>VYXB01003866.1:278753-334709 GCA_013397135.1 Pachyramphus minor
CGCGGGGGCGGGGGCATCGTGAGGGCGGAATGGCGGGAGGGACAGAGGAGAGAAGGGAGGGAGGGAGGAAGGGGAAAGGGATCGGTTGTCTCGGCTGCGTGAGGAGGGGGCCGAGCAGGGCCTATGCCTGCCTGGGATAAACTGTGGGCAGTGGGAATGGGAGGGAGAGGCTCCCGCACCTCCCTGACGAGGGTTTGCAGGTGTCTTGCCAACGTGGGCGGCTGCTCGCACCGCCTCTGGAGTGCCCGGCTCGTGTAGAATCACAGAGTCACGGAGTCATTTAGGTTTGAAAAGACCTCTGAGATCATCGAGTTCAACCTTATACTCAACCCCACCATGTCAACCAGACCACTGTGTGCCGCATCCAGTCTTCCCTTGAACACCTCCAGGGACGGTGACTCCACTGCCTCCCTGGGCAGCCCATTCCAATGTCTAGTTACGCCTTCTGTGAAGAAGTTCCTCTGTTGTCCGACTTGAACCTCCCCTAGCCCAGCTTAAGACTGCATCCTCTTGTCCTGACATCAGTGGTTACCTGGGAGAAGAGACTGAGCCACACTCAGCTACAACCTACTGTCAGGGAGTTGTGGAGAGTGATAAGGTCACTCCAAGCCTCCTTTTCTACAGCGTAAACACCCTCAGCTACTTCTCACAGGACTTGTGGCCGAGACCGTTCACCAGCTTTGTTGCCCTCTGGTCACATTCCAACAGCTCAATGTCCTTCCTTAACTGAAGAACCCAGAATTGGACACATTGAGCTGCACTGAGGCTTCATTAGGTTGTGGGTCCAGCATGAACCCCGAAGTTCAGCTGCCTGTTGGGTGAAAAAAACCTGTCAGTGGGATTAAAATACACCAGGAAAGGGATAGTTTGTGGAGTGTAACACAGGTCTGTGGTCCTCCATCATTTATGGCTTGAGTGTGCATGGGAGTAACACGTGTATAAACTGAACTAAACCAGTTCAGACCATGTGGTTCTTGCTTCTCCACTCAAAACGTCACCTGAGAACACACTGTACAGGTTCAGTGTTACAACATGCTCAGTCTGGTTCACTGCAGGCTGTGAGTCCTCCTCTGCTGTTGCTCTAAGCACTTCCCTCCTGGCTGCTTGGCTACTTGCTCCCCTCTCCTTTCCAAAGGACCCAGTGATCATGTACCTGCCAAGTGTATCAGTTTGGGTCACTGATCCCACAGAAAATCAATTACCAAAAAATCTTCCTTTTGAGTTTCCTTCCTGCCTTCGCCTAGTTTTAAAAGAGGAAATTATGACTTGTGGTATTCTGTATAGACCAAGTTAAGCACAATATAAAATTATGCCATTACTTGTGAAGAAACGAGATCTGATCTAAAACAGTTTAATGGAGCCTACTATAACAAGGCTAGTTCAAGTAAACGGCAAAACTTTCCCAAGTGGACAAGTCCTCATGGAAATAATTAACAATGTTAGTATTTAAATTATCGGCGTTATCTGATTAAACCCTCGCTATGAGAATAGGGAAGTTCTCATGTCACTTTGTTCTGCACTCCCTGCAGACTTGTCTCTACATTGCATTTGATCTCATTTTTCAGGTTTCCTTCACAACTACAGAAGGTAGAGGTTTATTCTATAAGTATTCCTACGATCTCACAGCCAAATTCTGTCTTTAATTTAGGAAATAGACCCCTGGTAGGTGATGCTTGCTGATAATTTACTATGTAGTACATCAGTCCAGCTCTGATTGCCTGACATAGGAGTGATGAGTGAATACTGTCAGTGGTAAACTGTCAGTGGTAAAAACCTATGGTGATTTCAATGGGGCCAGGATTTTCAGTTGCTCCTTGGTATTGATCTTTTTTTAGTGAAGATGGTTTGCAATACAAAAGGGTTTCTTGTCAAGGGAGGGAGTTTCCTGGACTCTCTAAAGGCAGGATGGAGGAGAAGTGTGAAGGGCAAGACTAAGTCAGTTGCAGTTGTAGCCTTTTAAAATTCACATCTCTCTCATCATANCCATCCCCGGTCCCTCCGCGCGTGCGCGTGGCGGGCGGGCAGTGCGCGTGCGCCGCCGGGAGGCGTGGCATGAGAAGCGCGTGCGCGGGGGCGGGGGCATCGTGAGGGCGGAATGGCGGGAGGGGCAGAGGAGAGAAGGGAGGGAGGGAGGAAGGGGAAAGGGATCGGTTGTCTCGGCTGCGTGAGGAGGGGGCCGAGCAGGGCCTATGCCTGCCTGGGATAAACTGTGGGCAGTGGGAATGGGAGGGAGAGGCTCCCGCACCTCCCTGACGAGGGTTTGCAGGTGTCTTGCCAACGTGGGCGGCTGCTCGCACCGCCTCTGGAGTGCCCGGCTCGTGTAGAATCACAGAGTCACGGAGTCATTTAGGTTTGAAAAGACCTCTGAGATCATCGAGTTCAACCTTATACTCAACCCCACCATGTCAACCAGACCACTGTGTGCCGCATCCAGTCTTCCCTTGAACACCTCCAGGGACGGTGACTCCACTGCCTCCCTGGGCAGCCCATTCCAATGTCTAGTTACGCCTTCTGTGAAGAAGTTCCTCTGTTGTCCGACTTGAACCTCCCCTAGCCCAGCTTAAGACTGCATCCTCTTGTCCTGACATCAGTGGTTACCTGGGAGAAGAGACTGAGCCACACCCAGCTACAACCTACTGTCAGAGAGTTGTGGAGAGTGATAAGGTCACTCCAAGCCTCCTTTTCTACAGCGTAAACACCCTCAGCTACTTCTCACAGGACTTGTGGCCGAGACCGTTCACCAGCTTTGTTGCCCTCTGGTCACATTCCAACAGCTCAATGTCCTTCCTTAACTGAAGAACCCAGAATTGGACACATTGAGCTGCATTGAGACTTCATTAGGTTGTAGGTCCAGCATGAACCCCGAAGTTCAGCTGCCTGTTGGGTGAAATCTGTCAGTTAGTGGGATTAAAATACACCATGAAAGGGATAGTTTGTGGAGTGTTACACAGATCTGTGGTCCTCCATCTTTTATGGCTTGAGTGTGCATGTGAGTAACACGTGTATAAACTGAACTAAACCAGTTCAGACCATGTGGTTCTTGCTTCTCCACTCAAAACGTCACCTGAGAACACACTGTACAGGTTCAGTGTTACAACATGCTCAGTCTGGTTCACTGCAGGCTGTGAGTCCTCCTCTGCTGTTGCTCTAAGCACTTCCCTCCTGGCTGCTTGGCTACTTGCTCCCCTCTCCTTTCCAAAGGACTCAGTGATCATGTGCCTGCCAAGTGTATCAGTTTGGATCACTGATCCTACAGAAAATCAATTACCAAAAAATCTTCCTTTTGAGTTTCCTTCCTGCCTTCGCCTAGTTTTAAAAGAGGAAATTATGACTTGTGGTATTCTGTATAGACCAAGATAAGCACAATATAAAATTATGCTATTACTTGTGAAGAAACCAGATCTGATCTAAAACAGTTTAATGGAGCCTACTGTAACAAGGCTAGTTCAAGTAAACGGCAAAACTTTCCCAAGTGGACAAGTCCTCATGGAAATAATTAACAATGTTAGTATTTAAATTATCGGCGTTATCTGATTAAACCCTCGCTATGAGAATAGGGAAGTTCTCATGTCACTTTGTTCTGCACTCCCTGCAGACTTGTCTCTACATTGCATTTGATCTCATTTTTCAGGTTTCCTTCACAACTACAGAAGGTAGAGGTTTATTCTATAAGTATTCCTACGATCTCACAGCCAAATTCTGTCTTTAATTTAGGAAATAGACCCCTGGTAGGTGATGCTTGCTGATAATTTACTATGTAGTCCATCAGTCCAGCTCTGATTGCCTGACATAGGAGTGATGAGTGAATACTGTCAGTGGTAAACTGTCAGTGGTAAAAACCTATGGTGATTTCAATGGGGCCAGGATTTTCAGTTGCTCCTTGGTATTGATCTTTTTTTAGTGAAGATGGTTTGCAATACAAAAGGGTTTCCTGTCAAGGGAGGGAGTTTCCTGGACTCTCTAAAGGCAGGATGGAGGAGAAGTGTGAAGGGCAAGACTAAGTCAGTTGCAGTTGTAGCCTTTTAAAATTCACATCTCTCTCATCATAATTCTCTGTATCCCTTCTGTTTGAGGCTGGGAAATGAAGTGTTAAACATAAGCAGTATTCATAATGAGCAGCTTTTGTGACATAGAGGAGTGTATTTTATGGGTCTTTTATGCTCTATATTTTTGCTCATTTTAATATCTAATTTGATTGCTATGACTGACACTATCAATTTACCATTGGCTTACCACACCAATCCAATGTTAAAGAGGAATAACAGAGTACTTAACTATTATTTTGTCAATATACAGACACTTCAGCCATTTTGCAAAGCTCTGGTACAAAAAAAGTGACCATTCCCAGATGTCTGAACTTCAGTAGGTGTGGAACAGGGACCTAAACGATAATGACTGAGACAAGCATGGTGACTCTGCTTACCTTCACTCAGGACTTTCTATGAGTTTTCAGATTCCAGGAGCTATAGTTTCTCTGGATTCTGTATAAAAAACTCCAAAGTTTTCTCGGTGGTACTTACCCTGTGCTATAAAATACAAGTGTGCTTGTGCCTTTTTAATAGGTTAATATACTTGCATCCTCTGGAATCCATGAATTAAAATTACTTTATGTGAACTAGTCATCATCAGTTTATTAAATACTTTTGAAAATTCTGCATAAAGAATATATTTGCCCATGAGTCTTCCAAAGCAAATCCATTTGCAGTTGGGAGTGCAACAGATTGTCTTGCAAAGCAATTGAGTGAACAGAGAGAGAACTCAAGATCCAGTAATCCTGATTCTGTACTCGCTGCATTACTGGGGCAGGTTGCTTTGCATCTCCTGCCTTAGATTTCCTCTCCAAGCTGAGAAGAATAGTGCTAAACTTCTTTTAAGCCTTTCAGTGAAAATTGTTGTGTCCTAACTTCTGTACATTAAGCTGTTTCCACAGCAATAGTCATTATCACTTTTATTTACACTAGGTTTGGATGTTAACTTTTTTTTTTTTTTTTCAAAATACTTAGTAGTTTAGTTTTGGAGCAGGCACAATCATTTTTTTACCTTTTTTATATTTAAATCGTTATTTATTTTTGCATACACACACTCAAATGGTTAAAAATCACCAGTCAGGAATCCAGTACAGCAGCCTTTTGAGTTTAATTCCTTTAAACACTTAAAATTAATACGGGGACATTAAGAATAGTTATCAACAGCAAATGGTTTCTAATTCCCTGGAGAAAACGTGCTTCTAACTTAATTTTTTAACTATAGTTACCTCTTTGTGAGCTTTCTTTCTGGCAAAACCAGACTGTGTTTTCATAGCATGTCTGGCTGGCCCAGATGGGTGGTCCAGTCGAGGGTTTGGCTCATAACCTCCTTGTGTTGAACTTCTCAAAGTGACACCCAACTCCGAGGCACCGTTTTCCATTCAAAGTTAAACTTGTCTTTGGATGAATTCCTCCAAACCAGACAATAAACAACTCCTGGGTTATTTCAGCAACGTCCTGATGCAGTAAATGTTCTGTCACACCTGACAGGAGATTCTGGATTTAAAGTGTACAAATGAGGGGTGCAAAAGCAAATTCACTGTCTTGTAGGTGTCACTGGGCCTGATCTATGACCTGTTGGCAGTGGCAGCAATCGTAGGAGGCAGCAGTACCTCTTGAAAGATAGACACAGGTGAAAGATGCTTTCTCTTTGAGCAAATTCCCTTCAAAGGCAGAGGTAGATTAGGAAGTGGGAAAGACTTACAAACTAATAAATGTCTTACTTGAGAAAACACAACAGTATGAGAATTAATACAAAGTATATGGAAAACGCTGGTGTGATAAACTTTGAACAGAAAACATTCTGAGTGTGTTACAGCACCAGAACTATCTGTAGTTTCAGAGCTGTGGGCACTTTCATATGTAGCAAATTTTGATATCACTGTAATTTTTCTTTCTGTTTCCTCCTGCGTTCTTGTTACATATTTATCCCCTTGTTGCAGCTTATCTGCCTTGTTGTCTGCAATCCACTTGATGCATCTTATTTCAACTGTAATTTCTTCAGAGCAATGTGACCCTGGGACGCCTGAAACAGCTGCGAGGGTGGAGAACAGGAGAGCCTGTGAGCTGAGAAATGGGCTGAACAAGCAACGTGTCAAGTGTGTTATTAATGTGTCACGTGTGGAGTCCCTAGGAAGCTAGTCAACCACCAAAGATCAAAATCTCAACAGAACACATATCTTCTTGTAGTGTAAAATATGAAAATTATTACCAGCTCCAACTGGCTGCAGGGAGGTTTGGGCTGTACTTTGGCTTCTAAACTGAGAGCAGCACTTAGAAGCCTGAGTATTGCTCTGGACCCCAGTGTTTGCAATGTATTTTAGGGATCTAGGGAAAAGAAATCAAGAAACAACGAGGGAATCCAAGTGTTAAATATATTACAGTGTTTTGTTTTATTTCTTTTTTTTTTTTTTTCAGTCTGGATTCTGGAAGTCTTAATGACTAAGCTTTGCTTTGTTTCACCAGGGAGCCCATCTGGAGTCAGGGACAGCAGGGGAAGCGGGGCGAAGTGACAAATGTAAGGCAGTCCTTCCTTTCAAGAATGACTCAATATAGTAGAAAATGTCTAAGATCCCCCATTCTTAGGTAAAAGGAGTGGTACCCCATGATAAACATATCAGAATAAATAAAGCGTAGGAGTGTTTCCCAAGATTTCCTGACAAGGAGCCAATGTACAGCATTGTTGGCCTTGCCCAAATGCTGAGCTTTGGGAAGGGCTTGCTTTGTCTGGACACAGGCCAGGATGTAAAAGAGCAGAAGGACATGTGAGGGCTCTAGACAAACCTCAGAGCATCACAAGGAACTTCTGTGGCTCAGATTCTTGTGGCTCATACCTGTAAGAAAAGCCCCATGCTCAGTGGAGCCCCATTGAACGTAGAGACATTGTGCAGAGATACCAAATGTCAGCTGTCTTACAGAACTTCCAGATCAGAGTTTATGTTCCTGAGAACTCCTCGTGCCAGAAGGCTATAATCCTGTTAAAAGCCTCTGGGAACTACTGCGATGCAAATAATAGTAGCAATAATTAGCTCTGCTTTAATTGATACTGTGTATTCCTCGAATGTCAGTGAAAATTTACTTTGCTAAGCCAACAACTTCTCCCCTGGAACTCTGCTGACTTTACCAGAATTACACAAGGGGTGAGTTTGGATCATTGTAGGTTCTTGGCATAAATTATCAGCTGTTGATTCCTTGCCCTTTAAAACTTGGCAAGCATACAAGAGGAGTTTGCCAGACATGCAAGAACTAGGTCTATGCATTTAGGGAGAAATCCTCTGGGACCATGCACAGAAAGGAGTACAATTTGCTAGAAGTACCCAGCTGTGAAATCCAGGAACTCCTGCACACAACCCGAGCAATTTAGAGTGTATTTAGCCTGGCATCAATACCAGTTGTTCCTGGAAGCCGTATGGCCTCAGCTTTATGAAAGCATTGAATGTGATAGCAAAAACCCTGTAAATGTGTGGAGATGCTAAATTTACAGAACAGTCGTAATAGGGATGATTTTGGTTGGCATAATCTGGAGTTGGTTTATAGTTACTCCTGTTTATCCCAGTGGCTAGGAGTTGTCTCCATTTAAGATTGAGAGTGTAGATCTGAGCACATCATTGGCATAAATAAAGATAACACACTTCAGAGCACTCAGCATCTTCAATATGAATGTCCTCATCTGGACCTTGGCCTTACTGGGCACCCAAGAATTTTGATGCCCCATCCATCCTTCATCAACAACATCTGCCCTGTCACACTGCTACAGCTGTGTGCTCAGACACCCCTTGGAGATTCTTTCTAAGGGAAGGATAAATGTCAATTTAACAATCAAACAATTTCTGTTTGCTGGGCCTAATGGGTAATGGGTTTAGTCTGTAATGGTGTCCTTCAGAGACTCAGAGATACAATGCACCTGATTTGATGCGTTTTCCATATGCACAAAAGTGCTGTTGCCAAACAGATCACTCTAGCACATTACTAATAAGCCAATTAGTGAAATGAAGCATTGCAAGTATTAGGCTGCTTTATGGAAATATGTTTGTGTGGAAAAGAGAATCATTTGACCTGGGTTTAGCATTCAGGAAGACCTTGCCAGTATGATATGTGGTGATAGTTGCTATAGCTGTTATTGATCAGTTTCTTTTTTCGCCCCTGATATGAGTGGATGTAAATACAATGAGTGATGTGAACCTTAATGAATGCAATGATGGTCAGGATTTAGACCTTATCATGTGGAGGTTTTTTCAGTAGCTACATTTGTTCCACAGTTTTCACAACATCTTCTAACATTAACTTTGGTTGTACTATTTTTCCATTGAATTGATTGACAGCATCAGTATTTTATTTGGACCAAAATCCACAAATTTTTCACATTCAGCTAAGTTCCTTAGCAGGAAGTGTGACAGAATTAGGGCTTACATATCAAATCAGTTTCATTTGGGGACCTTAGTTTATCTAATTGATCCAACAGATTCATTTATCATAGCCCATCCACGTTAAGCTGGGCACCTTTCCTGTAATGAGTTCCTGGCAGCCCAGGAGCACGTGATGGAACATGACCCATTCCAGCAGGCCCAGGTACAGGATAGAGATGCATTATCCAATGCAGCAGGGTTTGAAGTGCTATCTTGTATAACAAATTATTGACTTCATTGTACATAGTACTAGGATTTAATTAAGCGATAAGGCCCATCATAGTGGCCCTTTATCTAGCAGATAAGGATTTACCAAGCTTACCCAAGAGGTCTTTATCTGAAAGATAAGAAAAAGGTACATAAGGTGCCTTCTCCTGTTTTTAAATCTTTAATTGAAAAGACCTTATTTTTTGAGTTCTAGCCTGTTGTCTTTTCTTCGTGGCTTAGTATTAAAGATTCACATAGACTTTTATAAGGGAGGTTGTAATAGAGAAGAATGTTACCAGTGGCCTTCATTGGGTGAAATTAATAGGATTTATGTAGTTTTTATTCACAACACACCAGCTCTCAGCTGAAGTGGAAATTTAGCCTTTGATTCACAGGAGATTTTCCAGTGACTTCATGATGCCATGAAAGAGATTCATTCATCACTGATTTCAGTGGGTTATAATTGTGATTATGTTGTAAAGTTTAGAAAAAATTAGGATTGCACAATAAAAGAAAATGAGGGATGAAGATAATTTCAAGATGGTTGTTTTAATGACTATGTTGTCAACTAAGATAAATCATGCCTAATTTTCTATCCTTTACCTATAAAACATATAAAGAAATTAAGGCTAATGTAAAGAACTGACACTCAGAATAAGATTAATACACTGGAAAACACAAAATAATATCACTGCTAATGTTCAGTGAAGAAAAACACAGAGGAAATTCCAGAGAAAGGAGAGAAGAGCATATGTTTTTTATGAGAAAGGCACATAAGGGCCACTGCATGGTTGAAAACAGGACAGGATCTTTGGATTTAGCAAATTTAATCCCTAATGTTACAGACACTTTTTTAATAGAGCTCTTTCATAAAGGTTCAAGCCTTTTTTAGAAGTAGCTGGGCTGTTGCCTCCACCTCCCTTAGAGGAAGCCTGTTATGCAACATCCTTACACTAACAATTAACTGGGATCTTCCAGTTTGCAGTATGACTGTATCCCTGGCCTGTCCATGCTTGTTTGTTCTTATGTGCTGATACTATCTTTTAGCATGAGTGACATTGCTTCCTTCCCAGTGTTTTTCCTTTCTATCCCTATCTAAGCCCATAAATCAGCCAGCCTTTATTATGGTACATAAACCAAGCCCCCCTCGGACCATTCTGTTCTTGCAGGTCCAGGAGTGACAACCACCAATCGATTCTGTGACTCTTCTGGGACCAGGGACACATCAGGCTGCTCGTTCCACCACAAGTTGCTTTGTGCATGCTCTTTGAAATTCTCCTGAATTTCCAGGCATCCAAGGACCTAAGCTGCCACATACTGGAAATCCAGTAGGTTATTGCCCAAAGCAGTTGTCTACCACATAAATTGATAGCGTTGGCAGTTCTGCTTGTGAAAGACCCCCTGTTCCCCAGATTGTTAATCATCCTGCTCTGCACCTGTTCCAGCTTGAATTCTTCATGCTTGAACAGGGGCAGTAAAGCAGAGTCTGAAGGGATCAGATTGTATTAGAAGAGCTTGGAGCAATTCAAGCCAGGACTGAGTAGCAATTCTAATGAGAGATACCCTCCAGGTTACATGAGAGGCAAATTGCGTCGGCGGTGAGCGGAAGTTTGTAGTGCTGCTTTCAGCCTGTTTATTCAGGAACCAGGGGATTTCATTTCCATTGCTGACAACCTGACACCTTTTATGGGCAATTGATTCACTTTTTAAAAAACTATCTGGCATGGAAGCAATAAGTGAGTGGAAAGGTGTGAATTAAAATGTGTACACAGCTAAAGACGATTACTCAGATATTTGCTTAGACCTGAAATCCCAGATGTGAAGCTGGGATTATTCCCTCTTGCTCCAACTACCCTTTGGTAATTGCCTCCTGACTAATTCTCCTGTGTCTTTTTTCTTATTTATTTGCAACTTTGAAAACTGATTGAGCCTTCTGCCTCATTTAAAGCTAAAAGCACAATCCCTCACTCTAATATACCTCATATAGAGTTCTCTCACCTTGTAGCCTCTCATGCCTGCAAGTCTTTGAAACAGGTCTCTGCTGCCCCATACTCCAGAGAAGCCAGTGGAGCTGTGACCACTGGCTTCAGCAGAATAACTTGCCCACCACATAATTTGTTTTTATTCTACTTTGTGTTTTATAACACTCAGGGAAAGATTTTACCTGAGTGCTGCTCACAGGCACTTCTGCTGTGCTCTTATTCCCTGACAATTACGGAACAAATTCAACACCCTTCACTTACATGTATTTCAACATGAAATTATTTTGCTGCATACATCTGAATGGTAGCTTATAAAGAGGGATTTTTCTTCCTGCAAATCACACTTCAGTGGGAGCTGCCCCAATCAGCAATGTGTGCGCTCTTGCTCTCTCTCTGTAGTTGTTCCATTAAAGTAGTGTGAAAGCTACAACTGTGTGTCCACTGTCATTCTGTATTAGAAGTCAGGGGTAGGGTAATGATATGCAAGGTTGATCCTTCTGTAATACTTTCCTTGGAAGTACAGTTCTGCCATTTCTGCTGTCAGCCTGCATTTAGAGTGCAGAGAGTGCTGCATGACTTGAAAGCAGCAGTAGGCAATTCCCAGTCTAAACCTTAGATATTTACATATTTATGCTCACTTCAGCGGAGTAAATATGCTATGAATAAATCCTATTACGTTTGAAACTGTACTTACAGTATAATAAAAACACACAGTATAGTGGTGCAATCTCAGGTTTTCTTTTGGTGTCAATATGGGCATAAATTTATTAACTTACATATTGTTAACATTATTTTCAGCTTCCAGTGGCGCTTAGAATACCTTGTAGACTGTGAGAAAATAATGAAGGAAAAGTCCTTTACTCTTTAAACAAGAATTGAAGAAAAAACACTGTCTGTGGGTAAAACATTTCTGATGGAAATGGCCAGTCTGTCAGGGGTGACTCTACACATTCATTATTATTACTTTTGAAGTTGTGTCCATTGGAATGTGCCATTTAATGCAAGGGATTTTTTCAAAGGCCATTGCCAGGTATTGCTGATACAGTGCCACAATGTTGCACATGTCACAACCTTATGTTGGTGGTGTGTTCTGGGGAAGAAATTGTTTGATATCCACCAAAGTTTCTCAGAGTTTCTGTTCTGGAAGTTTGTGGGCTTGGGTTTGCAAGGTCGCCTCAGCAGACACTGCAGTATTACACTAAGATGAGGGATCACTGTGAGAGAAGTAGTAGTCTTTTCGTTTTACAAAAGCCCCAGCCAGAACATCTGCTTTCTGTTCTGAGTCTTGCTACCAACCTTTTCCATGACCTTCCTCAGGACACAACACTTTCCTCTGCTTCCATTTCCTTCCTATCCTCCATGTGTGTTGTATACTCTTCATGATACTATTATACAACTGAATTTTAAATGCTTTCATTATTTCAAAGGAATGATCTTTTTCTGTTTGTGTGCAAATCTTTAGCACCAGCATATCACCCAAGGGAGTCCCGAAGAAACCAACAGGCTGCTTGCTGTAGAAAGCTCTGTATTAGGCTCCACATCAATGTGGTTATGTCTTTGCTTTTACAGCTTGACCCTAAATCCACTGAAATAGAAGAATTTTACATTACCTCGGCACAGACAAACCCTGAATGTTTGCAAGGAGCCTTTCACTAATGCCAAAGAACAAGTTTTGCTCCATCTTCTAGATGGTGTATGAAGACTACCCATCTTAATTGGAGTAGTTATAGGATTTTCCATGGAATATTTAATGGCATCCATCTAGGCTCAAGCTTTCACGTTCATACATCACCTGTATTACAGAGGGAACTTACAGGTTGAGAAGCAAACTCAGAGGAGCTGAAAGTGTAACAGTTTTGTGCATGTATGTCCTCCCAGTACAGGGCAGGAGAAATCTCTCACAGAGAACCTAAATAAAGGAAGAAGAGTTACAGGAGTTGCTGAGTAAGGAGAGTTGAAAAATAAAAAAGGTAAGGATCTATAAAGCTGTAAAAAGACAACAGATCTCTGGCTAAGCACATCAGAACCCAAACTGTAGATAGTCATGTCAGGTTGTTGATGATAATTCAGGCTTTGCTGGACACAAGGATTTAGTCTGAATCCAGCAAGGTATATTTGACAGAGAAAAGATAAGAATATCAATTAAACACTTTGAAATTTGCCATTGAGACTGAAATGTGCTTCTTAACTTTGAGGGAAGAATGAAAAAAAAACACCTCCAAAAGGCATTTGATACCCTTTTTTTTCAGACAGAGTATTATCTGTGAAATTTCCAGGAGGAATACTTTTTGAGAAAGACAAATTTTAATAGGAGCTGCAGGAACAAGTTTGTGCCAATGCAGTCTGCAGCCTTGGGCATGCCAAAGACTGTGTATGAGTGTGTGAAGGGTAGAAGAGTTGCTGTGACCTGTGCTTCTCTCAGGAGAACACCTTCAAGAAATGCTGAAGTGGCTGTGCCACTTTAGGACATAAAGCATGCAACTCACCTTCTGTGGAGTTGGCATGCTGTGACTAGTAGCCATTTCACTTCTCGTAGTTGCCCCTCTGTTCCTTTATGAGCCTCATGACTGTGTTTTCAATATATTGGTTGTCTTGGTTTGTGTGTTTACTTTGTGAGTTTTTGAGGTAGGGACACTCATGAAAGCCAGGAGAAGGCAGATCCTAATCTCAATAAGAGAATGAAACAAGGACCTCCTAAAAGAATCACTTTGGTCAGAGCTTGAAGAAGATTAAGGATCAGTATCCAGTTCTACTCTGAGGAGCACTGGCAAAATTAGCTCAAGAAACAGAAGAAATACCTTGTTGAATACCTTCTGCCTTTTGTTGAAGTCTGAATAAAATTTGCTTATATTTCTTTGCAGTTTTGGTTTAGGGAAAATACAGATTTCTTTCTGTTAGGCATCAATAGTGGCAGGACGTGTTGAGATTATGATACATTCACAGGTATGTTCACATTCACATTCAGTCAGCACAATCTCACTTCACACCACTTACCATAGGATCATTATTTGAAGAGCAAATGAGTCTTCAAATGAAGAGAATATATACACCTGTGTCAGTAAAGAGAAGACTTCAGGGTTTACCCTCTGTTCCTGGGGATGAGTGGTTCAACTCATTGAACTCATTACCTCCAGAACAGAGTGGCCAGACTCTCCTCACCAGTCACCACTATCAATCCCATTTCAAAATTAAGAATAAAATTATATGGGAGGAGTAAGGGTCTATAGAGAAATACGTACTCCTCAGCTATTGCTAGAAGCCTAATGTCACAGGAATCAAAGCAGGCTCATTTTTAATCTTCTCAGGTCTATGACTACAGATAGATACATTCCCAGTGTTACAATGCAGATCAGTGTAAATACAGTGGCAGGGACTCATTTAGAACTGGCTCAGGACCCAGACATAGTCCAGAGACATGAAGCTCCAGATACACCAATTCATCACAGTCATGCTGCTTTCCAGGCAGAGCAGTGTAGACCTTCACAAGGATGTTGTCCAAGATCACAGAAGTTTGATGTTATTGCAAAACTGATTTCCTTTCCCCTAATTCTGAGCCTCATACAGGACTATTGGGTCATTGTTCCTCTCTGAGGTGGTTAGATTTCATTTCTGTGGAGAATCAAACACAAATCTCCAGAAGACTGTTGTTCCACAGAACACAGGCTGCTGGCAGTTGTTCCCAGACTCCGAGGCCCATAAAATTAATTATGGGGTTATCAACTGAGGAAACAGCAAGATACTTTCAAATTGTAACAAATATATTTCTATATTGAGTCTATTTAACTGTAGTGGGTAGGATTTTTGCCATCGTTTTCAGTGAATAGAGCCCTGAGAAATTTGAAAGCATGAAGACCTTGAGTTGTTTTTATTTTACAAAATATGAGGAATGATATGCAGAGAAAACTTTTGTACAAACCACAGTAACTTGACAGATCTTCTGCTGAGGATAAAGCACACCAGAGCAAACCAATGTCTTAATTAATAACCCTGTCTACTCAGTACAACTGCAGTAATACTAATCATTTCCTGAGTAGTCTAGACTGAATACAAGGCTTTTTAGACTTCTGTTTGATTTGTTTTTTCGGAACTGTAGTGTTTTGAAGATAAATAAAAACTGCTAATGAATATGTATATGTTTCCTGATGCAGAGTGTTTGAGCGAATATTCTAGGACAGTTTTGTAGTCTGCAATGAATATGCTCCTTTGAAGTTTTTACTGATCTAAAAGTGTAGTCATTATGTTTGGGTCACACAGAAGTTTACTGATTTAGTTAGACAAAGAAACTAAGCTTAGACATTTCAAGACATAAACCCTTTTCAACCTCAAACTGCAAAATACTGTAAAAATTCTTTTCAATAGCTGCAAGATAGTTAGAAATTTGTTTAACAATATGGACCAAGATTTAGTTTTACATCTTAGAGAAAAACAACAAAATCAATCATTTTCTCTTTGCTTAAACAAGAAAAGTGAATGAATTGAGAGGCACTGGAAGACAAGGCCCATATGAAAGTTGAATGGAGACTGTACTATACAGCGCCTGCTGTACAGCCTGATGACTTCATGCCCTGCTGTCCAGGGAGACTGGTGGCAGCTGGGGTCTTGGGGAGCAAGTGTCCCTGGTCTGCACCCCTGGGCAATCCCAGGGACAAGAGCAGAACTGGCTGCATGGCTGTTTGCTTGGTGACTGTTCATGTGGCCTGATTTCAGAATCACAGCTGTGGGAGCATCCTCTGACTCGGCTTTGATGGGAAGCCAAGGTGGGTGAGATGAAGTCTTCAGTTTGACTTCCAAAGCAGGGGGAAAAATGAAGCCCTCAATACTTAACATTAGATTTCCATTTCCTCTTTACGTTTTCAACCTTCCAGTGTCAATGAAAAGGCTTTAGTGAGAGCATCATCCTGTTGCATAAGGTCCTGCAGAAGCTCAGGCAGCCCAGCCACATTCAACCACTTGGGTTGCATTCAAGGTGGTTTTGGAAGTAGCATTCACCTCTGCCACGGGATGAGGGGACTGTGTCTACTACAAGAGCATTTATAAGAAATATAAGAGAGCTGACTGCAGCCACTAAGGCTGAACTCATCACAAGCTGCCACCCAAGCCTCCTCATAGGCCTCAAATCCTTGCGCTGGATCTCTCTGGAGCAGATGCTGTTCTGTGTGTGTGTGTGACTGTGTGTGTGTGCAATACTCCTGTGACACAATCAACTGGGAATTAGTGAAACCTTATTTTTACTGATGACTCAAAATAGGATTCAAATTCTCTGAGGGGGAGGGGATCGATCCTGCAACCAGCGATGCTCAGGTCTGACATAAGCACAGCACTGCAATCCTGTAAGACAATTAGCATTACAATCAGCTTTACTGCATCATGCAGAAATCCTGCACTGAGGAAGCCTCTAATGAGGTCATTTCATGACAGGTGATTCATCGTGGTAACTCCAATTCCAGCCCCACCATGATGCTACCTGGATGGAGCTCCAGTCAGGCAAGGCAGGAGGCTCTGCTGCTGAGGATCTCTGTTTCTCAATTTGTTTAGGCCCCTGGTGGCAGTAGCAGAGAGCCCTTAGAGCAGACCTGTGATATACCAGCAAGTGCTGGTCTGCAAGTCTCTTCAGTGTAGGTGCCAGATGCCGATGGAAGGAAGGACACTTATCGATCCACCTTGGGCTCCAAATGAGTCCAGCCTGAGCTCAGGTTGGGATGCCTGCTTCCACACAGAGCCAGTGGGTTTGGGGAAGGTTTCAAATCCAGATGATTAAGCTGACAGGTGTCAGGCTGCAGCTGCAGAGCAAAGGCTGCTCTGATGGGAGCTGCTGACCTTCCTGTTAATCTAGGGAGAGCCTGCTCAAGAAGAGATTTGCAGGGGAAACTGCAACATCTTTCCCCTGCTCGATATTTTGGCTGTGTCAGGTTTGGCAGCCATTAAAAAAAAAAAAAGATTAATATTTTAGTTTTTTTTTTTCTTGAAAGCATTTTGTGTTTAGTTATTCAGAAGCCAGAGACTGATGGCCACATTTCTCTCTTTCCAGCAGGAGCTGTGCTGAAATGCATGTTCACTGCCGGTCATGGGGAAGCACTGCCTGCTCTGGTACCAATGGTGCTGACTTTGCATTGTACCTCCCAGAACCTGCTCACCTTTATATTTACACTGACAATATGAATCAGCTCAAGAGCAAATGTTTTAGTCAGTGATTACACAAGTACCAGCTCGTGGTGAATCCTTGTTTGCGCAGCAGCTGTGGAGTTGTGTCAAACAAATTATTCCAGAAAGTGCTTTTGCACCATGCCAGGCCTCCTGCAAAGAGAACAGGTCAGCAGTGCTGTGTAGTGCCTAAATTTAGCAAAAGGGTTCTTCGGCAGCAAACTAAGGGAACGCTATTATCAAACATTTCTAAGTTTGAAAGCCAGGCTTTGTTGGGCTAAACATCCTGCCTACCAGTTTGGTCTTGTTCCAGCAGTTATTCCAAGAGCTGACATACATGTAGGGTTTGTTATCACTCTGACTGTAAGAAAAGAGCAAGCTCTGAAACATGTTGGTCCAATTCTGTGAATGTGTATGCAGTAGATGTGTCTGGGTGTGGAAGCTCTGGCTGATAGAGATCAAGAAAAACATCAGTGCCAGGTTTTGTCTTGTGCCTCCCAGGAGGCTCAGCACAAGAAAAGGAAGGAAAACAGCTTCATAATATCTTTGCGTTTCTGGGTTTCAGGGCTGTTCCAAAGGCTGGCACAGCTGCCAGCCTTCACCCCAAGCGTTGCTATAGCTTATAGATGCTGCCCACAGTTGCCCACCAGCTGCTATGCAACCCAAAATAGGCTCAGCACAAAGCACTCCAGGAAGCCCCCTCTTCTTTTCCCTCCATGTCCCCTTCATCCGGTGCTCTGACGCAGAGAGGTTAGACCGAAGAGAAGAGGTTAACTCATGAATGAGTTGAATTAATTTAGTTCATATTTAATATTTTGTTTTAAAAGCAGATTCTCTCTTGCAGATTTGAAATGAAGCAGCATTTAATTTTGCTAATCATTCTTACCATTTATTTTCAGTTCTTAAGATAATTTTAATACTTGTTTTGTATCTTTTTGCCTTGTAGGAAATAAAATGAGCTGTTAGGGATTTTTTTTCTTTTCCTTTTCCTGTCTCCTTTTCTACTTTTCCTCTTGTCACTCTGTAACAATTTAAAACTTTTTCGGTTATTACAAATACTGCAGGGAATAATAATAATAATACCAAAACTAAAACCAAAACAAAAACAAAACATAAAGATATTATTAGATTGATGATATTTCTTTTTCTTTTCTATTTTACAACACTTCCAAATCTGGTAAATTTTGAAAAGCTGAAATTTCTCTGAAATATTTATAGGCATTCTTGTTTTCTAGGCCACGCATTGTGGCCATTCAGTACAGACTCTCATGGAGGTGCTGCAGTGTGGGATGCAACCACGATGGTGTGGGATGAAAATATTTGGTAAAGAGGCAATACTAGCCAAGGAGATTGCTGGAATGCTTGGATGAGAAATTAATCTTATCAGAGCCACTAGAAAATGGAAAGGATATATGTTGACAAACTATGTTTAGAAATTTTCAGTTAGGCCTCTTGAAAAATGTTGGAGAAGAGCAAGAGCCATTCGTTTGCTTGTTCTTTTTGTATTCATCTTTCCCCTTGGTGCTTGCTCTATTTCTTTCTGAATAAATTTCTATCTGAAATATTTTGCACAGTTTTACCCTCAATATAGCATTGCTGTATATCATGGTTTAGCTTGAGCCTCCCATGCCAACATCACCTACATTTCACTGTGGAGAAGGTAGTCCCTGATCACCTCACACGGGTATCTCATGAGTGTGCCTAATGTTCCTTGTATGCTTTGTTACCCTCTCTAAGAATTTACTGAAATGAGAAACTATTCCACTGATCAGTACAAAAAGCCTTACAGGGTGCTGAAGGGTGTGCTGACAGAACAACAAGGTCCCCCTGCCCCACAACCTTGATCATGTTGCATTATGCTCATGCAGATGCTCTGCTCCTGGAGCAGGCTTCCCACTCTCATTTGCCTGTTCAGCTTCTGACAGTTTTTCTCTCTCATTGAACAAGACATCCTGCATCATACAAAAAAGGTGGTTTTAGTGATGTCTTTGAGGTGTGCAAATTATTATCAGGATTTGCTGCCTTGAGTTAGTATTTAATTCCCTGCCATGAAGACAAGCACAGAATGACTCCTGAGTGTTACCCTACCAGGCCTGCTGCTAACTGTGTTTGCCACAACTTTACACTTACTTCTGAGATAGGAGATGAACTGGAGAGCCTGGAGTGTTTTTTCTTTTCATCTCTCAGGTGTATTGCTCTAATTTTGTCATCCTCACCAGCACTTCTACAGCATTGCCATGAACCAAAGGTTTTGCTATTGACCCTGGGAAACCATATGATGTTTTCTCCCCTTGCTTTAGAGCAGCACATCTTGGTTGTGATATTCTAGAGAAAGAAACTGTCAGGGAGGAGATGGGAATGAGAAAGAGTGAACCAAGGGAGCTTTCCAAGGATATCTGGTCAGCTTTAAGGGAGAACAAAGCTGCCTTAACACTTGGGTTCGTTGCTGACTTTTAGGCTTGGAAAAATGCCCATTTGGCTGCTGAGGCAGCAGCCTGAATTGTTGTGCAACTTGGCTGTGAAGGGAATGCAAAGGGATTTCTTCCCCTTCAGGTTCACGCATCGCTAACCATGCCAGGCGTGTTGCTCCATACTGTACACCCTGAATGAATAAACTGCTCCTAATAAAGAACTGATGTTGCTAATATCTTCGTGTAATTTAAACCAAGGCTTTTTGAATTTAGCTCATTTGGGGGAGAAAAAAATCCACTGATGTTGCAAATGCTTATGCATCTGATTAACTTTGCCGCTTAGCTTAATTTGCAGGATCAGGGCCTTAGCTATCAAGAGGCTACATGGCATTACAGCCCTTCTATACATCTTCATTAGAGTATCTTTCTTACGAATTTGCTTTCATGTGTATTTTTACAACCTCAGTCATAAACTGCATTGTATCTGCCAGCAGCAGTGTTTAACTATGTCAGCTCCTCAGTGCCTGAGCTAATCCCTTGTCCTTCTTGACAGGAGCCCGGGGGAGTGCTGTTTCCTAAGGATCGATACACAAAAGTTGTCATGTTGCTGGTCATTTGCCTAAAATATTGAGGACATCATGAGTTTTCATTAGGGCCAACATTTTTGCCCATTCAGGTTTTTTTGTTTGGGTTTTTCTTTCAAATTTTTGTAAGAGCAGAACTGTTATTTTTCTCCAAATGTACTCATTTTGAGGACTGAAAGTGGTGGGGTTTTTTTTTATTTTTTCCCCTGTTTTTATTTCTATTCCTCTTTTGTCTACCCTGGCCTCCCTGCAGTTTTTATTCTTAATTTTCTAAATTTTTTTGTCTCTACTTCTATTCTATCTTCTCTTCCATTTCCAATTTTTTTTTTTTTTTTTAAGTGACACAATGGAAAAATAGTTCCTCACAGCTTCCTCCAGCTGCTGCGGCTGCTGCACCTCGTATTTTCATATTTTAGGTCTGGCAATCCTAGCGGGTGTCCATCTGGGGAATTATACAGGTGCAGAAAGGAGCAAATGTTTCTCTGCTCAAAGAAGGTCTGCTTTATTTCTGCCCTTCTTGGTGTCTGAGGACATGCTCCCTCAAGCGGCAGCTCCCTCCGAGGTGCCATGACTCTTGGCTGCCCCTCACCCAAAGCACTGTGTGAAAAGCTTGACAGAGGCTGAGATGTGAGTGTGGATATTAAAACACAAAGACTTCATTTTTTTTAAGGGTTGTGCCTAATCCTTTCCCTCCTGGGGCCCTACTTTTTGGGAGTCCAAATACTTGTTACAGGACTCATAACTTGTAGAGGCAGATGTAGCACTGGCAGCCTCCCAGCTGTAAGAGACGTGGAGGAAAATTTCGGCTCCGTGGGCCTCCACATAAACACTGGTGAACTTGGTCTGTGGCTGAAGTATCCCCAAGCCAGGGGATCCTGCCAGCTGTCTCCTTGCCATGCCATCAGAGATGCAGGTGCAATATGTGGGCACTCAAAATAAATGTGTAGGGGCAGACCCTGCTGAGAGCTCATGGCAGGCAGAGCTCTGCTGGATGTTGCTTTAGATACAGAGATTTACATGCCTCAAAGACATATGTGTATAAGATATCTGTTCATTTGAAAAGGGTTTTGTGAGTTATGCCAAGTGTTCCAGGGACATGTGCAAACTTAAATTATAACAGAAATAAGTTAATGGAGGAAGTAGAGAAGAGATGTGCAAATTAAGTTATCCTTTTCATTAGTCACACTATTCTATTGAAGTGATTTCATTTTTTTGTTTGGTTACATCACTTGGTAAATTAAACCCTGATTCTACAGTGTGAGAGGGGAGGAAGGAGCCTTAAGTCCACATAGACTTCAAAGGTGAAATCTTTGTTTAAAGGCGTCTTTGCTCTCACTGCATGAACTGCACACCAGTCAAAAGTTGCATTTGGCTGTAAAAGTCCAGGATGAGCAGGTGTTGGTCATTTAGTACCTCCGGACCTGTGGCACCTCGGGCTCTCTCCTAATCCCTCATGGTTTCTGGGGCTTCCACCTGGTCCCCAATGTGGCTCATCTGGAGCAGGGAACACCTCACCTGCCTTTGTAGATGCACAGAGCCTGGTTAGAGTCGCCACAGGGAGCCCATGAGGCTTTGCCAAGATGAGAGGCTTGGTTGAGGTCTGCATTTGCTTGGCCAGCTTGGTTTTTGTAAGAAGTGATAGGTAGAAACAACTGCTGGTACCCCAAACTGCTGCCTCCCAAGGCAGCATCCAGGTCTGAGCTTTGAAAGCAGATTTGCAGGAGGGCTGAGCACCACTGGCTGCTGGGTGTAGGGCTGGGATGAAGAAGGAAGATATTTCTAACACTGGTGTAAAAAATTAATTTTTTTTGGTTCAGTTTTCAGAAGCACTTTCTGGTGTGCCCACCTCAGGAATGCTTCCTTATCCCCAAGGAGCTGCTTTGCTGCTCCTGCTGCTGACTTGGGTCTTCCCACAGGAGACCACTGCTGCTTACACTGGGGAATGCCACTGGCTGCTGCCACCCATGTGATGGGAGAAGTGCTATGAGAGCAGGACAACCATTTACTTTCCAGTGAAAATAAATACAATGCCAGTTTCAATTTTGCCTGGCTGAAATACCTGTTCCAAAGAGATCAGCAGATGGAGAGTGATCTGGATGGACTGACTTTGCAGTCCTCTTTATGTAAAACTTTCCTTGCTGATTAAATCCCATTTCTATAAAACTTGCCTTCCTAACTAACATCCATTTTCCATAAATCTTCTTATTTTCGATAAAACTTTCAGATACAGTCCTCTGTCTGTAAAACCTCCCTTTAAAACTTCCTGCCTTCAGGCTCTGAAATGGACTCAGTCACACTGGAAAAGTGTCAGCTCAATAGTAAAAGGTGCAATAATCACCACTGAAAAAAAAGAAGAATTATTGATGTTTAAGCCAATGGCTGCCTATAGCCAGTGGGGAACTTGCTGCTCACTCCGTGTTTGCTTTTTCCCCTGCAGGACTCGGTCAGTCAGTCAGCAGGGCACGGTTTTCCCTTCATAGTCTGGAGCACTGGGGTTGCTGTGTTTGGTTAAGTGCACACCAAGCCTCCACTGAGAGCTGTGGCATCTCTACAGACGCAGAGGTGGAGGCTTTGGATTATTTTTCTGCATCTGAGATTCACAGTGCTGTCGCCAGACAGTGATTTGGGGCAAGCAGCACCCACAGCCAGCCAACAGGAAGGTCAAATCTACAATGGAGCTGCATACCATGCTGCATGGAGGTGCACAACCTCCTCCTCAAGCTCTGCTGCTGGAGTTGTTGCTCAGTGCCCTGCAAACCAGAGGGGTTTTGGGGACTTGCCCTCGCTGGTGTAGGCTGGCTTTGTTTGTTCAGCTCATCTGTGCACCGTGAGCCAAGGTGCTTGGGAAGACCCATTCAGCACCCTTCTTCCCAGGCGTGCTCGTTGTGGTGATGATTCCACCTGGCTCCAGCTAAGAAGGCTTTGGCATATATTGACAGTAATGCACACAGGGGGAAAAACTCCCCATCTGTGGCCATGGAGCGGAGAGACGAGTGGCTGCCTCTCTTAACAGATGGCATAACAAACTACACGAAAAACGCGTCCCCCTGAGACATATAACCTGACATCAGATAGTTTCAACAACATATTGAAATAAGTCCTCCCTGATGATCACTGTGGCTTCAGACACAGCCATACCTCTCTCCCCGAATCCCTTGACAAAGCTGTGGGTGATGGAGGCACAGCAGTTTTGAGAGGTCCCACCCTGCTGCCTCTGCCGGCAGCCGGATTTGGGGTGGCAGGCTGAGCAGTGACTGAGACGTCCCCCAGATGCTGGGGACTGGGGAAGTGGGGAGCTAAGACATTAGCACTTCTCCGTAGGTAGTCTTTTTCAGGCTGAGTAAGCTCTTTGTTCTGAGAAGTGCTTACTTGAAACATCTGTGGTAGGAGTTTTAGCGTTTTGCTTTGGGGACAGTAGACTTGGACTAAATGGAAAGGAGCAGAACCACCTGGAAGAACAAGCTTTCAGAAACTGCTTTTGCTGTTGGGAAGTCTGTGCTGCCCTAAAGCTGGGCAGTGGGCAGGTCATGCTGGCCTTCATGGTACTTCTGAGTTGTGAAACAGTGCTCCAATATGACCAAATTTGAGAATTTGGGAGATGAAAATCATAGTGCTCAGTAGCTCACATAGACCCAACAGCACCACAGGTGCCTGGTGTGTCTGTAGAGACCAGGGCAGGGCTCGCATTCCATGTCTGTCCAGGGCTTGGGAGGATTTGTACCAGTACAGCAGTGATCCACACATCGACCGTGTCCTCAGTGATAGCAGCAAGGGAAGAAGAAGCAGAAACAAATAGCATCAGCATCAGATGGAGTGGGAGCTGGTGGAGAAACAAACATTAAATTAATTTAGTTCACAACTCTCCTGTAGGGTATGGGATCTCCCTGTTTTCTCAGGAAAAAGTCTAGAGAGATTAATGTCAAAAAGATCCACTAATTTTGATGACCCAATTTGCATGCCTAATGACCTGATTTTTCTGAACACTTCACGTTCTCTAGCATTTTATGTGCTGGAGGGACAGTGCCCTTGTTTTCTTTTACAGCAACGAGTGCTCAGCAGTTTTGTGAGTCAGAACTTGGGGTATTAATTTATGCATTCAAAAAACAAAACCCCACACAATTACCAAGATGAGGCTTTCAGTGTATGGTTTGGATGACTTGGCAGTATCTCAGAGAAAGTCTTCAGCAGGGGCAGAGATAGAGCCAGTTCCCCAGGATGCCATTCAACTGCCTTCACCATGTCTCCTTCTTCCTCCTCAAATTTCCTGCCTCGTTTCCCGGGCAGCTTCCAGTTTCAGCAACAAATGAGAGGGGAATTGAGTGGATACAGGGCTCTTTCCCAGCAGATGCTAAGACAGGCATTTATGGACTTCCAAGATCCTGATTTGAAAACTTAATATATTTGTGTGATTAATTCTGTATAGCACAGCATCCTCTTTTTAGCTCTCTTATGGTTTGGTATGTTAGATTCCATTCTGATGAACTTCCACTCTCTTTTAACATAACACAGAATCACGGAATAGTTGGAAGGGACCTCTGGAAATCATCCAGTCCAACCCCTCTGCCAAGGCAGTGTCACCTAGAGCAGGTCATACAGGAACACATCCAGGTGGATTTTGAATGTCTTCAGGGAGGGAGACTGCACAACCTCCCTGGGCAGCCTGTTCCAGTGCTTTGCCACCCTTGGTGTTAAGAAGTTCTTTCTCATGCTAAGATGGAATGGAACTCCTTGTGTTTTAGTTTATGGCCATTGCCCCTTGTCCTCTCACTGGGTACGACTGAAAAGAGTCTGGCACCATCTGCTTGGCACCCACCTTTGAGAAAATTATACACATCAATGAGATCCACTTGAAGTTTTCTGTTCTCTAGACTAAACAGCCTCAATTCCCAGAGACTGTCATCATAACAGAGATGCTCCAGACCATTAATCACCTTTGTGGCCTCTGCCGGACCCTCCCCAGTACCTCCTTCTTGTACTGAGGAAGCCAGAACTGGACACAGCACTCCAGATGTGCCCTCACTAGGGCTGAGTAGAGGGACAGGATCACCTCCCTCACCTGCTGGCCACACACTTCCTGATGCACTCCAGGAACTCATTGGCCCTCCTGGCCCTCAGGGCACACTGCTGGCTCATTGTCAGCTTATCACCCACCAACACTCCCAGGTCCTTCTCAGCAGAGCTGCTCTGTGGCAGATCACCCCCAACCTGTACTGGTACTTGGAGTTATTCCTCCCAGTACAGCACCCTGCACTGGCCCTTTTTGAACCTCATTATGTTTCTCTCTGCCAAACCTTCCAGCCTATCAAGGTCCTTCTGAATGACAGCACAGCTGTCAGGTGTATCTGCCACTCCCCCCAGCCTCATACAATCAGCAAACTTGCTGAGGGTTCATTCTATCCCTTCATCCAGGTCACTGGACCCAGTATTGATCCCTGGGTAACATCAGCAACTACAGGCCTCCAACTGTATTATACTCTGCTGATCACAACCCTCTGAGCTCTACCATTCAGCCAGTTCTTGATCCATCTCACTGTCCATTCACCTAACCCACATTTCCTGAGCTTACCTACGAGGATGGGGGACAGTATCAAAAGCCTTGCTGAAGTCGAGTTGACAACATCCACCGCTCTCTCCTCACTAACCCATCCTCCCATGTCATCATAGAAAGCTATCAGATTGGCAAAGCATAATTTCTTTCCCCTTGGTGAATCCAGTCTACTCCTGATGAGCTTCTTTTCTTCTACATGCTTGGTGATGACCTCCAGAATTGTCAGTTCCATCACTGTGGCTGACTGGCCAGTAGTTTCCTGTGTACTCCTTCTTGCCCTTTATGAAGACTGGAGTAACACTGGCCTTCCTCCAGTCATTGGGCACCTCTCCCATTCTCCGTGATTTTTCAAAGGTGATGGAGCCTGGCTTAGCCACAACACCTACCAGCTCTCTCTCAGTGGGTGCATCTCATCAGGGCCCACGGATTTATGGGTATTAATTCTGTCTAGCTGACCTGTAGCCCAACCCCCTATGACCAAGGGCAAGTCTTCCTGAGGTCTGTGACTCATGAGGACTGACCTCAGCAGTAAAGACTGAAACAAAGGCATTCAGTAATTCCACCTTCTTCCATTACCAGGACACCAATCTGATTCAGCAGAGGCCCCACATTTTCTCTAATCTTCTTTTTGCTGCTGATAGAGTGTCTCTGCAGGTTCCTTCTTGGACTCTGCAGTTATGTGTGTGGTTTTGGACATAAGGAGGTCCCCAAAGGCCACCACTGTGGTCCTGCAAGGAGCACTGCCATCAAGAGTGGAAGCTCTGCCCTTGTCACCTCCAGCACTGTGCCACCATGATGGGTATGTGGCTGGGGCCAGACCAGAGGACTGACCCAGGCTAAGACCTCTGGCTGAGACTTCACCCATGGAGCTGAAATGCAAGATACATTAGATTTGGACAGGCTGCTGAAAAGGAGCAATATTACTTCACTTTCAGTGTTGGCTGTACCTGTTGGGTGCTAGTTTGGCAAGCACCCAACAAGCTATTCAAAATATCTTCTTGGGCATTTGCAGGGTATTTGCCATGTTGCTTATCCCACGATAATTTGATCCTCGGTGTGAGGAAAGCCTATCCTGTGCCAGCAGGTTTACTTCCCTGCATACACATATGCCAAAGGGTTGGGTTTCTATCTGCACAGTGCTCTTCTGCACTGGACAGAAATCCAGCTCTTCTGTGTGAAGTGTTCAGGTGGCTGATCTGTACCTGGGCTGATCTATGTGACCCACAGAGAACCTAAAATACAGCAGCCTTCAGGAGAAACGGTGTGACCTTTTGACTGTGACAAGTTACTCGCAGATTTGAGGCAGACAGTGAAGGAGAAACACTGGTGGCTCGCTTGAAATCAAATGTCAAATAAAATCAACACAATTTAATTAACAGGAAAAAAAATCTTTCCAAAAAATCTTTGAATTATATTGAAGACTCTATCTCTTAAGAACATACTGCAAGCTTAATTTTTGGTGTTACAGTTAAAGAAAGACATACTTATCTGATTAGCTGTAATCCTCTCATGTTTATTCCTTGAGTCAGAGACTTATAAAAATGTATCTGAGATTTAGAAGTGGGACCCAAGGACAGTCAGTCTGTACCTGGTCTCTGTGTCTGATTGCTGGGAGATATCTCTGCAGTGTTACCAATGAAAAATTGCTCAGCTCTTTCGAGAATCTCTGTTATGCTCAAAACCGAAATGTAAAACAAAGATATTTCTCCATCTCCTTCCATGGTTGCCTGTCCTCACCTGAGTTTTTTGGACTTTCCCTCCTTATAGCAGAACTGTAGCATAGACTTGACCAAAATCCCAAGAGCCCATGATAAGAGGGTTGAAATTCTCCTCAACCATAGCCAAGAACCTCTATACCACAGCTCTGATCCCACGATTCAGGCTCTCCAGAAGGGAGTCCTACATAATGTCCTCATTTCAACCACTGTCATCCTCATCAGATGAGCTCAAGGACTGTATTTTCTGTGTGATGTCTCCCTGCAGTCACGCTGGGACTCCATCCCATGTCTGGACCAGTCACCCCAGCTGCATCAAGGCAGAAGTTGGTAGGGAAATCCAATTCATGGCTCATCCCATGTCTGAAATAGGTCAGACCTTCAATGGGAATCACACTCTGGATCTTGCTCCCTTGGTTAGAATGAGGATATGTCTCCAGAAGTCTACATTTCAGATGTCTGATGGTGAGATAAAACCCATCCAAGGAGACTAATATTCTCTGTCACACTCATATTCTGAGTATGGAAAAAAAATTAATGAAAATCTAGTTGGTAACTATATTTTTACACATTTAAAACCAAACACCAAAAAAAGTTGACGAACACTTTGCAGAGGGTTTTTTGTCTCTGTTGTGCTGGGAGTGACCGAGCTTTCCCTTGCTGCCATTAGTGGGAGCCATCGCACAGGGCAGGGCAGGAGCCGTCCCTGCTCGGGGCTCGCTCAACTTCGGCACTGGTTGGGATTTTCTGCTGCAAAAAGTTACAGAAACCAAAGGCTCAGAGAATGTTTCAGGGGGTTGGGTTTTTTTCCCCCCATACCAATGATTTTGTTTGTTTGGGAAAAAATGCCTCTTCTAAGGACCAATGTAAGATTGATTAAGTAGTACTCTGCCCACTTTATAGTAAATCTTTAATGTATTTGAAATGAATTAGTTTGAATTTTCACTTTTCAGCCAGAAAATTGTCAATATCTGCCATTGACCATCATTTCCCCCTACACTTGTGTTCTCACAGCTCCTGTGAGTAAATGTTACCTACCACTACTGAAAAATTGTCAGGTTTATAAATCTCAAGAAATAACATGCCGAGAGGTCTTCTATCAGTTAGCCATTTTCTCAAGTTTTGTATTTCTCTCATGGTAAGAGTCCCATACCATTACATCAGACACCTCAGTCTCACAGGATTGCCTTGATGCTGTTCCTGAAACACTCGTGGTAGGAGGGAAAAATTAGTTTCTAGGCCACCGGAAGAATGTTTAAAGAAGACAGAGCCAGAGATCTTTCAATTATCTTTTCCATTTGCAGTATAATGGCATATACAAAGAAACTGCTCCTCTCCATGGGGAAATGGGGCTGGTTGTGTTTATTGCCCCTGCAAGTTGCTCCACTGTGATGCAGAGATGCTATTCCTCCTTGGGAAGACAGTTAGGAGGCTGTTCCTTGAATCCTTTTCCCAGGGACTTGAGGAGCAGTCTGACTTTCACTGAAGTTGGTGACAGTGCTGTTGCTTTTGGAGGGGTTAGGATTAGGTCCTCCACAATGAGCAGAGCTTCATGAAAAAATCTCTGCCTGTGCTTTGTAACCCACACAGATAAATAATCAAAAAAAAAAGCTTTTCTAACTGAGTTGAAAGCACAGCTGTGATAAAGGTGTGATAAAAGGACCAACTCCAAAACCTGTGTGTTCATGGTGGTCCTAGTGTGAGTTACAGCAACATTTCACATATCTGTTTATTTTAGTTAAAGAAGAAAAGTTTCAGTTACTGTAGACTTAACAGATTTTTATCTCATATAAAATATGCTTAGCAGAGGACACACTTCAGTATGGTTTCATTGTTAGCAGACCTTCGGCAGTTCATGTCAAATATCAGTATAATGGACTTACACACACTATTGATTTAATGACAACTATCACTGCAAGGAATTGATCTAATGTTTTCATTAGACTTAAAAAATGTTTTAACAACAAGTTCATTCAGAACCGGATAATTGCAAAGCCCTACATGGCCAAAGATCACATTCCCCATAGAAGTATAGTTTAGATGATCTTTTTACGAGATAAGTAGATTAATAATAATAGAGGCACAGTTGAGGGAAATAAAAGCTAGTCTTCATGCCTTAAAAACATAAATAAATTGAATTATCACCCATTATATTACTGGAGGGAATTTTCTGAACTTTGAACAAATTTTAATGAATATGCAATGGTATTTTCCTTGCTCTTGTAGGCACAAAGTAACTGGTTTTGTTGCCCTCTTCTTTTTGTCTGTCTTTTTCGTTCCTCCACCCATGGACATTAGCAGAGGTAGGTTTCTTCTGCCTGGGTTGAACATATAATTTTGTTAATTTTCAGCAGTAGTAGCATCTTTTATCCTTTGTATGTGAACAGGCAAGGGAAAGGCATTTTGTGGGAGATCTCAGGACATGCTGTCCTCATGGACATGATGTTGAGCTATCCTCAAGGAAAATTTCCCATCAGTGACTGTGACTGAAGCAATGCTGGACTGATTAGTGGATCTGCATGAGGGTGTTATCTAAATATGGGTGGAGAAAGAAGTGCTGATGCAGAAGCTGCAGACACATTTTCCATATGACTCCAGGTGACAGTGATTTTCTTGTCAAACTACCTTCAGCTTCTGCTTACACAAAGGCTCCTCCTTCCCCAGTACCCTGGTCAATATTCTGTTTTTTGCTGATATTGGACCCATAGGCCACACTGCATGTGCTCACTGTGGTGGGTCATGGCTTGCACATGCCACTGGATCTTCCTTGGCATCATGGGTTTCTTGCTGCTCTTTGTAAGGGACTGCAGCTTTGAAGATCCTCTTTGAGGGTCTGCCCTGAGCCTGACTGAATGGGCATTTTTGGTGTCTCTGTGCTCCTTGGCTCTGATTGCCTGCAGAGCCTTTTGTGCTCAGATCTTTAAACCAGATCTTAGAAATCTTAGAGCAGATGTTTCAAAAATCCAGCCAGCAATGAAAGGGTCTTTGAATACGGCCTGGAGTAAAACCTGGGTCTTCCCTCCCTGTGGAAAGAATTACTTGTTCCTAAATTACAGACTTCTTTTTCTACCAGTTTTACTTCAGACTACATTCTGGGGGGTTTAATAGTCCAGGAACGTCTGTAATAAAGAATATGCCAGGTTACCTAGACTGGGTATCAAACAGCAACTCTGCATCCACATGCCTGTATATTACCTCAGAAAAGTCAGAATCTCCTCTTTCAAGGCATATCCTGACTTTTCATATATGTCATGTAGTTTTACTGAACTCAGGGCTCTGTCTGACTGAATACATTTCCAGTATAACCATTAATATCTGATTGGGTTAAACATTTGACCTACATGGAGTCCTAGCACAGAACAAATACGGGAAGTGATGCAGACCCACAGAAAATCCCAACCCCACCCAAACTACAAACTATGTGATACACTATTAGATGTTCTCTTATAGAGTTATATTTGGTAAGAAATACAATAAAAGATCATTCTGATGGTCAGAAGATGCTTAGGGTGGATAAGAACCATACAATGAACACATCTGATCTCTTGCAACAAAGGTACAACCTACAGCTGCTACTCTATATCTGTCATCAAAAAGCTGCTTGCAGGCCAGCAAACTCCATGGTTAAATCACTAAGGATCAGGCAACCCAGCACAGCCATACAACTAAAACCTTTAGGCTGCAGGGCTGCATTCTGCACCACTGTGGGAGGAGTAGAAGAGAAGTCCCTTCCCAAAAACATGGGGATCTGCAGTGCGGCAGATGAACCTCACAGGCTGTGCGGAGCAGTGAGACCAGGGGCACGCTGTGGGTGTCCATGGGATTGCCCTGGAACAAGGCTTGGGCTTCTGAACAACACGACATTTGCTTTAAATAACTTCCACAGAAATTCAGCCACTGTGGGAACTAAATGTCTCCATGTGTCCTTTGGGGCCAGGGTTTTGTATGCTTCAAGGTATAATGAAGATTAAAGGCAATATTCTTAAATGAACAGGGAGATGCTTATGCCAAAATATACATGAGTAATCTAGAGCATGATACAAAAATGCAAATGCAAGAATAGAAGAAAATCAGGACACTGTAATGCATATTGCTTTAATTTGAGGAGCAAAGGGATTTGACTGGATTTCTAGGGTATAATGCAATACAGAATAATACAGTGTTTATGTCAGATATAGATGATGAAATCTCCCAACAGATCAATGCAGGAAAAGGGTATAAATCAGTAGTATTGCAAGGTGTCACTTGAGAGCAAATCTATTCTCAAGCTAAGGTAATATTTTCTGATACTCCCTGTAGTTGAATGAAGTTAATGTGAAACAATGTAAGAGAGGAAAAAAAATAAATCCAAATGCACTAGAAGGGTAAAATGAAAGTTAAAAATATCATCTTCAGGATCCATCATCTGTGCACATTGTCTGGGTGAAAGAGAGCACCCATCCCATTAGCAATCATGAAGATAAAGCTGGAACAGCTAACTTTGCTGATGAGACTGAGCTGAACTTGACTTTGCCTAGGGCAGGGGAGCAGCAATCTCCACTTGAGCACTACCCCAAGGTAGCTCAACACTTGGCTCTGTGCACAAACCTCTCCTCTGACGGAGTGGCAGACACAACCCAGTTGAAATGATGGGGCTCTGCTTGTGAAGTGCCACACATTTCCTTCACGTTGCGTTTCCTCATTCATTTTGAGAGTGTTAAATCACTTAATGTGCTGTATGCAAGCAGTCAGCTTTCTGTTGAGCATAGACCTCATTGATAAAAAAGAAAATTAATAAACATAGCTAAGAGAACTACTATTCCTGTGTACAGTAATTGCTTCTTCATCATCTGTCGAGTTTTAACACGCAAATGAATGAAGAGAGTGTTCTGGCTTTGCAGACTGTGTGAGAGAAGATTCTTGATGACAAATGACATTTTGGAGAGAAAGGGAAGTTGATGTAAGGTAAGCCCAAGCTAGGACTCATTTATAGTGGTTTTAAATCCCTGGGCTTATTTCCAATAATTGCTGATATTAAATCAGACCAAGGGAGCACCAACAGAGCACCTCATCTTGGGCTGGGCTCCTCTGGTCTGTTCTGTGTGCCTTCCTAACCCTATTTTCCCTGGGTTGCTGTAACACTATTCCTAAATTAAAAGAAAAGAGAAAGATGAGTAGGTCATCCTGGGAAAAAAGGGGGCTGGCTGCAGTGAAGATATGTGCCACCCCAGTCCTCTGGAGCGCACCTACCTGTCTCAGGTGAGTGCACCCCTTCACTCCTGGGGCCGTGTGTGTGAGGGCAGGAGTCACAGGCTGGGTGATTGCCATTTTTCCCTCCAAAACTCAGTTTAGCAGTACTTGTGGGGATGTCCTGTTCTGCCTGCAGAAATCATTTTACATGTGTCTGCCTGCTTTTGCTTCTGCTTGATTTCTCTATCTACCTAAAGCTCAGAGTTGAATAGATGGGTAGATCAGTTTAAAGTTATCCTCTTGTGCATGAATGCCTGTTTTTTTCAGATAAAATTTTCTGACATCTCAAACTTTTATCTTGAACATATATTAGACAAGTTGCTTCATACACATATATTTGCAGTGTTCACAAAGTGATAGCTCCATTGGAGTTTCTTTTAGAAAATGTTTTTTTCTTGCACAGGCTGGAGGCAACAGGAGGGTATAAGTTTGTAAACCAGCCTCACAACCTCACTCTGACCTGGAATTCAGCTCACTCCAGGGTGAATTCTCAAATACAGGGAGATAGAGATGATAGTTTTGTTGTTGGGCCGACAAGCAGCAGTTAAGGTGCATGGTTTCCTATGCCTTGCCATGTGACTGATCCCTTCTTTGCCTCCAGTGTCCCTTCTACGGGGGGGGAAAAGAAGAAGCTGTCCTTCCACCCACCCCATGCTCTGATTCCTGGTTCCTTTGCAGAGCTTCTCAGAGCCTCTCCTGCTCCATCACCTGGTGCTAGTGCTGGGCTGCCCTCCTGGAGGCAGTTTTGAAGCAGGGACTGTGCCAGACTGTCTTGTGAGGTGATGTGACTTCCTTTCTGCCACCTGCCCCTGGCAGATTTTCCCCGGGTTTTGCATCATCCATTTTTCACACTTGCTTTTTGCCTAGTTCCATTGCAGCCTGCATGGAAGCTCACCCACATTCCTCATTTGGTGAGGAGTTACTTGGTGTCCAACTACACCAATTACCCATGGACTGGGTGATGCAGATCACCCCACATCTGTGGTTACCCTTTTGCTGTTAGTCGTAGAATGGTTTGGGTTGGAAGGGACGAAAAAGGTCATCTGGTTCCAAGTCCCCTGCCATGGGCAGGGATGCCACCCACTAGATTAGATTGGTCAGGGCCCCATTTGATCACATGTCAAATGTCTGTGCCTTCTGATGATGACCTTATTTTTTAATCCAAATGCATAGAATGAAAGACCAAGGACTTAGAACCAGGACTCTTTCCGAATTACCTTCAATGAATTTTATAGTTACCTTTAAAGGCCTGTTGTATAATTATTTGCTTTTCACATATGATATGCCAGGTTAATTTTGGTGGAGTTCAGTACCAAACTGTCACAGAGTATGGAGTAAACTATTTTATACGAATTTCTTACATTTTAGAGTATAAAATCAAGTTAACAAACAGTTACCTTCATGAATTCACACTGTGTGGCATTTAGTATAGTATTTTTTATATCTATTATGAATTGAACTTTAAACCAGCACATCATCCTTTCCAGGAGCTGGGCCAGCCTACAATCATTTTACTTTTAAAAATCAGTGTTCTGCTGACAGTTGTCCAACCCCCTGTAACTTCCAAGTCTTATTGAAATTTCGTATTAGTTTTCCAGGATTAAGGCTTCTGAGTAGATTCTCTAATGATTCCGTAAATAAAAGTTTAATATAGATGAAACTGGAAGCAGCTGTGAGGAAGGGAGCAAAGCATAAGCAGGGTGAACAGGACTGCTCAGCACTTGATAGAAATCACTAACCAAGAGCCTTGTAGTGGCTTTGAGAAGGCACTAAACACCCAGGTTTGGGGTAAAAGAGCTGCTAAAACTAGAAGGAAGATTAACTTAGGAACCCTACTCTGTACCTTTCAGCAGTGCAAACTGGGACGAGACATGCTGAAGGAAACCTTGAAGGAAACTGCTGGAAAGGAATGGGGATCAGATGGGAAAGTCGTGGTGTGACTGGGGAGCTCAGGAAGCCACGTGCCAACTCCCAGCACTCAAACAGGGGTTGCAGTTCCATGTTCCTCTGCTGGGGGGTTGGGTCACATGTGCACAAGCCCCCAGGGAATTTTGAGATTAAATGTCGCTCTCAGGAATGCAGAAACTTTACTTCTTTTTAAATACGTTTTCAGCTCTTTGCCAGAGATAAAGTTCAAGGTCGAGATGCATCTTTCCTTGTGGACATTTGCTTTGATTCCTGATGTGCTTTACTGAAAAATCTCAGACATACAGTGAAGGAGGTGACAGCATGTCAGAGAAGTACATATTTAGTTCTAACAGTGAGTCAATCAGACATCTAGGCAATTACCCTCTGCTCAGGATGACAACTGAGAGATGTGTTTATTCTGTCTCCAGGAATCTCTGTTATTTTAGGATCCTTTCCAGAGTGCAACCAGTGCTAACTTGTCACGTGGAGACTCTTGTTTATGCTTTGGTTTCCTATCTGGGTGGGATTATTCACTTATTGACTTGCTGGCCCCCACTCAACCTTTTAAATTCATTTCTACCTTCCACACAGTTTCTTGGCAGGAACTACAGGCTGTCTAAGCCCAGGCCCTCATATCTTCATCTGTGCTGATGAATCTTTTATCTGCTTTTCAAAGGGTATTAGCTCTTCCATGAGCTGTGAGGTTGCAACTTGCTATCACTGCTAAGACTCCTTCATTTGGCTGCAGTTTGGCATCTCCCACAGCCTGACACAGAGGTTTGCTAGTCCTTCCCAGGGCTTCTCATCTTGGTGGCTCTTGCAGAGACAGGACTCTGCTTGTGTGGTGGGATCCTCATGTCAAACCCTGCTCTCCTTTACATCCCTATAAAGTCACTGACCTCGGAGGCATCACTGAAGGTCAGACCTGGGACACCTGAGGGCCAGCTGTGCCTGTCCTCTCTAGATGTACCATAGGCACACTGCAGGCAGCCTCAGCTACACCTCCTGCCTGGGTCTGATTAGTGAGCTAAATATTTTCTGCTCCATGGGAGCACCCAGTGCCATATAAGCTGGAGGCTTCCCTCAGGCAATGAATAGATGAGTTTAGCTGGAACAGGCTTTGTTATCTTTTGACACTTTACTGAGGAATCAGTTACCTCTGTGAGGAAAAAGGTGTTTCTGATGGTGTCTGCCTTTCTGAGTGATGCAAAGGCTCTGACAAGCTACAGAAGTGAGTCCCACTGCTCAGCTCAAGGGCAGGCCACTGTTACCCCCCAGAATGTCCCCGGATGGGGCAGGAGTTATGACCAGCCTACATGTAAGGAACTGATGCTCCCCTTTTCATTTGAAGAGGATTCAATATAACCTGCACTGTCCTGACCAGGCAAGACCCAGCATACTCAGCTCGTATTGAGTCCCCACGGTGTGACCTGGAGCCAGTTGCTGCACCATCTGAGGCAGGATGGCATCTGAACCATGCACAGAGATAATCCTCTCCCACCCCACTCAAACCTCTCCCCACCAAAACCCTCCCCACCCAGACACACCCTTCTCCCCTCGTGAGGCTGGAGGACAAAGAGGGGTTTTGCAGGTTCAGGAGGCCTTTCTTTATTTCTCTCCCTGGAAGCCTGGTTATTACAGCAGTAGCCTCTAGCTACATCTGTGAAGAGGAGCACCTCCACCAGGCACCTCCTGTAATAATGACTTCTTTTTTCTTTGAACTTGCAAGGCACTTGTATGACATTAAGAAGGTGAATCCAAAGAGGACCATAGATGTAGGGTCATTCCAAGTAAACCCTGACGGGACACAAGAGAGGAGTAAGGTAGCAGAAAAATGATATGACAGCACATAATTGCTGATATGTGCAATTACCAACCACTTATCCAAACAGCAGTTGGTCTTAATCTTACAACCTTTTTTCTTGCTAAGGGTATCAGCCACTAAATTGCTTCTGCTTCCTCTGGGACCCAAAGTAATCTTTAGGCTTGAAATTGAGGTATTTTCCTTCCTTTTCAGTACCTACATTTCTTTGCCTTTTTAATATTTGAAGCAGTATTGTTCCATTGTTAATCTTGATAAAAAATAAATCAGAGCTACGCACATTATTAACACAGAGAAAGAAAAAAGGAAGAATGAAAGAGAGAGAATATACACCCTGACTAGAGATAGACTGTTATCTAATCAGGCATTGCACTGGAGGTCCAGGGAGTGTCCATTGATGTCCATGGGCTTCCTGTGGGTGCTGAATATCCTCAAATTCCATTGCCTGTGGTGGGAACTGAGGGTAGCCAACATTTTGATGGAACAAACTATCATGTTGCCAACATCCAGGAGCAGAGCTTGGCTTACTCCATGTGTTTTGGAGCATGAAGAACAGAGATCACGCCAGATCCATGTAAATAGAAAAACCCCTGGAAACGTCTCATGACCTGGGTAATTTAGAAAATATTTCAGGTAATTGTTGTTGACTCAGATAACAGACTTTCCCATCATCACTGTCTGTAAATTAAAATGCTTAAGAGACTATTTAAAGCATAATGAAGGTGAAAGCTGCTTCTTTGTAAATGGCAGCAGCCTTCTCGTGGTGATGCTTCATCCAGCCAGGCCTCTGGCTTTACATGTGCTTGGTATGACTATCACTGAGAAGGACTGAGGAGCAAGCTGTCCAAAGATATGCCTGGAAACAGGCTGCAGCTGGGGGTGAGATGAACTGGAAGCTGTCCAAGATGTCTGAGTCTTCTGAAGTCCAGCTCCAAGAAGTTTATCTTTATTGTCAGTGAGAGCTCCAGGCTCGGGGTACAGTTGTGGCCATGGGCAAGAGACAGGCTTATGTTAAGTAAGATTAACAACTGGGGTAAAGGGAGAGGAGAGCACAGAGGCTTGGCTGGCACTGCGTGGTTAGTGTGTAGCCGAACAGGCTCCTGAGGTGGTCCCAAGTCAGTGCCCCAGCCCATGGACTTTGCTGCCTCTAGCAGTGTGTGCCAGCATAGACCTCAGCACTGGGTTGATATGTGTCCCTTCCTCACTTTGAGCAAGAAAATCATTTCAGCACACAAATTATAGACTTGTTTGGGGTTGAGGGGACCTTAAAGATCACCTATTCCAACCCCCATGATGTCTTGATGTGGGCAAGAGTATGAATGACTGTCCATACCTGCCTGTGGACACAGGGACACACAGGACCTGACTGCAGCAGATCTTGGTACGATAAGTAAAGCAGCACAGATCACCAGGCATACATTAAAACAGCCTGGCTCTAGTAACATGCTGCCATTCTTGTTTATTCATATGTTGACCCCAGTATTAGCAGTACACATTTCTTAAACAAAATCCATGTCCTGCACTGCTAATTGTTAACATAACAGAGGGTTCATGAACCCGTCTTTCATCACATCTCTTAAACATTATTTAAACAGTATTTCATTACATTTATTTCTTCGGAGGTAAAAACATTTCCTTGCTATGCCTGTCAACTGATTTGAAAACTAAATATCTAAATTGCTGTAGTTTATTTTTCACAATTTCTATATTGTTTCAGTATTAGCCTGGGAGAATAAAACAAAAAATGTAGCCCTCTGTTGTCTTAATTTTTAGATATTGGAAGACTGATTTCCCAGGAAAGAAATATTGGTTGGCTTGTTAACAGAATTAGTTTTAGACTTCAGTTTGGATCTTCAAAAGTGAACAAGGGAGTTAGATACCCAAACCCAGTGACTTTCAATGAGAATTGATTACTTAAAATTCAGAGGCCTCCTTCAAAAGCTCATCCCTAATCCTTCAGAACCATTTACACTTCATTGTAATTAACTGTGGATTTAGACTGCAGTATAAATTCACCTTGACTAAAATGCACAAAAGCATCCTCAAGTCCTATTTTCAGAATGGCACAGGCCCCTGAAAGCCCAAGCTCTACTGAAAGTCCCCAAAATTACTAGTGCCATATCTGAAGTGTGGCACTGGAGACCCTTCCTGAGCTCCTGAGTTCAGAGGTATGCATTGGCCACATCCAATTTCCATCCCACAGTGAGGCCTGTGCCTTCCCTCCCACCACCAGCTGGGGGTCTGTGGACTACAGAAGTGGTGCAATTGCTCCTGCTCGCTCTGGACCTGGTGACCAGAGTGGTGAGATGTGCAGTGAGGCATAATTGACCATGATCTGTTTTGGCCTGATGGGCTGGGCTATGACAAGGATGCATTTTATTAGGATATTGGGCTTCAAGAAGACAGGAAAGGTCTGGGCTTGGTATGAGTGAGTAAGGGTTCATAATGTATCCTGAAGCGAACATAGAAAATGGATAAAGGATTTCTTTTCTCAATTGAAGAGAGTGGCATAATTGTTTCCTGTCTATTGATTGCTCCTCCATCTTGGCAAAGAAGTGTCAGGGAAACCCAATATTGAGAGCAATGCCAGAAAAGCAAAGAAAAAGCCCTCTTTGGAAGCTTTATGTTTTCTCCTTCTCTTGGTACAATTGCCAAAGTTTCAGCTCTATTCTCTGTTTCTGCAGAGCTCTGCATATTTTTCTGCACTTGAGCTGTCCTGCAGACCTCTCTATTACCACGATCCCAGCATGCTCCTTCGTGTTCCCAAAATCAGAGCTGGAATCCAGGCGCTTCTGGCTCTCACTGCTTCACTGAAAACTTCTAGTGGGTGATAAAAAAGAGAAGCTAGGAAAATCCTGTGCTCTGTGTTTTCCAGTTGGCCAGTTGTGGTATCTCCTACTATCTGGGAAGCCCCAGAATAAGGTTTCCCATCTACTCATTCACACAAGAGTTTTGAATATTTTAGTTAGTGCCTTTTTCCCCCCCCCCCTCTTGTTTCAACTCAGAAAACACTGATTTGCTGATGATGACAGTTTTTTGGAAGAATCACACAAACCAGCTCTGATGACAATTTCACAAGGGCAAGTTTTTTTAGTTCCAGGAGGATGTTCCTGTGCAAGGATGGATTGCCACCTAGATAGGGCACACATTTAGAAAGAACAGGTTATAAGGGCAAGTCTGTCTTTGTAACCAACAAGGCAAGGACCAGTTCTCTGCCCTGTTGTCAAAGGTATGATATGAGCTGTGTCTGGATTCATACTAAATATTCTTCACCCTAAATTGCTTACTGCATCCTGCCCTGTCTTTATAAAATATTCTTAAATAGTGATATTTGGGATGAGATCAGTTCAATGATATGGATGATACAAGATCAGTGCCTGAGCCCATCTGTGGCACTTGGCAGTCAGAGCCCTGACTCTCCCTTCTGGGTACCACAGGTGTCAGCAGCATCAGAGCCTCCACCACTGGGGTTGCTGGACATTTTTTGGCATTTCAATCTCTGATTTCCCTCAGCAGAACATTGATTGTTCTGGGATCCCTCTTTTTTCTTGCTCTTTTTGGAACAGAAAATTCATCCTAAAGCTGAGAAGCTTTTTTTGATCATGTTTTTTTCTGAGGCTTGTTATATTCTGTAATCAGTTTCGGTTTCAGCAAATCAGGATGTATGTGAGTGTGTCACAGAATAAAATACACCTCAGAGTAACCTCCCTATGAACAGCCCTCCCAGTCACAGTCTCATCCTACCTTTCTGCCTCTGATTTTGTGCTGCTTGTCTAATTATGTTGGCTGCTGTGTAATTATTTTCATGGAACAATAATTTTAACAGCGTGCAGTTTATCAGAGGTGCAAATTATACATAATAACATACAGCAATTTTCAGTTAAAACTTGCATAACATTCAAAAGTCCTTGCATTTTTCAACAAATTGAAGAGGGAAAAGGTATTATTCATTTTGTATCTACCCTTTTTTCTCTTAGAGAAAGCAACCTACTGATTTTCTTGGAGTCAATTAAATCCATTTGAAAGAAAACACTTTTATTTTGGAAGAAGACTGTCCACATGGGGAGTTAATCAAGAATAATTATTCCTCTCTAAATTCACATCCTCGAACAATTTGAATTAAATCCCAGCCCTAGACCAGCCCTAAATGTCAAAGGAGGTTAAAAACCAAGTCAGCTAGAGGAAGTCTGTCACATGAAGAAGGTCTGAGAATAAAAACCTTGTGTGGGCACCCAGGCCAGGCTGGTGAGGAAAAGCCATGCCAAGGCTGACTCAGGCCCACTCTCCCCCTTTTGTTACACAGGCACTTACTCAGTCACTGCTTTAAAGTCAATCCCACACACAAGTCTCAGCAGCATCATCTGTACGTGCACCTGTCGCGGTGATGGCGGCGTCAGAGAGGGAGATACCGTGATCATCAGCTGAGAGAGAGGATAAACATATTTCAGGGAGAGAATTTTGCTCAGGGATGCCATTTCCCCTTGCTTTTCCAGCAGGCTGAAGGCAATACAACTCATACCTTTCAGAGTGAGGGAGCTATGGGGAATTTAGGCACATCTGCACTTCCATTTCAGATTTGACAAACTTGGGGTTTTATTAAAACCCAAGCTTTGCTTTCAAATGCTTTGCTTTCAGTGCTGCCAATTGACAAACAGGGTTTGTAGCCATTATTTCTCTAAAACAACAGTAACACTGCAGTGCCTTTGCTGTGCCAAAGAGCCAGTGGTTGCAGCAGCCTCTGGAGAGTCTGGAGGCAGGACCAGGTTCCCCTGTCCTCTGCAGCCTCCCTACAGTAAAAGAAAACTACTTCCACTGTATTTACCTGCATGATTCTTCATCCCCCAAGCAAACTACTATCAAAACCTGGAGGCAAACCCCCTAGACATCATACAAATCCCACAGAGGTGGGCAGTGGGTGGCTTGGCCAGGATTTCCTTCAAATCTTCAAGAAGCCTCAAATGTCTGAACTCAAGGTTTTACCAAGCACAAGGCAGGTGCCAGAGCAGCACATTTTGAGGTGATTCTGTGTTCAATAGAGCTTTTATCATGAGTGTGTACACTGGGACTGCCTCCTCTGCGGGTTTCACAGGGAAATGGGGTTGCTGGGCAGAGATAAAAGGAAGCATCTTTATATATAGGTGTCCCTGCTCATGTCAGGGGTGGTGGAACTAGATGATACTGAAGGTCCCTTTTAACCTAAACCATTCTATAATTTTATGAATCAATGATGCTATATATACCTGATGCTCCCCTTATAAGAGGTAAGACAAGCTGGCCCATTGTGCTGTGTCCCATAGCACAGAATGGGCTGGTGTGCTTGAGTTTGCTTTTTCTGGGTGGAACAAAAGAAAAAAAAAAGAATTTTGTCCCAAGGCAAACCCCTCCACTTCCCTATCCTCTCCCATCCTTTCCCTACATGCTCAAACCCCCAGGGGTACTCCAGGTCTTTTCTTGAGGAGGGCCCATGTGAGCTGGGAGGAAGAATAAGCTCAGTGACTTGGAGATGAGGGACACAAGTAGCCACTAGAACTATTTTGGGAAGAATTCCAGTCTATCCCTCCTAATGGGAGCTGATGGAGACTAATCTCAGGGGTGTCATCTGTCCAGAAGGAAAAATGTTGCTATTGGTACATGGGTTGAAGTGCAGTAAAGAAGACAGGAGATGGCCAGCCACCACTGGTGCCTCTGGCCAGGCACAAGTTCTGGGACATGGAGAGAATTCTTTCACAGGCAGAAAGTCATAGAGCAAAAAGTTCAGATTAATCAGACATAAGAAAAAATACTGACTTAGAGTATTGAGAGGAGTACCAACCATATGGAAATGTCTGGAGACCTTAAACGGCGAGAGGACAAACCACCACTCCAGTGTCAGTGACCAGACCAAGGGCAGGATGTGATGTGAGATACAGAGCTTGGTCCCAGCACCTCAGCTCTGCCCTGTGTCACAGCAGTGACTGACACAAGGGGTTTTTCCAGCATGGAGGGAAATGTCTATTTGTAATTTTACTCAGAAGAATGTCACTGATGTTGTCCAGAAAGTTTACTCTCTGGAGTTATGTAACACCACTTTGTCATTCCTGTGTTCTAACATTGCATTTTTAAGCCAGGGTGTGGAAATAGCAGGGTGTGGATAAAATCCCTTTTCATGTGCTTTGGGTTATGGCAGTACAATCCTTCTTCTGTCCAATTTGCAGCCGTGTCGGTAGGAACCAGCAGAGCAGGGCTCCATGTCTGACTCTGTTCCCAAAGGAGGCTGGTTTTCACATTCCCCTTACATGGTTCTTCCACGCTGCATCTGGAGGGTGGCTTTCCCCATTACCCAGTGTCTGATCATTACTGTTTGATCTGACAAATTCTTCTCCTTCTGTGTCATGGTAGCGTGAACACTGGTTTTAAGGAAGAGGGATTAATCAGATTGTCATTGTGGTTTTTAATAGAGGTTTTTGACTCAAAGGACTGCTGGAGCAAGCACCAGGATACTTGTTTCTGGGGGACCCTGAACTCACTGTAAATGCAGGGAGATGGAGCCAAGGCAGTGGAAACAAAGTGGATTGCATGAGAAGTGTCACCTCAGCAGAAAATCGACAAAAGGTTGTGATGACCATACAGGAAAACAAGTGGCTGCACTGCAAAAGAAATCTAGTTTTCATGGAAACTTATGGTGGATTCTGATCTCATGTTCCCATGAGAGCAGGACAGTAACTCCTGTCANTTTCAGTGCTGCCAATTGACAAACAGGGTTTGTAGCCATTATTTCTCTAAAACAACAGTAACACTGCAGTGCCTTTGCTGTGCCAAAGAGCCAGTGGTTGCAGCAGCCTCTGGAGAGTCTGGAGGCAGGACCAGGTTCCCCTGTCCTCTGCAGCCTCCCTACAGTAAAAGAAAACTACTTCCACTGTGTTTACCTGCATGATTCTTCATCCCCCAAGCAAACCACTATCAAAACCTGGATGCAAACCCCCTAGCCATCATACAAACCCCACAGAGGTGGGCAGTGGGTGGTTTGGCCAGGATTTCCTTCAAATCTTCAAGAAGCCTCAAATGTCTGAACTCAAGGTTTTACCAAGCACAAGGCATGTGCCAGAGCAGCACTTACATTTTGAGGTGATTCTGTGTTCAATAGAGCTTTTATCATGAGTGTGTACACTGGGACTGCCTCCTCTGCGGGTTTCACAGGGAAATGGGGTTGCTGGGCAGAGATAAAAGGAAGCATCTTTATATATAGGTGTCCCTGCTCATGTCAGGGGTGGTGGAACTAGATGATACTGAAGGTCCCTTTTAACCTAAACCATTCTATAATTTTATGAATCAATGATGCTATATATACCTGATGCTCCCCTTATAAGAGGTAAGACAAGCTGGCCCATTGTGCTGTGTCCCATAGCACAGAATGGGCTGGTGTGCTTGAGTTTGCTTTTTCTGGGTGGAACAAAAGAAAAAAAAAAGAATTTTGTCCCAAGGCAAACCCCTCCACTTCCCTATCCTCTCCCATCCTTTCCCTACATGCTCAAACCCCCAGGGGTACTCCAGGTCTTTTCTTGAGGAGGGCCCATGTGAGCTGGGAGGAAGAATAAGCTCAGTGACTTGGAGATGAGGGACACAAGTAGCCACTAGAACCATTTTGGGAAGAATTCCAGTCTATCCCTCCTAATGGGAGCTGATGGAGACTAATCTCAGGGGTGTCATCTGTCCAGAAGGAAAAATGTTGCTATTGGTACATGGGTTGAAGTGCAGTAAAGAAGACAGGAGATGGCCAGCCACCACTGGTGCCTCTGGCCAGGCACAAGTTCTGGGACATGGAGAGAATTCTTTCACAGGCAGAAAGTCATAGAGCAAAAAGTTCAGATTAATCAGACATAAGAAAAAATACTGACTTAGAGTATTGAGAGGAGTACCAACCATATGGAAATGTCTGGAGACCTTAAACGGCGAGAGGACAAACCACCACTCCAGTGTCAGTGACCAGACCAAGGGCAGGATGTGATGTGAGATACAGAGCTTGGTCCCAGCACCTCAGCTCTGCCCTGTGTCACAGCAGTGACTGGCACAAGGGGTTTTTCCAGCATGGAGGGAAATGTCTATTTGTAATTTTACTCAGAAGAATGTCACTGATGTTGTCCAGAAAGTTTACTCTCTGGAGTTATGTAACACCACTTTGTCATTCCTGTGTTCTAACATTGCATTTTTAAGCCAGGGTGTGGAAATAGCAGGGTGTGGATAAAATCCCTTTTCATGTGCTTTGGGTTATGGCAGTACAATCCTTCTTCTGTCCAATTTGCAGCCGTGTCGGTAGGAACCAGCAGAGCAGGGCTCCATGTCTGACTCTGTTCCCAAAGGAGGCTGGTTTTCACATTCCCCTTACATGGTTCTTCCACGCTGCATCTGGAGGGTGGCTTTCCCCATTACCCAGTGTCTGATCATTACTGTTTGATCTGACAAATTCTTCTCCTTCTGTGTCATGGTAGCGTGAACACTGGTTTTAAGGAAGAGGGATTAATCAGATTGTCATTGTGGTTTTTAATAGAGGTTTTTGACTCAAAGGACTGCTGGAGCAAGCACCAGGATACTTGTTTCTGGGGGACCCTGAACTCACTGTAAATGCAGGGAGATGGAGCCAAGGCAGTGGAAACAAAGTGGATTGCATGAGAAGTGTCACCTCAGCAGAAAATCGACAAAAGGTTGTGATGACCATACAGGAAAACAAGTGGCTGCACTGCAAAAGAAATCTAGTTTTCATGGAAACTTATGGTGGATTCTGATCTCATGTTCCCATGAGAGCAGGACAGTAACTCCTGTCACCTATTTTTCTTGCTCTCTGCCAACACATCGGGAGAGGCTTCCCTATGTCTGTGGAGTATCACACATGGTGACCACATGCATGTGTCTGTGGTATTGATGCCAGCTGTGGTTACCATTTCAAAATACAGCATTTACATCCAAAATAATTAGAAGACTTCATGAATCCATGAATGATGGCTCCAGCAGCCAAAACAGTGGTCTGTGCAGATTCTGAATCATGTCTGAGGGTGACAGGCTCTCCTGGGCTGTTAGTGTCAGCAGGTCTGAAGGGGCAGGCGTAAGCAAACTGAGAGAAACAAGAACAGCTCAGTCTAGCTCAGATATATCAGATTCTCAGTTTTGGGCTGAGAGTTGTTTCCTCTCTCAGGCACTCTACCAGCATGCACTGCAGCCAAGGGTGGCTATCTCTGAGGCTTCCTTTAAAACAATTAAATTAAATTAAATTAGGGAGCTATCCTATTTCATATAAGTCCTTTTGGTGGACTCGTGTCAGACTTTCTCTGCTTCTATCAAGACCTAAGATGAATGAGAATAAAAAAGCACAGGGTGTTTCTCAAATTAGTGCCTTGACACTTTTCCACTGCTCTGAACTGTACAGAAGATAGAAAGACCAAAAATCTCTGCTACTGTCCATCCCTTTCTGTCACATGGGTTTTCTGATGATTTCTCTCAGGACTTTGCTCTGAATCTTTGGCTTCTTAGTTGTTTTTTTTTCACAACAAAAGTTTTCTGTTGCAAAAACTCATTGAGGCAAGTGTCTGTCAGACCAAAGTACAGAGATGGATGGACTTCTTTAATGCTGCCTTGGACACTCAGAGAAGTCACTGCACAGGATTTAATCTAGTGTGTGACATGAAAGGTTGCTCTTCAGCTAATACTCTGAGCAGGTTAAATGTAACTATAGGGTCAGACCTTGCAGCGGGAGCAAAATATTTAAGTAAAATGTCAATTCAGTGAAACGTCAATTGTGCAAGCCATGATGTTACCAGCTTGTTTGGGAAAATCTCCAAGTAATAAAACTGCTGTTATATAAATAACTCTTGTTCTTCGCCCACAAAGTTTTACACCACAATTTTGCAACAGTGTTCTGTGCCTTACACCACCCGCTGACTCTAATTCTGTCCATCATCTATGGAGAGAATATCCAAACACACAAATTTCAATCATAGACTTTCTCTGAATTGAATTCTTTGACAAATTCCATTACTGCATGTTTAACCCAGATACAGGGGCTTGATAACTCTCAAAATAAATTAGAAAAAAATTATTTTTCTGTAAGAGGAAGAATATTTTTTTTTTTAATTCTTCTGTTAATCGCCAAATTCCAACCTTCAGTAATAAGGCAGAAGTGCTTCCTAGCCAAGGCAGAGCACACAGATGAAGGCTGGTATGGATCTGTAGACTGCTTTGCTCAAATGAAGTGCTTCAGGGAAGCACAGACACATTCTCCTGACTACCTGAAATGTCAGCCTGAAATCCCATTTCTGTCTCAAACACTGAGTGAGACATTTTGTGGATAACAGTGCCTGTGGATATCTAAGTTTTTTGTGACCACTCTGGCTTCTGCTATAGATACAAGGGTTACTCTTGTTTCCTATCTTTGCTACCTATGTTGGAGAGACAAATCAGAAAATCCACTCTCCAACTCATTTAAGCAGATCTGAACATCTTTATTGGATACCTTCTCAGACAGGCACTTTTCTACTGAGTGGATTAAATTCTCTCTATACACAACCATATTTCTGGCTTTGAACATGAACAGGGATTTACCTTTTTCCCCGCAGTTCTTTTCCTTTCTCAGTAAAAACAGAACATCAACAACACGAGATATCAGTGCTACCAGTTTCCATGCAGAACCAAGCACCTGTGCCAGCAGCAGGGTCGGTATTTCCTAGCACCCATCACCATATCCATAGACCCTTCCTGGGGGTGGGGATCATCCTAAGGGGTGCAAAGGGAATAATATGTCTGCGAAGCATTTGTCTCCTTTGTGCTGAGATTACCCACCATGACACTGACTGCAGCTGCCTTTGTGATTTATGTCCCTGTTCCTTAACAGCACGAAGCAGTTTTTAAAACTGTGGGAGATAAGTACGCTCAGTGTGTATGGACCCTGCTCAGTGAAGCAGTTACCAAACTGCTTTTTGAATAACATCCCTGAATTTACTAATCTCTGCTTAAAAAGGCAAAATATTTACACTCCTGAGTCAAAGGCTGGGATCTTCAGTTTGCTCAGCGCTGTCTCAAGTCTGTTCCTCCTGGATACAATGGCAGATTTACCATCAGCTTCTCTGGGAGTCATAGTCAGGCCAAAAACAAGGGCTTATGGAAATACCATCCACAGTTCCTAATCCTCTGCTGGAAGGCTTTCCAGAAAGTCTGTACTACCAGGCTTCCCTTTCCACAAAAAAGTTATATTTGCATTTAATGTAGTGCCCCCATTTACCATATCCTTTAGTGAAAAATTTGAAGGAGGAGATATTTAGCATCCATACAGCCAGCACTGTATGTGTATTCAATAATGGAAAGATTTTGCTTTTAATCTAGATAGGCCCATTATTTCATTGCAAGGATATGCAGTTTATAATGTTACGAGTAAAACTACAATCGTAGGCTTCCAGACTCCAGTATTTCCTTTTGCATAATACTTCTTCATTTGTTCCAAAGCAAAGGTAAACTGGACAGGTAGAATAAAATTAATTCTCTAATCCATAGGCATAGCCCAAGTCTTCCTTGTAATTCTCCAGTTGTTGTCCCAGACCATAGCTTGTAATACCTGTGCAATGCACAGCTCTCCATGAGGACTGAGATCATCAACTTGGTGGTACTATCACACCTCTCAGCAACTGCTTTATGGCCCCATTTCTGCCACAGACTGGATACTGGGATACTACAGGCAGGATCAAAGAACATGAAAAGAAACCTGTTGCCACGATAAAAATGAAGTCTTCATCCAGAATAGCACTGACTAGTCACTGTGAAGAGACCTGTAATGTAATATGATTGGATCTGGTTTTTTACTTCCTTTTTTTATATGGCTGCCTTATTTTTATAATTTGCTAAGAAGATATCTGAGATTTATCCATAGACTTTGAACAGAAGAGGATGCAGACTGCCCGGATCTCAATGCTCACTGAAGTTATTTGCTGTTTCATACTGTAAGCTCTCTGCTCTGCCTTCTCTTTTTCTCCTGGCTACCTTTCACTCCCTAACTTTCCATATTTCCCAGCCTGAGCTCCCCTAAAAGACTGAATCAAACTCTGGTGTTTAAGAAACTCGACAGACATCACCTTCTTTGTCATCAAGTATAGCGTTGTTTGCTCACTGGAGCTGTAAAATGCTCTCACAGCCTTGGCATGTGAAACCTGGCTCTGCAGAGGTGAAGCTCAAGGAAGTTCGTGCTTTCTGTCTTCCACAGCAGAAATCTGCAGGCTGAATTCTGAGCTAGATTTTTTTTTTTTTTTAACCCTACAGTGAGACTTAATGCTTTTGAGAGGCTTCAGTTTACGTTCAACAAATGAACCAATTCTGCTTTCATCTGTCAGAAATCCTATGCATCTTCGAGCCTTTAAAGAGAAATGATCCGGGAGGCTTGGCAGGCATTAAAGGCCTCTCATTTACTTGCAGATCATTTATGTTGCTTATGGTCTTCCACAAACAGATCTTAACTGGGCTGTGGTAGCAAAAAGGGAAAAACTTTGTATTGGGAATACTCCACAAGAGGTTTATATGTGGTGGAAAAGAACATCTGAAGAGAAAGAGAACTGAAGAAAAGACAGCTTTAATATACAGCTGGACTACTGGACAACAAATAACTTCCTACCTCAGAGACTGCCTTTTCATACTATACAAGTGTTATGTTTATTCAATTTATTAACAATGTTGTTAGAAAAAATCTTACTTTGTATGAAATCTGCAGTTTAAGCTAATGTTAGCCCCTTTCCTATTTGCTGATTGTAAACCCTTTGCCTATTGGCTCCCGTTAGTTAAAATTTATAGCTTTCCCTCATTTTTGTATCTCTCCTTACCCGTATTTGGATATATTCCAGCCCAATTCCCATGTATGGATATTCCCCTGGCACGATTCCTCCCAAATTCCATGCATTCCATGCTCTACCAGATAAAAGCTAGCCCATCCTCAAATAAAGAGATTCATTTTGTCTTCACGTTGTGTGATTTCTGTGCCAAGTGGATCTTTTCATGGCCTCACCTTAGGGGGTTCACAGCTGCACCCCCGATAACTTTGCTCCAGACATTTCCTTGAACACCCTTCAGCAGTGCTGTAGCCAGCCAGTGAGCACACCCCACTCTGTTTTTCTTTCATGAGTCTCACTTCTACTCGTTTCCCCCCCGCAATGATGCACCCTTGCCTCTTTTCAGAGACAAACACTATTCAATTTCTTGAATAATCATGTTACCCAGGAATACTGGGATGTTTTATTGCATAGTCCATATACAGATTGCTTTTCTTTGTTACCTGTCCCTGAAGTCCTCTGTCAGGGATGCTCAGGTTTTCTGCTTTGTGTTTCTTTGAGCTTTTTTGTCTAACCTCAGGGCATTGAAACTTAGACCCTTTGATATTCTGTGAGGTCTTCACAGTGAAATACTCATCAAATAACTGCTCTGACATACATGTTGGTCTAAGCTGGAGTTTAGCCTGACAAATTTAGCAGCTGTCCCATTTCATGTCTTTCTCTGCCTGGACTAGCCACAGGAATAACTCCACTGTACTGGGATGGTGGGTCTGCATGACTCAGGATGGAAAAGACCACCACAGGGCACCAGGGAGGGCAGTGCAGGCTCAGGTGTCTCCCTCCATGTGCCTCTGCAACACGCTTGGTCCAGCTCATTCCAGCCACTTCCACAACAGCACGACGTAACCAGGGTTTTGGCAGCCCCCAAAGCAAGACGGGAATGGCAAAGCAGTGACAGTGCAGGACACACTAACCTGTGGCAAGATAACTCTTGGCTTAAGTCAGCTCTGAAATCCACAGAGCTCTAGAACATCCTGGCCTTTGATCTTTTCTTAACACCATCATCATCCTGACCCTGGTCAGGATGCCCAAGTGCTACCATATCCTCTCCCTCCCCAGAGAGAAGATTGGCCTGGACTTCACTTCCCAAAGTGACAAATTGCTAGAAGCAGTAACTCTGGCTAAGCTATGCTGATGTCTCTGCAAGCTTTTGGAAGCATTAAAGGAAAAACTAATGTCATGACACTCAAAAGTAACTTTTGTTCCTGTGTGGAGCATCCTCTTCTCCCGGTGGTGTAGGAGTCATTTTCTGTCATCTTCCTGCTCCTAAAATTAGACAGAAATTGGTGTCACCTTTGGGATCCTCAACTCCTATGCACACAGGTCCCATCAGTTGCACTGCACTGGTTCTAGCCTGTGGCAGCTTCCCAAATGCCTTTAATCAGCACAGGAATTACATGGACCTGCTGGAGCATGTCCAAAGCAGGGTCCTAAAGATGATCAGAGGGATGGAACCCCTCTCCAAAAGGCTGAAAGAATTGGAGTTGTTTAACCTGGAGGAGAGAAGGGTCTAGGCAGACCTTATTGCAGTTTTTTGGTATTTAAAGGAGCTTTGTAAGAAAGACGGGGACAGAGTTTTTGGTTTGGCCTGTAATGATACGACAAGGGATAACATTATTCAGCTAAAAGACTAGACAAAAGGAAGAGATTTTATACAATATTACTGCCTGCCTTTGGTAGTTGTACATCACTGTACACCACCCACCTCTTGGCAGATAAACCATCCACTGTCCTCCCTGTTGCTGCCAGGATTTGGATCCTAGCAGTCTCCATCTTTGTTTCCTCGTGGCACTACTAAGCCTCCTAAATTGTTGAAGATTGGTATTGGCTGTTACCTGGAGATTTTGATACAGAAATATCAAAATGTTCAACAACTTTCCATTTTTTCAGAGTCTCTTTGGGATTTTCATTTCCTGTGTCTAAAATGGCATGTGATTTGAAATGTCATCTGTCTGGCATCAAGTCCTTATTTCCTACATGCTGCATCTGCCTGATTTGATTGTGTTGGTCTTTCAGCCACAAAAATATCCGGCAGGGCAGCTCTCACTCCTGCAATCAAGTAAAGGCATTACCCTCTTGTGAGACACTGGAAAAATGACTTCTGTAGCCATTGAAGTGCCTCATAACAGCAGTAGGAAATATATAGGTGGCACGTTGTGAGCACGAGAGAAAATAAGGGGTGAAATAGCAGCACACTGTGCTGGGATCAATGAAAGCTTTTCCCAGACCCCAGAGCAGTGTCAGCCCTGGGATGTGCCTGGACCATGGGCCCCCAGACCTGCTGAGGATCTCCATGGGTTTTCCAGTCCTGGATTGTGAAATGACTGAGGATATGATTTGAAGGTGCTCAAGTAGAGCATCTCAGGGGCCACATTCAGTACACCTGTGATACCTGGGCTATAAACATTAAAGAAGGAAGGAGTTTTGCTTCCAGGTGCAGCATGGCACCATAAAATGAGCAGCAAACGTTCCTTTGAAAAAGAAAAAGAAAAAAAAAAGTGGAGAGCAGGAAAAAAACCCCTGTATTTAAATATTTAACACATTGGAACTGAAAGTCTTGAGTGCACAGTCCCATTCTCTTATGGTTTATAAGAAGATAACTGAGAGAAAATGATAAGGATTTTCCTAGGAGCCTCTGGACAACGAACCCCACTCCGTAGATGCAATGGTGATGTACCTCTGTGCAGAAAAACGTGAAGCATCAGCCAAGGCATAAAAGGCTCACTGAAGCACCCCGAGGTCTGAGTCGGGCTGGACTGCACTACTGCCATTACACCTCTGGGCTGCAGGGCAGGCACTCTTTCAAGCAGTGCTTTCCCAAAAGGATGCCCCCAAAGATGACCCGATCTGCACTAAGAAACAGGGGAAAAGCAGAGATTTTTTTAATTTTTTTTTTTTTTTTTTAGGCTGGCAGTACCCATTTCTTAAGCTCAGACAATTTTTCTCCATTTCTTCCCCCTCCCCCCAAAAAAAATCAAGATAAAAATTGCACTTGGTTTAGGTGAGTTGTAGGAGGAGTTGTGGAGTTGAGGCTTCTGTTTAAAAAGAGCTGTTTGACATTTATTTCCTTAACTTAGACAAACTAATGAGGCTTTTTGAGGTTTACTTGTCCATTATTTTGATCTTGCAAAAAAAATGTTAAAGGAGAAATGCTCTAATAACCACGACAGAAATTATATAATCATGTAAATATTTATTTCTCACTCAAAAAATAAGTTTAAAAGGGGCTGGCTCTTATTTTCTTCAGGAATCTCCTCCAATCTGGATTTAACACTCTCAAAACAGACCCATTCTGAGCATTTTCAGAGCAGCTACGCATGACTAGAGTTTTCAGAGTAGGTACGAGTTTTCTTTACATCAGCAGTCTCAAACTTTCTGTGAATCACTGGTAATATTATCAGGCAAAGAGGTAACCATAGCTTTTCATTTCCTGAGATTCCTCTGAGTCCTTCTGGGACTATATGATTTATTGACAACCAAGATCAGATGGGCTCCAGTTGCCTTAATCCAGACTGTAATACTTATGGCTCCACACATATGGATTACAAACAGTAGCTGATACTTACTGCAACTGTTGTGCTAGAAGATTTGCAGCAGAGTATCAGAGCAGAGTATCAGGAAAAGGAGAATTATTTCTTTAATCCTCTGCTTCCAAAGGCAAGAAATTGCAAGAGCACAGCAGCCCTGTCCCCTTGGTCCCATCTGGGAAGTTGGGCTGATCGAGCAAGGATATATTGCACATTCCACACTCCATGGGGTGAGTTGCAGATGGAAGATTTACAGTCATTTTCTTGGCTTGGCACCCCTCGGGCTCTAACTAGCGTGTTATTTTAAACTGCATTCTTAATATTAATTTATATGTCTGTGTCCTGTATACATCCATACCTTTCATGCTCTGCAGTGTAATGGAAGTGGAGGCTGTGGGTGCTTTTAGCAGTATTCTACAACAGCCCTGAGGACAGCCTGGAAGGCACTGCTACGTCCCCAAGAGACGCCATTGAGATCCTGGGGCACGCTGGAAACAAAGAAACATAGAGCTGAGAGGTGAAAATTGACCCAGAGACTAAACCAACACTGACTGTTGTTGGGGGAAAGCAGTGAGGGGGTGTCTGTGATGAAAAAAACACCAAGAAGAAAGAAATCTGGTCAACCCCCAATATCTAATATAGGTCACTTATAAAATGCTGCTCTTTGCCTACCTGACAGGCTGGTTGGCTTTCATTCTTCAGTGGAGACAGGAATATCCTTTGGTGCATGTGCACACAGCATCCAGCACAGTTGCCACGTGGTCCCAGATGGAGAATTGCTAGTGTATGTACACATACATACAGATATACATATATATATGTATATTTAATGTGTAGCCCGTATTTGAAATCTCACCTATGTCCACACCAAGCCAATTTATGGGTAGATGATGGAAGGTCATAATTAGAATTAATTAATCCAGTGGGAAATCCATTCCCAAGCAGCTCTCAGCAAAAAGCAGACTGGCAGTGTAAGGAGGATAAGCTGTACTTCTAAAGCTCTTCTTAGATATTCTTGTCACTTCCAATATCCCCCAGGGTGTGAGCAGTTCTAATCTCCCACTCTGGGAGCCACCCATTTTATTGGTGTGCACTCCTCTCAAGGAGGAGGAGGAGCTAAAGACATAGTCCAACACCTTAAAGATGCTGGTGAAATATAGACACAGATCATCCCTGGAGTCTGCTTCCCCACATCCCTCTAAACAATCCAAATGGAAGTAAAAGCCTCCATCCAAGCCCAGCTCAGCCCCTGGCACATGCACAGAAGCAGGGTTGGTGTTTCTGAACAGTTTGATTGGCAAATAGGGTCATAACTGACTGTGTGACTTGCCTGCTTGATAGTGGAGCTGGGATCTGGAGCCTGGTGCTACCATGCACTGCACCATAGCATCTCCTATATGGAGACCTGCTGCCTGGGTTTTTGAAGAAGGAAGCAGATCCTTCATCACTCCCAAACGTTTCCAAGGTTTTGTTGTATGGAAGCTAAAGAGAAACTTTCGCAAAAACTGGATTTTGTGTTTTGCTACAAAGCAAATTGATTTTTCTTCAATAATCCCATTCTGTGGTGTTTACACCATGTCTCCTGAAGCAAGACCCACTAAGGATGCACTAAGAACATACTACTATTTCATGTAGGCACCTCAGTAGTACCAACAGCCTTAATCATGGAGCAACCAACTCTACATGGCCCAACATAAAGACATTACAGAAATCAGCTTTTGCCCGAAGCTTCTTCTAATCCAGACATTTTTAACAATAAAAATAGATGTATTTTAAATAGGAGAAATGAAAGTTTACCTTGAAAATTTAGAAACTGGAGGATAAAAGGAAAAGCCATTCCATCAGAGGAGATAAAATTAGCTGTGGTCTAAATTTCACCGCAGTATCTCATGAGCCTTTGGTGTTCTTCAAATGTCCCACACGTATATTAGTTTTATACCCACTTGAGAATGAAGTAATTTTCACATAGGATTTTTAATGCTTAATTATTCTTCTTTTGTTCTTATTTCTGTAGCTATCTGAGTTTTAAGTTGTTTAGTTGCTCTGTGATTTGAGTTTTTCAGTTTTCTGAAGAAAGAGCTCAAAGGTGTTGAAGAAAAAGGTTCTGCTGACACAAATGGGGATTTCCAAGAGAGGGCATTGGGGCCAGCTGGACAGACTCAGCCTTTCAGGCAGAAAATCAGCACCAGGTAAATGCCAATATCAAGGTCACAAGTATTAAAACCTGTGTCTTTTCTCTTCCAGTTGCACCTCTACTGGCACCAGCCTCATACCTCTGCACACATTGGGACACTAACATCCCATTTTTATCAGTCAGCCACCATGCAACCTTACCTTTTAAATATAATGTCAGTGATAAGAAAGACCAGACTGCCTACATTTATCTCCAAGTTTCTCTAGAAAATACATGTGATTTATCCTCATTTTTCTCAAGCTTGTAAAAATGTTAGGTCTCATAAAGTCCTCAGGAAAGCCCACAAATCCATGAATGCTTCAGGAACACATGTACCAAAAATCTTGTATTTCTTAATCTCACTCCTTTACATGCATATTTTTAAATATTATGTTTTTAAATGAGAGAAAATCCCAGAGAAAACATCTGTATAACATGAAGATCAGAGTAGAGAATATAGTTGTAGAACTTAAAGGCATTTTCCTAACGGGTTGTAATTGTCCTTAAAAAGGGCATAAAACCCCTAGGAAGACCAAATATAAATATACACTACAGAAGAATTAAAAGCATGCTAAGGTAATAAACACAGAAGTATCCAATGACCTGATCTGGCTCCTATCGGATTAAATGGAGAGTAATATTGCTGTCAATGGGAAGGGATTCTGATTTAGCCATAGGGTGACAGGGGTGGAGGGACAGTTGTTCAAATAATTGATCATGGGAAACTGGTCACAGTTCACTGCAGATGGTAAAAGTTGGTATCAGTTCCTTGTGTTTTGCACTGCCTCTCCCTGTGATTTTGGCTGTCTGGTTGTTTTACACAACTTTAGAATGGCACACCTTTTTTTTTCCTTTAAGCATTTAATTAATTTGTTGGTTTTAACACATTGAGATAATTTTTAAGGAAATTATTTTCGCTTGACTGAGATTTTTTTAAAGGGTAATTGCAGTTACATTTTCCAACAACTGTTTTGTCACTGAAAGAGGCAAGGCAATCTTTTAAAACCACTGACCATCCAGCATCTTCCATCAAAATTCATTTGAAAATGGCACCACCAGTTTAGGACACAACTCCAGGATCCCACCAAAGAAATGCAGGATTTTGGTGTGGAAGTGACTCAAGGGGCACCGTGGCCAAAGGGGCTGGGAAATCCCTTCTTCCCAAATGGATGTTAAAGGGGGCCAAGAGCTGGCCTGGCTCTGAGCCAGGGGATGCCAAAATCCTTCAGGAACCTGCTGCTTCTTAAGCTGAGCAAAGGAAAATCATCTCTCGATACATCTAGGTTAGCAGACTTGGAATGGAAAAGGTGGTTTCCAAGAAAAAGCTCCCACATATTGCTGAAACACCCTGAAGTCTTCAGTCATGGTTAATAGTTTGGGTATTTTACCTGTGAGCTACAAGACCAGGAATGGCAATTGTTTTTCCAAATCTTTTTTTTTTTTTT
>VYXB01003866.1:334850-379850 GCA_013397135.1 Pachyramphus minor
CTTTTTTTTTTTTTTTTTCCTTTAATTGCATGTTAAAAATTAAGTCTAGCCAGGACCCACGTCCTCATAGATCTGTCTGGGAAAGCATTATCTCATGGGTTGTGTGAGTACCTGCTGCTCATGCTACAATGGATTTGGCAAAAAGAGGTGACTTGGAAAAGAAACGCTCCAGAGAAATTAAGCCCTTTTATACAGGTAATCAACTGAAGTGAGTGAAAGGGCTTTTCCTCCCGAGAGCTCCTCGCCCTAGTGGAAGTGATTCTATAGATGCTATTTTGAAAGCATGTCATATCCATTGTGTTTTGAAACATTTAATTATTTGTGACTCCCTTCAGCGTGGGAGCCTTTCCTCAGCAGTGCCAGGTGGGGTAATAGCTCATAATCGTCTCCTGGATGTCGCGTGGAGTCTGTTGCTGTGGGATGGGGAATCGGTGACGGAAGGATATTTGGGGGTTGGGTGCCTGGGGTTCAACACAGATTTATGCTCATGGTATTTAGCTCATGGCACGCAGGTATGCCTGGGTTTATATCATGGTTTCGCGTGTGCAATTATCCCCGTCAATTTGCATTTACTTTGAAAGGAAATTATTTTGGTATCTATAGATTTGTATGCACTTTTGCTGTAGGAAAGCACTCATAAATGCTTAGAGTAATCTGGAAAAGCTACACAGCTGTATCTAAGGCACTATCAAATGTATCTTTAGAGCAGATGGCTCATAAAAATACACATATCTTTGGAATATTTGAATCTACCATCCTTAGAAATGTTCTAGAAATGAAGCTAGAAATTAGATGGACAGTTTTTATTTCAAGAAACCAACCGCTCTCCACATTTTTTTTTAACCAAAATAATATCCAATTTTATCAAATACCTTCATGCACTGAACAGAAACACAGCCAGACTTTTCTTACCAGTTCTACACAAGAGATGCTTCAGGGACAACCATCCCCTTAAAGATAGAAACAGAAACTAGTTACTTATTGTTAATTTGCCTACGTGTATAAACATTTCTCAGTGTTTAAGTGAAATCAGCTCTTAGTTTTCTGTGGAATGGGGGTTAACTCCCTGGAGAAAGGCAGGGAGTCCCAGCTAGTGGCTGGAAGGAGCTGACCTTTGGTACCTGTAAGTGCAGCAGAGAGGCGGCCGCTCCTGCCAGCTGGGGTGATAATCCCCTTTGCCTCTGGTAAGCGATAGCTGATAAGTCTGCACAGAATTACTTGCTGATGTTTATTTATCAGCTGGGGCTCTTTTCACCCCTAAGTTAACCAGAGTCAATTTTTTGGCGGTAAGGAAACTTAATTTAGATTGTTCATAGGTGAGATTATGAATTTCCACTGGCTTCCTCTGGGCAGGTGTGCAGGTAGATGTGTTGGAGGGCAGCTCTGAATGTTTGCAATAGAATTCTTTCAGAGAAAGAAAAAGTGAGAAACCACCACAACTTCTACATTCCTGGAATACCTTTCACAGATGCTAAATGCCCTTGTTTTGGTTCAGACTGACTGAAGGAAGAGGCGGTATCTGGTTTTCTCATGGCTGCTGGGGTGCTGGTGATGCTCGTTGGGGCAGAAGTGAGGAGACCCATTACTTTTGTGCTACAAGCATGCCAGCCTTGTGATTTACAGCTGTCTCTAGTAGAAGGCGGGAGCAGGGCTCTGAACCTGGGACACACTCTGCTTTCCCTAATTTTGAACAGGATTTATACCATACAAGACGTAGGTTGGAACTGTGCATTGCTGTAGAAAATCTGGTATAAAATACATAAATCTCCTGGGCAATCAATTGTTCTTCCCTGTGCAGAGCTCACCTGGATCACCTGTGCTCTTGATCTGTCATTCAGATAGACTTAAACTGCTCTTAGAGGCCCTTTCTCAGGATAGGCACACTCACAGATACTTTGTGCTACAGAATTGGAGTGAGGCTCTTCTGGACCTTCTACATCCAGTGCACTTAGATAACCTCTATAAGCATGATACAAATATTTAAGCACACATACATGTATGATACACATAGTTAAGCATATAGGTATACACTTCTGTCCCACAAGTCAAAGGATCAATGGTTTGAAGCATTGACTGTAAGTGTAGAATAACATGAGTGTGTGAAATGTTTGAAAACACACCTCAAATGGACAGTTTGCCATGTCTCTGTAGTACTTTGTGACCCAGCAATATCTTTGAAGTAAACCTCCTGCTTACTTCTTGTAAACTGGATATGCGAAAGCAGTGCAGCAACTGATAGCTCTATTAAGAAATAAAAAAAAAAATTATGAGAAATGATAAGATGTGATAAGAAGACACAGTAGCCCAGCTAGAGCTGTGTTTCTTTAGTAAGTTTTTTCCTTTCTGTCTGCTGATTTATGATTCTCTCCTCAAAAGTCTTTTGTCACTGGGCTGGGGTGGCTTAACAGAGCTTTCCCAGGTAGTGAAAGGGTGTATTTTTTTCTGTCCAGAGATAGGAAAGGGAAAAAAATCTGTTGCTCTTGACTGAGGACAGGCAATGTCACCTGAAGCTCCTGTCCCCAAGGACTGTGTGATATATTTCATCATATCTTGTACATGTGGAAAGGTGCACATGGGACCTTGAGAACAGAAATGGCCCTGCTGTAGTGGAGGGTTCAGTAAATTGGGCCATAGGAAGTGGCCCTTGTGCCATGGCCAGGGGTTTGTAAGTAGCTTCAGACACAAGTGGAGCGAGTGAGGATGGAGTAGTCAGAGGAGACATAAAATCCACTCCCTAAAGTAAAATGGAGAGTTCTAGCCTGGGCAGTATCCATACTACTAATGTCACATTAGAGGCTATTTAGGTGAAAATGAAACTGCATTAACTGAGGACCCAAACAAAAAGAATAGCCAAAAGTATATAGGAACCATCATTTGCGTGGAGACCTGTTTTTCCAAAGCCTTGTACTTGCAGGGGGATGAATATGGATACCAGAGGACAGCCAGACATAAGCAGTGTGCAGTCACTGGTGGAGCTGGTGGCTCCACCTCCGGGGTAAGCTGGAATAGGATTCACCAGTCCACATCCCCACTGATGCTGGGGAGACACAGACCAGCTTAAACCCACCCCAGCCTCAATCACTGCTGTGATAGTGAAGGCAAAAAACAGGGATTTCAGCTGAAATCTAAGCAGGAGCCTAGGTTAACTGTAACTCGAAGTCATGGCCAGATGGTTACCATCCAGCAGAGGAATAATGAAGGTATTAAGGTTAATTTAACAGGCTTAAGTCTATAGGTGGTCTTAGAGAGCTGCAGCCAAGTAGCTGAAACCTGCCACCCTTTACTTGCCCTGGGAGAGTGCAAGAAGCAGCAGTGGATGGAGGCTCGTGTGATACTCACAGTGCAGGTTCAGTGCTGTGGAGGATGTGAAGGATTTCCCCAGGGAGCAGTGGGGGAGGCTGAAGACCTGCCATTCTGAGCAGAGAGTGCAGGCAGAAAAGGACAGAGGAGTTTTAGAAACTGAGCTTTTAGCTATGGAAATCTATGAAGCATAGAAATTGTCCACAGATTAGAAAATTTTATCTACTGCCATGTATAAGACTAGTTAAAAATTTCCAGCGGGGTTTGGCTTTATCAGTGTTATTTCCTGCGCTCCAGTCTCAGCCTGTCCCCTGACAGGCGTGTTGCTGCTTTAAAATTACAACTTTAATAGACCAGTGAGAAGAACTTGCTGTATTATTTCGGACACCAGGGAGCAGGAACCCTTTTAACTCACCTACTCTCAGGGATGGAAAAAAGAGGTTTAGGAAGCCCAGGGTGTCATCCCCAGGGACGAGGTGGCCTAGCAGGTGTCAGTGGGGAGCTTGGTTCCCATCTTGGTTCCCTTAGCTGGGAACCAAGCACTCCAGGGATGCAGTTACTCAGCTCAGATCTGCATCCCATGGGAATCCCAGCAAGCCAGCACTTCATCTTTGCTCTCTTTCCCTCAATGAAATTCTATTACATACTCTCCAGCACTGAGGTCTCCTGAGGAAGGTGAAGTCCGTCCATGCACTCCAAAAAGAGGTGTTCACCTCCAGCCTGACCTCCTCAGCCCTTCACCCCACAGACCTTCCCAGCTGTTCCCTCCAAGGAGCTGGCCTGAGCCCAAGCCCAGCAGCATGGACAGCTGTGCCTGAGATGGTGCCTGTTGAGTCTGTTAGTCCACACAGGGCCAATGGGTCTGTACACTTAAACCTTTTCCAGCACAATAGATTATCAAACTTAATTTTATTGCATATTTTCTTTCCTTTGCTGAGTACTCAGTCACATATACGAGTTGTTCCCAGGTTCTCTGCCCAGCCAACCTTTCCTGACAATATTCAGCATCCCTTGCAGGCAGCCCTTCCTTAGGAGAGCTCAGTTTGCCTGAGGAAGGGGTGGGAAAGGATGATCAAAGCACATGGGTTCCTCCTCAGATTCCTTTTGCTTCCTGAGTTTATCCAGTCAGCATTTGAGTGCATTTGAGTCCACTCTGCAGAGCAAGGGAGGAATAGGGCCCTTTGTTTGCTTGTTGCTAAAGCACCTTACTTCTAATTAACAGAGTGATTTAATTAACATTAGGCAGAATCTGCCTGGTTTTGTTCCCTTAGGGGATAAGGGGAGGATAGCAGGCAAGGCAAACAGGTAACATCCTCTTCTGACACTAATTCTCCAGGGCACGGTCCTGATTTCTGAAGGCTGCTCCAGGCTATCTCCTCCAGACGCTTTGAATCCAAGGAAGAAATAAAAAATGGAGTGTGAATAAAGTTCACATCTGGGGAGATAGGTTGGCTTTGACTGACTATTTGTTTCCTCAAATTGTGGTGGGAAGCAGAGGCAGTTTCTGAGAGATCGCAAACAACTTCTGGACAGCTTAGAGCAGAACTTGGGAGAAAAAAAATCGGTGATTTTTATTTTTCTTTCATTTCAGCTGAAAATGACGTGTGCAATGTTATTCTTTTCTGCCGTGCTGAGATCCTCATTATTCAGAGGAATAAGCACTTGCTGCTGCAGATTTTAAGTGTATGGATCAGAGAAATGATAACGGACAGCTACGGGTACCAGTCAGGTGTCCACCCAGACCTGGGTATGACGGATTTATAGTGTGCCATACAAAGCAGGACAAGTTTATAATATATTCACAGCAATATATTCATTGCCTTTATTAAGTGTGGGTTTGTCAGATTTTTGGCATTGCACAGAGCATCTCTGTGAAGCGCAGGGCCAGAAGTATTTCGGTGTGGTACAAAGAAATGAAACATTTCCTAGGTAGCCTCAACCCGGCTGCATTTTGGGTTGTCTTCTGCCTCCCCTCTCCAGCCGGCTGCCAGGGCACTTACTGTGATAGTGCTTCATTTTGGTTTGGTTAAATCTACTGCTTTAATCAACACTTCTGATTTTTTTCCTGATGTGTTGCTACTGATTACTGTTGGTAGGGGGGGAAAGATGCCCTTCTCTGAATGCAACACTAGAGCAAAATATCCTGTCCTTATTATTTTCAATTAATATCAAGGCTGAATAGTGCAGCTTTGGCACAGTCTAAAGTGCGAACAAGGCGAATTAGATGAGAGATTACGCATTTTTGGCATTCTGGCATTAGCTAAAATAATTTAAGCTTTGTCTTTGGTGGTGGTCTTAAAGCAAGTGGAATGTGAAGGTGGAATTCAGGACCAGCTCCAGTATACCATGGTGTGAATTTCTTTCTTTAGAAGAGAGTGTTTAATTCCACATATTAACATGTTGGGCTATTTTACTAAAAGTGAAGTTACGCTGATTAGTTACACTACAGAAGCTAAAGTATGTACATCTGCTTGAAGCAGGCATTTAATGGCAGGAATAATGGCTAACTTTGCTCATATAACGTTTTGCTTTAAGCATCTCGAGATGCACAGAACCGACGCTGCAGCTGGGAGAGGGGTTTTTTTTTAATTTATTTTTATTTTCTTTTAAATAAGCAGAATTCAAATCGTTTATTTTTTAAGTTACTTCCTCCCCTCAGATTACAGGAATTTCACCTCCTTCCTTATTACAAGAATGTAATCCCCTTCCTTGCCAAAATGAACTATCATCCTAAAATAAAACTATGATGAATGGCACTAGAAAGGTAAATTCTTAAACTTTTTTTCAAATGTGCTGTTACACAACAAAGTTCCCGGTATTGATTAAGCCCAGGTGGTCTGCTCACCCAGCAAACAGATATTTTACAAAGCTTTATTATGCCTCATTAGAATTCAGTCCTTTAGAAGATTTCTAATTATATTGTCTAATAAAACTAAACCTTCGAAGCTATTTGCATATTATATGAAGAAATCTCATACAACAAACTCACAGTGGATTCAATTAACATAATAGCTAATTATATATCCCATCAGCCTTTAGAGTAGCTCAGCATTCATGTTGCTCCTGTTTTAGCCTAGAGCAAAGGAGGTTTGAATTTTCACTTCTAAATATTGACTTTTAACTAATATCAAAAATGATTTGAACACTTTTGTGGATGAAAAGATAATGATTAAACTACATGAAACATTTTAAAATACTTGTTTCCAGGTCATTGAAACAATTCCTGTTTAAACCTAAACCTTTCCATATTATCCATTCTGAGTCTGTCCATATTTTATTTAAAGAAAAAGACCAGATAGGTCTAATTATTTTGACAAATGTTTGATTGACAGCCTACTTCCTGCACTTATATTTTGTATATTTTTCATTGCATTTTGTAATGCAATTGTACTCTTGGCCAGTTGTATCTATCAAGCAAGAAATTTAGGACTAGATTAACAGAGACATAGTAATGAACAGGCATTTGAGCACCCTATAATTGACTGTTATTAAGGTGTTGTCACAGTAGTCTGTAATGAATTCTCTTGTTTTCTTTTAAATTGGATGAGATATTCTGGGGGAAAAAAAAAATAATAAAAAACCCCCACCAAAACACAAAAACAAATGCAAAAGTTTCCTTAAACCTTACAAAAAAACCCCAGAGCCTCAAAGAAACAAAGCCTATTATTTTTTACTATTTTCCCCCTCCTCTTTAAAGATTTCAAATGATTTGAAGGTGCTTCCAATTTTGAAATGCTCAGTAGAAAAAGCAGGGAGGGAAGGAGCGAATTTTGTGACTTATTTGAAAACTTTAAAAGAAAAATTGTGTATTCATCAACCTCCTCATCAAATGTAATGAAAAACCTGCTGGATATCATATTTATGTTTTTACACAAGATAGAAGATAAAGTTTGTTGCTGAGTAAATGGTTTTCTCCCATTACAATGATGGCTGCCTTTTCATTCATATTTTAATGAGGTTAGTATCTCTGAGACAGCTTTTTCGGGGTGGAGGCCCATGTCTCCGGTACAATTACAATAGGAGTTGCTTTATTGACAAGTACTATTCAAAATCTTCACAGTATAGAAAGAAAGGCTTTAGTTTTCCACCACTTGTCCAAATACTTATTCCTCTCTTACTATTAAAACACTTTCAGAAAGAGCACTCTCAACTGCCTAGAGCCCTGCACACCGGGCAGAGCACAGCTCAGCACAAAAATACTTTGCTTAAATTCAAGTTGCATTTATTTCTGCAAAAATTTCCCTCATTAAAATCCAACAAATAGACACCAAAATTTAACAGACTGCCCTGGCAGCTTCTGCATCCATAAGTTTACAAGAAACGTGCTCATATAATGGTAGTTCCTACCTGAAGTGTGAGTCTGACTCCAACAAAGTGACGGAAGGCGAAGTTGTGCAAAGGTTGAGCATCCAATATATCCTTTATTAGACAGAAACAAAAAACGAGTAAATCAAACTGTTGACAAGTTAAGCCCTTCTATTTTTATTCATCTTCTTTATGTATATGCTATCTCTCCAATATTTTTCATTACATTTTCAGGGAGTACAGCCCAAATCTAAATATGATGCTAAATATAAGACAAAACCCCATCACATAGGTGCCAGTACATGTACAGAAACTTACTTGTGCATCCAAAAGAAAGCACGCTCAGCAAAACCCTTTCTGTAAATCTGTGGGGATTGTCACATGAGTTTTGAGGGTTCATTCTCTTTTTCAGATGTTGGATATGTTTTCTTCCAGGTCAGTCCTTGGTTATGCTGCACATGATGATGTTCAGATGCGAGTACCCTCTGTTTGTGTAGGGTACCCTGCAGCATCCATGGGCTTTGACTCAGCCACACTCAGTGCTTTTCCAATGAGCCAGGAAGCTGCAGGGGATATGACTGCACACCTGAATACTGGTTGAAGTACAGACATGAAATAAATCCTTTTATTTTTCCTGAATTTGCAGAGTAAAACCCTTCTGCTGATGATACAGAACCTCTCTATGAGAAACGAAATGCAGACGTGAAAAGTGGCTTTTCCCCTCAACTAACTTAGGTTACTGTCCTGGGCGTAGCTTGGAAGGGGGATGAAATTTAGTGCAATTTATTGCTATAGCAGATCACAAAAAAAGAAAATCCCAACTGAAGCAACACTGACCTCAATAGAAGTGATGCCAGGGCAGGAATTAGATTGTACAGTTGAATCTCACCTTCTGTCGTAAGGGCTGAAAAACCTTCCTCCCACGTTCAGAGGTTTTTTATTTTCTACCTTCAGAAACTGCCACGTATTTCTTGGTTTTCTGGGGCAAAGTGTTTGTGCCTGAGATGCCAGACACTCTGCACTCTCCATCCCGGCAGGAGGAAGAAGTAGTAGAGCTTGGAGCACAAGTTTCAAACAGCACAAGTTTCTGCCACCACCTTCTGCCACCACTACTTATTTTTTCAGTTTGTGAGACACTGTGTTTCCCTTAAAAAAAAAATAAAAAAATTGCATCCTGGTAGATGAGATGGAGTTTTAATAACAAAATGTTGGGCTTGTATGATATTGTGTTTCCCGTAAAATAAGTCATACTGCCCTACAAACAGGATTGGGAGCAAAAGGCTGCCGCTGTTTTACTATACTTTTTGTCCTCATTTTTTACTGGGCACTTTTTTGTGTTTCCCAGACTTTTTTTTTTTTTTTTGATGTCACTTTTTTACTTTACCCATGTTTCATAAAATGTAGATTCCCCATCCGTATGTGACCGGGGGAGGGAGGGATTTCATAATGGGCCCTGGTGGAAGAAGAAGACGAAGGGGGACAGAGAAGAAAAAAAAAAACCTCTAAGCTTTAATTTTAATTCTCCTTCCTTTATTTATCTGATTTGTGGCCAGATGGTGGTGAAGCAAGGCAACCCCTTTGTGCAAATGAAGCCCACATGTGAAAGTCCTTCTGTAATGTAATCATTGAGACCGGAAGGGTTCATACTGTGTCTGAAAAGAGACAATGGAGCCGGGATATATCAACATCGCCGAAATCGAGTTCATTTGCGATGCAGGCCCTTTGACTATGGTTGTCATGAAAACTTCCTACTTTGATCAGCAGAGGGTGGAGAGAAAAAGGAGAAGAAGGAAAAAAAAAAAAAAAAGAAGTCTTCTAAAGGGGCAGGGATGCAGCGCGGGTGTTTGCTGTGCACTTGGCTCCGGTTCACGCCCCTTTCCGGAAGACGCAACAGGGAGAGGAGCATCTTGCACCTTGACCTGTCTAGACAGGGTGCGAAGTTTGGGGGGGTTTTTTTGTCCCCGTTTCCAAGGGCGAGGGTTGCTCTTTGACCCCCACCACCAGTGGTGGTGGCTCTCAGGGCATAGGTAGTGGACAGAGGTTGCCTGCTGAATTCTCGCCTCGGCCGGGAGGGAAGGGGATGGACAAAGACACGGACCAGCTGTTCGGAAATAAAGCTGAAATAGTAGAACCTGGGAGAAGCTAGGTTTTGTAAGCTATTATTTTCTGCACAAAACCCCTGGGAGGTATTAAACAGCTGCATCTGAGCTGGCGAGCAGCGGCTAAAAGACAGAGCAACAACTGAGAGCCCGGGACTTTTGCAAACTCCGCTTCAACCAGAGAAACAAGTGGCTGGAGCGCCAAGGGCTTTCATGGCCCGAAACATCCGCCGCCGCCGGCCGTGTCCCTTCGCCGCGCTCTCTTCGGGCTGCCGGGAGGTTCCAAACTGGGAGGCTGGCTTCTGGAGGAGGGCGAGGGGAGCGAGGGGAGTGGTGGGTGTGAGCTGGAAGGGTCGGCACAGGTTCTCCAGGGCCACCTTAGCTGGAGCTGACGTTTTTAATTACGTGTGTAATGTAATGTGTCAACGGTTCTGCGTAGCGAGAGGGCTGCTCTTTTTTCCTCTTTCTGCGATCTAACTGGGCATTATCTGTATGAAGTGTGGGGGTTTTGGTGATATAATAAGCAAAAAAAATCAATTTTTTCCTCCATGAGGTTCCTTTAGCTAAGTCAGAGAGCAACCTAACAGAGTTGTTGGGACAGAAAAGGGGATGGGATAGATTTGCTCCGAAGCGAGGGGAGAAAAATCTATGCAGATTACATATATTAAAAAAAGGCAGTGTTTAATCTGATGCTTACAAACCTTTGAAATTTGGGGTAGGCCAACATAACGAATGAGTAACCTTTTATTTTCCAGCCAAAGCTGTGTCAATGTGCCCACCCTTTCTCGTCACTAGCAAATTCATGCAGATCGTGCCTTGTTTTAAGATTCTTGCCATATTTTAACATACTCCATACTGGTTCCTCACAAAAACCGGCCGAGTATTTGGTGATAACACTGCATTTTGTCAGATGCTTTATAACGTTATTTAGAAATGTATTTGGATCTATTTAGGGCTTCATAAATATGAATAAAGCATTTACAAAAGGCACACCACTTGAGAAGTAACCCACGGATTAGGCCAGCTGCTTTATATGTTACAGATTTCCTAAACTTTGACAGTTCAAAACTATATTTTACTCATAGAATTTTTTTTCTAAGTGATTAAATACAAATCAGCATTTCCCAGGAAAAAAAAAAAATCTCTGCTGATTTATGTGCAGGAAATAAGGGAATTGTACTAGTGGCTAAAATCCAGATTGCTAACTGGAGTTTCAAATATTTATGGACAAATTAGGGGAGGAGGGAAGGGATGTCATCTTTTTTTTTTTCCTTAGGCCTTGTGGCATAGGGATGGGTTTTTCTCAGCTAATTCTGCTGAAAACACCGAGGGCTCTGCCTGGCTTTGTGCCAGTGCCTTCATATACATATATCTATTTCTATATATATTTAAATTTTTTTTATGCTTTTGGGGTCTTTTTTTTTCAGCTCTTCTGAAAAGTGTGCAAAAAAATAAAGAAGGACTCCCAAAAAAGCCAGGTGCTGGCCATGGCCTTTTGAGCAGTTTGGGACTTAAAAGAAGCAGGGGAGTGAGCCAGCAAGGAGCACAGGCACAGCTCTGCCTCGGTCACTGCCAGCTCACGGTTATTGTGTGTCCTGGCAGGTATTGCTTTGATTTTTTTAGTAAAGCACAGCAAAGAGCCTTTTTCTGTGTCTCTGTGTGTGTGTGTGTATGTGTGTGTACTGAGCATGAGTTCCAGCAAGCAGATATTATTTCAGTATGGTTTTCCTCCAGCCATGTTAAAGGGCTTCCCCTTGTTTATGAGTTGAAGGTTTTGGAGACAGGATTTCCCTCTTCATATGCACCCTGACTTCTTACAAGGCGCCAAACAGCAGGCTGGGTGGTGTGTCCCCTTGGACCTGCACTCACCCACCCTTCCTGCAGGGGCAGAGACCCATTTTGTGGCACTGAGGTGAATTCCCAGCAGCTCCCTAAATGCTGGGGTAAGGGGGGGAGCTCAGCAGCTCAATGTTGTTGACTGCTCTATCTGCACTGAAATCAGAGCTGCATCTGCAAGGCCAGGGAGCTGTATTTATTGCACATCGTGAGCACTAATATCAGACTACAAAACCGGCTTGTTTTATTTAAATTTCGAGTGCCTCCTCCACGAGTCCATGTTGAAAGGGGCGGGGGGGGGGGGGGGGGCGGGGGTCCCTAACCAAGAAAAATGCCTTTTGGAGGGATTTGTGTCCCCCCCTAGTCCATGACTGTGGTTTTGAAACAACAGTGAGACTGGGCATGAAGTTTAAGTAATATTTGGTAGTATGAATTCTTGGGCATTCCCCATTCATCCCCACGCTGTGTAGGGCAGGGAGAACAGAGCGAGCTGAGGGCTCCTCGCAGCCGCCCTGCTTACTTCTAGCTTAAAAAAAAAAAAAAAAGGCACAGTACGAGTATCCTCCTTTTTTCATCCTTACAGTGGGAAAGTATCGTAGAGGAGTATGAAGATGAAATATTCTCACTTATCGCCCAAGAGGCAGACTATCTAGCTGACAAGCTGTGCAGTGAAAAATCAGGTACTGTGTCTGATGTAACATGTGCTCTCTCTACAGCCGTGTGGGGTTGGGTGTTTTTTTCAAACCCAGCGTACTGCTTTGGAGGAGAAGTGGGCTGTTGTTGAATAAGCAGTGACACTATATGGCTTTTAAAGAGAAGAAAAAACAAAACAAAACAAAGCAAAACTCCCCTTTCTTAAAGGCTTTTAATTCTTTTAATTCTTTCGTGCATATTAATGCAGCATAATTTGAGCATCCCAGCTAACATGGTGCATTTTCCTCCTGGTGTTACGTGATTTTTTGCTCCTTGTGTGTCTGCGCTGTCAATTCCAGGTCAGAAATGAAACTAACCCTCTTGCAACAAAATATAGGCATTTGTTTCTCCTGTTTAATTGCTAATTGCAGCCACTAAGCTGATCTGTGAGACATGAGAGGGCAGGGTTAGAAATGTGTTGTTCATTTTTAGGTGAACTCTTCATTGCCATCAGACAAGAGTTGTCCTTAGAAGGGCTGGCCAGCCCAATGTCATCACCTGCTAGAGAGAATGTATTTTATAAATGTTTAATGCTTTCTTTCTCTGTAAAATGTATAATTTCAACTAAGTAAGGCCTCTTTTTGATCCTGACAAAGTAAGGAAATGCTTTCTTAAGCTTGTTTAAGATCTTCCTCCATTCCTCTATTTCTTTCCCTAATTTTCAGTGTTGCTTTTTTTTAAAAAAACTTTTATTTTTATTTCTGAATCTCAAAAGAATATAAAGCACTAGGTACCCTAAGATTTCAATTGAAGGGGGGTTATCCTTGCTCAATATGCTGCCTTTAGTGCAGGAATATGCATGAAAATATCGATCTCTGAATCAACGCTCGTAAATATTGGGGGGGGTGTTTGGGATTTAAAGGCTGTAACCATTACTTGGAAAGTGAGAAACAGGGCTCCTAAAAAGTACTAGAAGTTGGAAAAGAAGTTCTTAGAAATAAGTTTGTATACTTTAAAGTGTCAGAGTATTTGTAATACTTACTGAAAACACATAATCTGGAGCACTGGAGAACTTCATCTGTAATGCCACAAAGTTCTCTCTTATAATCTTCCTGGACAAATAATCTCCAGAAAATAAACTTTCCAGAACAAATTTGATTTATTACAGATATTTCTTTGTCATCTCTGCTATGATAGAGCTACTCTCAGTTGTGACAGAACAGACACAATTAGTAGTAAATTATTTAGAAAACAGTATACCTCCTCCAAAATGGATGACAGGGTTTCTGGTAGTAGGTTTTACATAGAAAAACTTTCTGAGCATTTTGGAAACAAAATCCAGAGCAGTCTGTGGGATAGTGTAGAAAAATCATCATCTTCCAGAGTGATTTTCTCAGAGAAAAGGAGATGGGGATAAATGCCCTCTCCTCCTCAGGATCCCCTCACAGCAGCTTTTGACCCTTTTGGAGAACAAATTGCAGTTTTGTGCATCTTCAAGAACTCTGTAAAAATATTTTCTGAAGACGCAGGCAAAATATTGATATCAAAGCCCATGCTGTTAAAAATATCTTTTTAATTTCTTTTTTCATGGTTATGCTCAAAAGCTTTCACTTCCCTCCTCAACACACACACACACACCCCGCCCTTTAAAATTATATTTTGGGTTTAAAACCCACACTGTGTGCTCATCCAACCTTCTTACATCAACAAGATAATTTCCTCCCTTCTGGCAGACGAGATTGCTGTAACTGCACGTTCGCCTCCTTCACACAAATACCCCCCTGCATATGTGCAGGGCTGCTCTTCCTGACTATAAATAGTGGTCCACAGAGGGGAAAGTAGTTTAGTTTTCTTCCTGGTAATTAGCACAGATAAACAAGCTTCCATTTAATAAACAGAATTATAAGTCCTCGAAGTTGCTAATATAGGATGCTTGCAAAAGTAGCAGAAACACTACAGAGGATGCTGAGCTGCCCTGGCATGAAAATAAGGACAAGAAATTAATCTACCATTTGCTGTATCACCCCGTTGCCCTTTCAAAAAATGTTAGCATGATAAAGAATAAGGACTGAAAAAAAGCCACTGAGAGTTTTTTAAAATCTAATTCGCTCTACGTATAAAGTGGGATGAAAATAAATGTATTAAATTGAATTTAAGATAATGAAAATATGTTTTCATAAACTCTGAAGCAGGCAGGAGATGGCAGAGGAGCACAGTAATACCTGATGGAGCAGGAAAGTGCCTGTCTATGTTTTTCCAGGGACAATAAATTCAGACACCAGTGGCATTGGAAAAGGCGAGTCTTCGAATTTGTGTCAGGCTTCACGCCAGCCACGCAGCACCAACATATAACTTACCAAAGCCTCCAACTCACAGAACACAATGAGACTTATATTATTAGGTCTTATCTATCTTACAACAGCAATTTTCATTAATACATTATATTAAAGCAATATTACACTCTTATCATCCTACTGTAAATTATTGGCTCTTTTTATTCACAGCTCCATGTGTTCATTCAGAATGGCATTTTTAACTTTTTTTTTTTTTTTTTTGCTAAATTATCATACTAAGCGACAGAAACAGTATAGAAAACCTCTCCACAGGCCAGTTGCAGATTTTGATGCTGTGATTTCACCATAAAGCAGGAGGAAAAAAACCCCAAAACACCAAAACCAAACCAAGTCAGTGATGTGTTCATTTCATTATTATGCTGTTAATTTTGTTTTAAAAGTCTATGTATGCAAACATGGCTTATTTCTTGTGGGCCATTGCAAACTTAATATTGCTGTAATCAAACCCTTTTTATACTGTGCTATGGCAAAATAAAAAGGGTTGCAGTTTTCTCTCAGCCTACCAACATGACATTAATGGAAGTCCCATATTACGGTAAGAAAATCCCTTCTCCGCGAGTCCCATTCAGTGCTTTTCTTTCATTCTAATATAGCAGACTTTTTTTTTTATGGCTACTGGAGGTGGATGTTTCTTGTTTGATTAAAAAGTGGGAAACTTCAATAAAGTCTTTTAGCATGATCAAACCGTTTGATATTTACAAGCATAGATCCATTCACTGTCATGTATTCTTTGATCACGCAAAAAGTCTCAGTGCTAGACAGGCAGGCAAAACCTGCTGAGATGCACCTTCAGATCCTCTACTATTTTTAAAAGTTTAAAAAAAAAATCTAAAAGTTAATTTTTGAGGAGATTATCTTTTTTTCATTCCCCCCCCCTCCCCGCCCCAAACAGGAGGTGCTGGTTGCCAGTCAGCCGAGTGGAATAACAGAGATTTTTTTTTTAATTGCCCTTTAATTTTCTTTTCTGATTGCAATAATTTTCTATGTGCTCTTTCTGGACTTAGATATATTTTTAGTTGTAATAGTTGGTGCTCAGTGCCGTGCCAGCAGCATTTCATTCTGGGTTAAATGGAGTTATGTGAAGGCCAGTAAGAAGCCAGAAACCAGTTAAAGCTTGTGGTAATGTACAGACCACAGCCAGCTAATTTATAAGTGGAAAATAGTTTAACACCACATATTTTATGGGTGCTGAAAGCTACTGCTTAAGTAACAACAGGACTTCTTCTACATAGTTTTCTTTTTATGTGTTCACAGCTATAAAATATTTTGTTTGCTTAAAATCTTCTTGTCTCCATTTTATCTTAAAAGTGACTTATCCCATGTGTTTCTTTATTTAGCTGTTTGCCAAGTTTGACTATAATTTAGGCACCCGATGTTGAGTTATAGAAAAGTGAAACAAAACGCTCTTATTCAACTGCAAAGAAATCCCGAAGTCTCTTTCTGCACAATTATCACTCAAACTATTGTGGTTTTGCAAACTGATACTTTCTAGGAGGCTCATTCCCAGTGAGAACTACTCTCCTGGAGAGTTTAACAAAGCTAGCAGCTACATCAATTAAAAGCAACTAAAATGTCTGTTATGGATCTGTGAGGAATATTAAACTGCCATTAAACCATTTACCACTTACCTTAACACTTTCTGCAACATTATGGTTAATAAAGGCAATAAATGGGGTGCGAAGCTGCGGTTTAATGCTGCCACAGCACTCTGGAATTACATGTTTTCTCACATTTTTCTCCAAGTGCAACTAGGAAAAAAAACAGTGAAGAGAGATTAGCCTTTGCATCCCTGCCCTGCAATAGGATTTGTGGGCACAGATTTCCCCAAATGCTACAAGGGACTGAAGGACCCGTATCAGGTGGGGTTTACTGAAGAGCTGGGCTCTGACACTCCTTGTTTTAAAATACGAAGTTTGATCTAAAAAACCATCAGATTTTAGCTGCAGCAACAAGGTTATAACTGGGAAGACTGGGGAAAGTGAATTTAAACACTAATGTAACCCCCTCTGGAGAGAGAGGTGGGATATTTTCTATGTTTATGGGTGTCTTGGGGCGCACTATTCTGGGGTCTGTTTTTCAAGACCGATCCATGACCAACCCCATCGCCAGCAAGTGCCCAAAGCCAGATGTGAAACCCGCCTGGGCAGCGACAGGTTCACCACAGGAGCTTGGGTGCTTCCCAGGTGGTTTTCTAGCAATTATTTCTCCATAAACTGTGTTTATGTGATGTAAAAATCATCAGAGAACCCTTTATTGTGGGGTAATTTTTCAGCTCAAATAAGCGAGAGTTTTCAGGGCTTTGCAAAAATGCCATCTTGTGTGGGGATGCACGAGTCGTACCTGTGCCTTGTAAGGGAAGAGTTGGACACTCAATTATCTAAAGCATTTGAGGACAGGAACTGAGAATAGATTGCTTCATTCTGTTTTTTAAAAATCCTTCTTAATCTGTTTCAAATAGTGTATCTAAAAGAGCCTGACTCAGTGTCAGTGTGTCATGGTTATGCCTCACGCTGTTCCTCTTTTCTGATTTATTGCCCAAAGTTGTTTAACATGCTCTAATTTTCAACTTAACACGTCCAGTGGTGGAAGTGCTTCAAGAAGAAAAACTGCTTTTTTCTAGTTTGAAAAATATTTTTTTTTTAATTAAAGAAACGGGTACTTTCAGCAAAATGTTACTGTGCAGGACATCAGTAAATCACAGGAAACTTTTCCTTCCTTAGGTGGCTGAGCAAAGTCTGCTGCTCAAAAAGATTATAGAAAAGATAAGCTCTGGATTTCAGACTGAAGTAAGGTGAAAACACCACTTTTCTCCTTGTATTATCAATTTTTCCCATTGTTGTATCTCCGCTTGTTTCTACTTTTAATCTTTAAATGTGCCTGCACTCCTTAGTCTTTTTATTATTATTATTATTATTATTATTATTATTATTATTATTATTTTAACTGTTTTTCTGTTTCTGATATCTTGAGGTGAAATGCGCAGAGGTTTTGGTGAGAATGTGGAGTTTATTGGGGAATTGGGTATTCTACCTTATTTCTGTGTTTGGGTTTTTATTTACCCCAAGGTATTCATCTCAGTTGTGCTGATTTTCACAAAATCAACATCTGATTGTCACAGTGTTGGAGTCTAAAAGCTGAGCTTCCTATTCCAGCACAAAAAGATTAGTAAGATAATTTCAAGAAACTTATTATTTTTTCATGTATGTAACAGATGATCTTTTCATCTGTATTTCCAGACAAGAAAGAGTTCAGAGTTTATAACTAGGAGCTGCAAAGTTTCTGTTGCTGTTTTTGAAATGATGGTGGAAAACTTTCCAAGTATTTGTCCTTTTAAAGGTGAAATAACTTAGTGGAATGTGTGCAGTTTTCTTAAAACAAGGCATTCCTTTAAAATTTCCATATCAAAGTCCTACTGATCCCGATATAAACGTTCACTCAACCTGAGCACCACCAGTGTAATAACTTTTTTTAATTAAAGCTTTCCTGCTGAAGAAATGGCAAAAAACATCAAAATATTCCTGACAGAGGTTATGCCTTTCATCATTGGGGTGAGGGTTTTTTGTCCAAAATATTCACTAACCAGTATAAAATATTTGGTCATAAATCTCACCCAGAACTGGGACTCAGCTCAGGTTGTTGCTGTGTCCCCAGAAGACAAAGCGGGAGAATATCTGCTTCAGGCTCCAATATTCAATGAAATCAACCTTTAAAAAGACATTAACTACTTAGCTGTGGTTTAAAGGTAACAAGGTTAGTTGATTCAAAGCAGTAGAGTTTTTAGAGTAACGGTAGACTTTATAACAAAGGAAAAGTTCTGAAAATGCACAGGTCACCTTTACAGATTGAGTAAACATCGAAGAGTATAAAATGATGAATTATATAGTGGAGAAAAAAAATACCTCTCTGATTAAAAATCTGTTAATAAGTCCTAATTTTAAAGTTTATTTATAGATTTCTATAATATTTCTGAAGTTAAATATTTCAGCAGTAACGGTCCATCCCTCAGTGTGTGTAAAGTGTTGGAGCTTCACAGAAGGCATTAGAGCAGTGCTGATTTACAAGAGTTTAACATCTGGTTCCCTAAATCTGTTACACAAAGATTTGTTGTCTGGTTTAGTGTTTTTAAAAAGACTGAAGTTTTTCCTCAAGGTGGAATATTTGCTGCCGTATCTTACTGACAGACCAATTTTGCAGAATACTTCATCAAAGTTATAATTTGAGTATCGTGGAGCAGCTATACTATACAAAATGCAAATAATGCCTTTAGTATTTAAGGAAGACTTTCTTCACACTTAATCCAATTCAACACCTTCTTTCATGTGTGTGTAAACAGAGATTTTTAAAGAAACTTTCAAATATTTGAACTCTTTTTTTATTTCATTCTGCTTCCAAACAGCCAATTTATGCTGGGATGGGTTCTTCAGTGGGGATACTGGGCTCACCTCATAGGCAAAACATACAGCCAGCAGGCTCTGTCTGAAGTCTGAGAGCAGGAAAATGCTTCTTTTATATTTGCACATAAAACTAATATATATGTGTTTCAAACGAATGGGAAAGGTTTGTATTTCAGTCCTATTTCCATTCTGTGAAATCTGTTGATTTTTGAGTGGATATAAAAGATAGATTTGGCTCAAAGTGTGTTTCAAAAAACATATATTAACAGGTCACATAAAGGGAACACAGGTGCTTGGAATCTGTGCAGTTATGAAAAAGTCTACTTTTAATCATATGGTTTTTTCCCCAAAAAATTTAAAAGTATTTTGCATCTCTCCATCATCTTCTTCTTATCATTCAACATGAAAAAAACATAAAAGTAACAAAGAAAATTGCTTTCCTGGGAGAACAGCATAGAGCAAATGGCCAACCATTATCAAAAGATCCAAATAAACAAACTTTGATGGCAACAAGGAGTAATTTTGGTTTCTTTTTCTTTCTTTTTTTTTTTTTTTTAATTTTTTATTTATAATAGAGTGAACTTTCCTGCTTTCTGTAACAGCAACCAGTAAATTATTTCAGACAGGTATGCTAGAGTTTCCTTCTCTGTCTTTTTAAAATTTGAGTGTGGTCTTGCGCTTTATTTGATATGCTCCCAAAATTGATCACAATCATCCTGTGTAAAAGACCTCCTGAGTAATCTGGCCAGGTTGTTTTACTGAGCATCAAGTCCTCACTGTGCATCCAACCACTGCAGTTGGTGTGGTTTGTACTGAGAAAACATGAGACAATAGCAGTGAGAGATATGTCCCTCAGAAAGAAGGTCTTTCTTTAAACTATAATTTACAGACTTACACATTTACAATCCGTCTTTGGATTTTGCAGTGAAAAACTGACACAGAATTTTAGTCTCTGTTCCTTTTTTGCATCAATGTTAAGTTATGGGCCAGATTCATCCCTGTATCACCCCAGTCTTATGCTGGTGAAACCTGGGTACAGCTGGAGCAATGCTGTAGTGGACCACATCTGATATGTGCTTTCTCCAGCCTTGGGCATCTATTTTTGGGGTAAATGCTCAGATTGTTTCACTATCATTTTATTGAAGCAGGTAATGAGAAGCAAACTTAGTATTTGTGAGGCCCCTTGTGAAGCCAAATTCATCTTGTGTTCAATAAGAAGTGCTCAGTCTAAAAAAGGATTCATGCTCTTTATCATGTGTCAGTTAACAGATAAGGTAAAATTATGTGATCTGATATGATGTATGGTATGACATGCCATGACATGAACTGCCTGGGATCCCATCAGATATTTATGAAGCTGTCCTCAGCTGGTCCCTTTAGTTCCCTCCAAGAAATGAGCATCTCAAAATCTATATGGAAAACCAAGGAAATATGTCCTGACTTCAGACCATGTCTTTTCTCTTTTATATTTATCTCACCCTACTCGGATGAAGTCAGAGATGTATCCAAAGGCATGATCTAGTCTTTTATCAATGCAACAGAAGTGTAAAGGAAGCAGGACCAGGTCCTTGCCCAGAGCAAGTAGCTTTAGTCTGTTGACTTGGGATAGAGCTGTCACATTTGACCTTGCGAGACTGGGGTTCCCCCTGTTCATGAGGACTGTTAATATATATATTTTCAAAACAGTTCATTTCATTTTCCATGCCAAATACACCAGACAAAGAACACTTTTCTGGTGACAGATTTTATTTCAAACGAGGCTCATGCTGAATAAGTGGAGGTCACTAAGTTCATTTCACTGAGAAACCAAAAATGCATCAAGTGAGATCCTAAACAGCAAGAACAATGCTTTTTTTATTAAGATAAGCCCTAAACCAAGTTTTTTCACTAACTAGTCATATTTTTATTCGTATTTGTCTTTGTGGTCTGACATGTACTCATACTGTGACAGCTTCATCAAAATACAGGTTTTAGAAATTGCATATTGCTTGTTTCATTTCTTGTTTCATTGGCACAAAGAACAAGAGTGTTAGAATTTTATGAACAAAATATTAGCTAGTATGGTGTTCCTAATACATATTAAGTTTACCAGAAATGAGGAGAGCCAGACATGTATTAAATGAAATACTATTAATGGGTCTTACGGCGGGAGCAGGGAGGAATACCTTGTAATTACGGCGCACACATCCGAGTGCAGCACACTTTGTTCTGGAGGCTTAAGTAGGTAATTAGCATTGTGGTTATGGAGTTGTGAGGGATCTTAAATTGTGTTGGTCTCTGAAAATTGTCCTTACCCGTGGTGCTGGGGTGGATGCAATTACCTCTAGAACAAGTCTCTTGGAGTTACCTACTGGGCAGGAGCACCCTCACCACCGGCAGGGTGGAGGTAGCAATGGGAGACCAGCCAGGGGTGGGAAGGGAGCGAGGGGAGAAATGCCCTCGGGATGCTACTGGGGGCATGGTGTGGATGTAAAACCAGCACTTACACCTTATATAGTCTGAGCAGGGTATTTCTGAGGCTGGGTGAAAACAAGGAAAGCTTTTAGTAAGGGAAGAGTGTGGAAGGTTAGGAAATAGAGGCAAGGTGGAGTTGCTGCACTCAGTAACTTCCACACAGCCGTGCCTGTGCCGGAGCAGCACTGCAGCAGCGTATATCGCTGTAAGAGCGTTGATTAACAGCAGAACTGTGCTTAATTCTATACAGGTTAATACAGAGTCTTTCTTTAGGAGCGCCTCAACAAGGCTGCGTGTGAAAGAGTGAGAGAAAAAGAGAGACCAATTCACAAAGCTCATTTAAACTGAGCGAGAAGCTTTGGAAAACAAGAGCGTCTTCGTGCCTAGTGTCTTCGCGCCTTTAACCATATTTACAGACCTGGCTGGTTTAATGGCATTCCACAATAAATTCCATCGCCTTCGGGAGCAATTGATAAAGGTTCTGGTAACCGCCTGCTCCAATCTACTTTGGGGAATGTTAATAAACCAGTACCCAAGGACTCCTAGGTGTGTGCCGTGGAATAGAGGGAGCTAAATGTCAGCTAATTAAGCAGAGCTGAGACCATGAAAGATCTTGTGAGTTAAAAGTTAAATATTAATATCAGTTTCAAACTTTATGAAAAGCTGGCTTAGTGGCAGGGAAGCAGAAGGGATATCTATCCAGCATGTTCGTGACATTTTCTATTTCTAGTTAACCTCACAGCCACATTCAAAACTAGCTGAAGTTTTCTTAAAGCAAATTCTGGAAGAGAAGCCAATAAGGAATTATAGCAAGCCTTGAGGTGACACAGATATTAATGAAAGAAGAAAGAAAAAGATTTCAATATGGCATTGTTTCTTAAATGGTAAACAGAAAAAAAAAAAAAAAAAAAGGGAAGAAAATCTTCCCTGTCATATTAAATGTGACATTAGCAAAAGATGGGAGTTCAAAAGGGTTCGGTGCTTGGCAGGATTGTATTTATCTGACTGCCCGTGTTGGTTGGTTCTGCAAATTCCTGCAGAAATTTTCAACATGCCACTGGTGCTCATAAAGAGTGGGAAAGTTAATGCTGAGCACTGTGCAAACCTGGTCGTACAGTTCTGTCTTTGAGTTTCATTATTGCCATTGTTCATCAGGAGCTGTGTTAGAGGGGTGGCTCTCAGCTCTGGTCAGGATCAGGATCCCCCGTGCTTGGCCTTGCATAAGCAGCAGAGTTAATTCACCCAGAGCTGATGCTCCTGTCATCACACACCTGCTGATGCAGGACCACTGCTCCTTCATTAACACAGGTTGAGAGTGGTCAGACATTAAGCACTTTTGCCTTACTGTGACCAGGTCTTAACCACGTGGCCACCTCTTCTCGCCTCCATGGGGGTGGTAAATTATTAGAAAGTGTTATTTGGGGACACAAAAGAGTGATTAAAGGCCTGCTTACTGATACCAAAGAAGATGGAGATTTGTCTCAACTGCTTTTCCTGTGTAAGCAACACCATGATGACTAATGAATACTTCTCCATTGCATTTAGCTGCATTAGTGGGGTTCTGCCATGTTCAGCTGTGTTGGACAGAAGCAGGACAGTGTGGTTGTGCTCCCAACCTGCTGCCCTTCCCATTGCAAGACACGAAGTGAACTGAAAAATATACTCCATTTCATCCAGATAGACAGTCCTGACTCTTCTGGAAGAAGAAGAAGAATCAGTATCAGGCTTAATGTGTGAAATTCATGACTGATGGATGCAAAGAGAACACCTGAGCACCCTGCATAAGCCTCTGGGTTCCTTGTGTCTACAAGGCTGAAGACAGCAGGGAGCTGTGGCTATGCCTCCTGTGTGGCTTTGGGTTTCAATATACTCCTTGTGTGTCCTTCCCTCATAATTCCTCCACTACCACTGAATTTCAGAATATAAAAGTGAACTGTCTAGGTTTGGTAGGTCTCATGGTTTCAGATACCTTCCTTCCTTCCAGCTCCTTGAGCTTAACCCCAGTGCAGGCAGTGGTGCCAGCCCTCAGCTCCCAGCCTGCTGCCTTTCCTAAAGAAGCTTCCCATGCATAATTAAACCCCAACACTCAGCTTGTACTTTAAAACTCACCTACCTGGAATGGCTTTGTCTTAAACATCTGTGTCTCTCTGAGCCTTTCTGGCCATGCCTTACACCCACATGGAAGCAGAGGAATTCGTGATCACCTGAGGATGGCACAGCTTGGGAGAAGGGTAATGGTGCCTGAATCCCAGGGAGTGGGAATATGTGAGGTTGATGGCTTTTTTTCTTTTTTGTTTCAAAGACTTAACTTTGCATGACCAGGTAAGATCATAAAAGGACTTTCAAGATATTTATTGTTTTCTGAGCCTGAGGCACATTTCATACAACCTTTGACTGTGTTCTTCCTCAGAGCAGCCTGAACGAGCCAAAGCACTTTATCAGTGTGAATAAGTATCTTTACTCACAACTTAAAATAACAAGGAGTAGAGACAAAATTTGGCAGAAACAGGACTAGAAATCACACATTCTCATTCCTTGTCCAGCTCCTTATTTGCTGCACAACATTGCTTAAACAAACATAGGTACTGAGTTGCAGTCATATATTGCTTTTATTATTAATTATAACGATCTTTATATTTCTGTTGTACAAACCATGAAACTTTGAATTGAAATGTTGTCTGTGGCATACTGCACCAAAATCCAGATCTTTTTTCCCTTGTTTTCAAAGTCCTCGATTACATTGGCCCAGGTGACAGGAGGACTGCAGCACAGTGGTCACAGATAACCTGGATTACTGACCTTCATTCCCACCAGACACTGCTTCTCCAGTTCTGCTCACTTTCCAGGGTAACTGGTGGCACCTCTGCCCTTTCAGGCTTTTTCATATTGTCAATATTGAGACTCTAGTAAATGCTTGAAACCGGGCTGAGAAATAATCTGGTGGTGCTAAGCACAATCAGGACATTTCAAAGCAGCACATTGAAGGATGGCAGCCAAGGTCCTTCTGGGCTGAGCCACACTTGTGCTGGGGACATTTGAGAGCAGTGGGAGCACTTGGAAAAGATGTGAACTGGGGGAGGTTGTGGTTGTGAGGCTTTCTGGTACAATAGCACAGCATGGTGCTCAGGGAAGCCCCTGGTTTTGGATTGCCTCATCATCCCAAAATGAGCGACTCTCATTTTGTGCTTCTCCTGTGCAGCCAAACCTTAAACTCTCAGGAAACCCACATGACTGCTGTCTTTCGGGTTTGAAAGAGGAACAGATGAAGACCTGTCTGCCTACAGCCCTTTCCCTAAACCTGCTTCTCCTCAATGGGGATTTTATCACCCTGTTTCATTCTGCACAGAACTGCTGCACTGTGGAGAGTTTTAAAAGTATCTGGGGAAAGCCTTGGAGTATCACACACAAAGTAAGAGAGCTGCTTTCTCTTTAGTAGGAGTCAGAGTCTGGGACACCAGATGAGATGCAATGTAGGCACAAGCAGCCACCCATCTCCCACAGACTTTGCAAAGTCTCCATGGTGGGAGATATTCCTCCATCCTTCAGCCCAATCTGCTCATTTAATCCATCTATTTTCTTTCTTCAAATAATAAAAGATCTTATGTTTGGTATTACATATTGGTGCAAAACTTAATGTCATGGGCTAATTTTATGTGTTTCTTAAAATATGCTCTGATGGAAATAAACGTTATCACCATCTCTGCCTGTTTCTCTTTGGGAAAGGTCTTCCATTTCTCCTGAAAAGCCTGTAAATACCCCTGGACACATCTGAAAAAGCCTTGCCCTCATGAAACACAATGAACAGGTCTTTGATTCATTTGAAGATGATGATAAAAAGACAAAACACAAATAACTGTGTTTTCACCTTTGTGTCCAGGTGAAAACACAGATTCTTAACCTTTGAGCCCTTGAAACAATTTCCTGATGTGCTTCAGCAATGGCAACAGGATTTAAGCTGCCACTGTTCAAGGAAAGTCTGCTTGAAAGCCTCCTATACTTCACAGCTTTGGGTTTTAGTTCTGTATGATAGCTTTTTTTAACAAAATATTACTTTACCTTGACAGGAAGCTGTTTTGTCATGGCTCCATTCAGGAAGGCAGGTTACTCTTCCTTAGCAGGGATCTTATGGTGTCGGCATGGACAATACTGGCACCTGCCCTATAGAGATCAAGAGCTTGTGTTGACTGTGAAAGAAATTAGGAAGGGTGACTTTTAAGCATGTGAGAAACACAGGGGGAATTATCATAGAACCATAGAATGGATTGGGTTGGAAGGAGCCATAAAGATCATCCTGTTCCAACCCCTCTGCTTTGGGGAAGGACATCTTCCACTAGACCATGTTGTTCAAAGCACGATCCAACCTGGATTGTTTTCCAGACACTTCCAGATGTCAAAAGCTGTAAGGAAGGAGTGATTGTGATTTCACGGAAGACCTTTCCTTCTGGTCTTTATTTACTGGGTGACTCAAGGAAGAAGAGCATCTAGCTAAAGTTTGGTGGTAACTTGGGTACATCTTTTGTGTAGCTGGAGCATTGCATACTGCAATGGAACCAGCACAGTTATTCCAAGATGCTCTTCAAATTTTCACGATGACTTACCATTTACAGCAATGTTTTCAGGCTTTTTAGACTCTCTATAAGCCACAGGTTTGTATGGAAGGTCCTGTTCGCATAACATTTATGGAAACATCTCCAGAAGGTATCTAGAACATTTTGCAGGTAGTGTATACTCTCTTCCAGTTCCACAGACACTGGAAGGAGATGTGGCATGTGTTGTCACCTTCTAGCACTCTCACAAATGCTATAAGTGCTCGCTTCTCTTCTTGATGAGACTTATTTTATACTAGGAAATTTTCAGGGATTTGACTGAACTTAGTCTTGATGCTTCCAAAAGAAAAGAACCCAACATCTTGACATGATTAAGAAAAAGAGGTTTTCTCATTGACTAATTGTTGAAATAGTATTTCTGAACTACAACAGTTTCTTCCACAAGACTGTTACTCTTTGCCGTACTTTAAATATGTCTTCCATAAATCTGGATAGCAGAAATGCATCAACCTCAACGGAACACACAGACTTCACTTAAAACCTCAAAAAATCTAAGTTTTTCTGTTTCAAAAGCCTTTCTCATTGTTCTGTACTTGCTGAAAGCAATTCTAAAAGGTGCTTCAGACAGAACAGAGGAGTTATCTTAGACTTTTTAAAAATGGATCATTCCTGGAAAAGCTAAGTTGTATAGAGACACCTGAGTTCTCTGTATAAAAAATCATTTAAAAAATCAAGGCAACTCTTCTAATATTTTGAGCTTTTCTTGCAAATTAAGAACAAATCAACAGATTTTTTTCATTGACACTCCATGGACATTGTCCGTATCAACATAAACATCTTTCTATTTGTCTGCAAATGCTCAGGCCATGGAACAGTCTTTTCAGCACCACGTCCCATCTTAACAGTTCAGTCTGATTGTTGCTCTTTGACTCTGGTTCAGTTTCCTCACTCCTGAGGACAAACAGGGACAACCCCTTATTTCAAACAAGATACCAGTCTCTTTTGATAGACATGTCATAAAAAAGAGCAACTTTTATTGGTCAAAACTTGAATAAACTGAGGGAGAGCAGAAGAGGACTTACTGGCAAAGACCCACTTTCCTCTTATGAATCTAATGATGCAAATGGTGGCTTGGAATCAGGGTCATTCAGCCCAAGTTTTTCAGAGTTTGTGTCCTGGATGAGCCCACATGGGAAAGGAGAGAGTGAGCAGAGATCTGTGCATATCACATTATGGGTATCTTCTAGTTTCTAATCCTGCCTGTGTCACAGAGACTGCTCCCACCTCGACTTCATCCCAAGACAGGGACCACTTCTGCAGGTGTCTGGTCTAGCAAACCTGGAGTCCCAGTCACACTTCTGCACAGTGTGGTCCATGTGTCATGGCAAGAGGATGCAGTGCTCACTCAGGCAAAGCAATTTTGAAGTAGCTGTTTCACTGACAGGTTCCTGTCCTTCTTGTTTTGGAGATAGTTACCTCCAAGAAATCTCCAGGTCATGATGAGAACAACAATTTTGAAATTATTAAAGTATAGCGCTTCATGAAAATTAATGTTATTCACCATGTGAAGACTTCTGAATTAAGACAAAACACAGAAATAACTAAGGCAGAGCTTGGGCACAGTTTTACACTACACAACCCATTCAGTAATGAGTACTCCAAGGTTCACAGATGTCTAAGGGCTCAGGTTTGCTCCCTGCCTTCTCTACAAAGGACTAACTACCCTGCGCTGCTGTCCCCTCTGAGTCTGTTGTGTTCTGCTGAGGGCTTGTGTCTTCTCCAGAGAAGGCTCCAAAATCCCAGGAAGAAGGAAAAAAGGGAAGTCTAGGGAGGAGCCAGGCTGCAGAAAAGAAGGGAAAGGTTGGGGAAGGGTCAAGAAAGCTGAATAAAACCTAAGGAGTGAGGAAATAGGAGAAGAATAAAGATGAGAGAGAAAAGGTCTAGTGTGGATCTGGTGTTGTAGTAGGACTGCACAAGACACAAGGGGGTACCAGGAATTGGAGAGTGGAAAACCCACACCATCTGAGCACAGAAGCAGAGAGAAGCTTTAAGTGTACCAGGGAAAATTAAGTACTGTTGTTGATTTTTTGGTGTTTTGGGTTTTTCTGTTGTTTGTTTTTTGGAGTTTTTTTCAGAATGGTCTTTTTAAGGAATTTTTCATAAAACCAACTGGCACTAGCAAAGAACTGTTCAACTGTTCAAAAACTTTCCTGCTCAGATCTGTGGAAGTGTTGAACCATGACAGCAGTGCAGGTGGTAGCAACTGCTGGAGGATGCAGGGAACACTGGGCTGCACTTCTTTTCCTGTCAGAGGTGAGAAAAGTTCTTTACAAAATCAAACAGAATCCAATATTCCCAAAGGAAATAAAATAAAAAGCAAGTTTAAACCAACTTACAGACAGAGAAGAGGAAAAACTCAGCTTTTTGAAAAAGTTAAGGCCAAAATGCAAACTCAAACAGGGATATCACATGTCTGTTTTATGATGGCCCATGATGGAGCTGGCGGTGAACGTGCAGACCTGAGCAGTGCCTTGGGAGCATTTTGCGTTGTGTCAACCTGCTACAATAGCAGCCCTCACTCCAAAGGTGGCGTGCTCCAAAATGGAGGTATCCCAGGCCTGGTCTTGGAAAGGATGGCTTTTATGCTGAACCATTTCTCAGCACACCTCCCAGGAGCCCCAGGTATCAAGCAGCAGTTCCAGGCATCGCCAGCATGACGGCCTACATGATGGGAGGATCTCTAGTGCTGGGGATTAGAGCTCCTTCATTTCTAAAAGGCTTGTGCCAATGTTTCTGAGGAGATGATAACACCGTGAGTCCTGCCCGGAGTGGGACAGGATGTGCAGGTGGGAGGGGGTGGGAGGTGGGAGATGCGAGGACAGCCAGCTCTGGAGGGAGCCAGGAGCCAAGTGAGGACACAGGTGACAACTCACTTCTCCCTTGGGGTCCCTCTGGAGGTTCACATGCTGCCCACCCTCAACCCGTGAGGCTGGGGAGAGGAAGGCCCTTTATCCTCCTCTTCGCTCAAAGACGGCCGTGCTGGAACTCACGGTGCTGTCTGCAGAACAGCAAATTTTCCTAGGGGTGCTCAAAATCCGGAGTACCTCGGATTACATTACAAGACCTCACCCTGCAAGCCGGGTCCCCCCCTTGGGCAGGGCCAGGCCCTCTCCTCTCGGTGGCACAGTGGTTTTCTGGAGCCTTTGATGTGATGGCTGCAAGAAACCCACTGTCAGTCACGCGCCGCGTGCGTGCACTGCAGGTCTAGAGGTCTCGTACTTATTCATTCTTGCCACAGCTCCAAGCCTTCATTTTCTTGCCCCGGGAAATGCGCTTAATTATTTATTTGTATTGGGCCCAGGCTTGTAATACTTGGGTGCACACTACAAAGCGGCATGCGAAGAGCTATTGCTGGCTGCCATCGCCCATCAGCCCCCGCTCACCCCAGGCCCCTGACAAGATAACTAGCCCCATCGACTGCACATTAAGACACACATTAAGAAAAAAGAAAGGTGAGGTTCTCCGTGCTTGTAGCCCTGTTGAAAGCAATGGAGCTGACATGCCCAGAAAAGTTAACTTGCAGCGCCTTCGGCGGGGATATCCCCTGGGAGCTGGCTGAGGCTGGGGCAGGAGAATGAAGCCGGCTTTGTTGTGGGCTCTGCCACCCCCAGCAGCCTCACTGGCACCTGGCCAGGTCATGCCCAGGCCTCACAGTGCCACCTCCATCAGCTGGTGGGCACTGCAGCGTGATCCTCCTGGTGCCTGGGGTAGGAGGTGCTACTGGGCACTGGGACAGTGTAAAAGTTAATTAAAGCTGGTGCTTTTGGAATTTAATTAATGCTGTCTGCCCTTTTGCTTTAGGAGTTGATCTTGGCAAGCCTGAAACTTCAGTGTCCCCGCACCAGGTCCAGTGCTCTGTCTGGTACCCACCTCTACCAACACCTGAAAAAATGTCCCCTCTGACCATGGAATACCTGAGAGTTTACCAGACAACTTGTCTCATGGCATGCTCCTGGTGGGATTACCATGAATCCAGGTCCTATGTGGAGCAGGTCAGATCTGCACTACAGCTGTTCAGGGCTGGATGAGGAGGGTGGGAAGCAGCAGAGATGATGAGGGTCTGGGTCATGCCTAGGTACTAGAAGGAGCCTGGATTCAACCTCAGATTTGGAGTCAGGCAAGAAATGTAGGTTGCTCCAGGTGTATCACGTATTGGGGTAGGTGTCCCTCATCCTGGAGCTGCTCTCTGTTGGTTCATCTTGGAGAATGAATGGGGTTACAAGCCTCTGGGGAAAGCCCTCAGTGCTGGCAGGGAATTGCACCCACAAACATGAAAATATTCACACAAAAGTCTTGTGTCAAGGGAGGTTACCACAAGGGTTTTCCACACAGCATGGCCAGGACTGGATTGTTTTCCAGTTGCTGGAGACATGGCCACTGAACACTTTCCTTCAGCTCCCTCTGTGCCAGGCTGGAGTGTCATTGAGCCAGGTGGTGGGAACACCCAGCTGGCCCCTCCTGTATTTCCCTATCCAAAGGAGACCCCCTTGGATGAGAACCCTGCTCTGCCCATGCCATGCTTGTAACTGGGGTCCTCCAAGGCAGCCCCCCACACTTGCCCTCCCCGCTGATGCTCCTGCCTAACTACAGTGCTGCACCTCAGGGACCACAGAGGGAACCTCAGGAGATGTCTATTTTTTGTCCTACTTCAAGAGTGATATTTTTCCTATTCTTAAAGCTTAAGAAAATCTGCTCCTTTCCCCCAGCCCCTCACAGCTCCCGTGCCGGGACATGTGTGTTTTTCAGCTCTCTGCTCAGGTAGCAGTGTAAGAAATCAGTCGTGCTGGACCACAGTAAGGTTTTGCTCCTCCATGAACCGGAGCTCAGGTTTGAGCAGCAGGATTTATTAATCCTTTGCAGAGAATCTAAAAAGCAGCTGGATGGCGCTGGAATTATGGCATGGGTGGGTTCTGGGAGTCCAGAAAGCTCTTTGCACAGCCTGGTTCTGACACTCACTTCTGACATGACCTCGGGCATGTCACTTTGCTGATTTCTACCTCGATCTCCCTATCTGGCAAGTGGAGATAATACTGTCCTACCCCATATGGCTTTTGGGAAGATAAGTTCGTCATCACTTTCTGAGGTACTGCGATGCTACAGGAGATGGATAATGAGACAGACAGAAAGATAGCTAGATAAATCAATCTCTTCTCATTCAAGTGAAAGCAGGCACTGCAGGTGCAGCGTTCAAGATTAATCATCAGAAAAATTAGTTCCCTCAGTATCTTTTCAGGAGGAAGAAACAGCCGTAGGGCCCAGTCCTGAGGAGAGTTATGCACATGAGTAACCTTAACTTGAATTCAAAGGCAGTGCACAAGTGAAACTACTCATGTGAGCAAGTGCGTGCTCCACTTGTAATTTCTGAAAATGCCTAAATAAATGATGTGTCCCAACTGACACATGTCCCTAGGTCACCGGGATGCTTTTAAATATTTCCCTCAGACATTTATTTCTGCCCTTTATTAGCCAGATGCTTTATTAGCTGCTTTATTAGCAGTCTGCTTCCAGAGAAGCAGTGGGTTACAGCTTTCTTTGCAAATAAAATGAAACAAAAATAAACACAAACGTTGTTTGTTGCTCATAGGCTTCACACACTGTGATTTTATATGTACTGTAATTATTAATTCAGACTAACCTGTTATCTTTCAACATCATATATGTTAGCCCTATATGAAACTGTGCCAAATATATTTACGTTCTCTTTTTTTTTGTTTGTCATAACAAAAAAGGGGAATTTTAAAGGCAGCAAAGTCTTATTTGAACTTCTCTACAGCTATGTCCTATAGGAATCACTCGTTTTCCCCTCCAGACCAGAACATGGAGCCTTTTAGCAGGCCAGACTGGAGTCAGAAACTGAATAGGGTTATATATTCAGTTGCCATAGCTGCCATATGGTGCCAACATTGAATGAAATAAAATAAAAGTGCAGAAGGACTGGGAATCAATACTGGGGCAGCCCGCACAAGGCTGACTGCGGGACAAAACCGCCAGCCCTGGCAGAACACGGCAAAAATCCCAACCCCAAATGGCCAAAAATTTGCTGCAGAGGCAGAGGAAAAGTCTCCCCGAAGGGGAAGCATGTTGGGATGTGTCTGCGCCCAGGAGGCGCGGGAGAGCCAACCGAGGCCGTGCGGGCAGCGGAGAGGGAAAAACTCATCGGAGCGTGAAGTGGCGAACAGTCCGAACAATTGTCACGACAAGAGGAAAAGCGTCTCAGCCCGGCTCAACCTCGGCGATCCCGGATGGACAATTAACCGGCCAGGCTCCGCTGGCATGAAAGGCAGCTCAGAGGAAACCGGGGGATGGAAGGCTCCACAGAGAAAAAGAGCGAGGAACTAAAACCAAGTGGATGTAAACAAATAAGACAGGACTGTAAGGCATCGTGTGTCGGCTTAGGGCTGGGGAAGTGCCGTGGTTTAAGAGGACAGGAAGATATTATAGATCTTTTGAGTGTCATTGCGTGCGGTGAAAAGGGTGGCTGGGAATGTGGTGTTTTACAGAAGAGAGAACAAAAAATTTTAGGTTGTAACAGTAGGTGATGGGGGGAAAGAGGGGTGGAGGAAGAGGAAAAAAAAGAAAAACAGAGAGAAAAAGAGAAAAAAATACAGGAAAAAAAAGCGTAAAAAAAAAAATTAAAAGAGAGAGATAAAAAAGTCACCCACCCCAACTCTATCTAAAATTTCTTATAGTTCAGCATTCACAATGAATTACCAGATGCTCACTAGACTAAGCCCAATTCAGAACATCCTCATATCAATATTTCTTCCACTTTTAGTTAATAGAGCCCTCCCATTCTAATTAAAATAGCTTCATGAGGACTGAGGGTTGATTCCAGAAACTCAAGCTATCAACATTTGCAGGTTTATATATATATATATATATNGAGTGCCAATCCTATCAGGAAAATTAGAAGGGCTTTGAAACTGCTCCCAAGTGTCTTAAGGAACTTTGAGCCACATCAGCTGCCTGCAGAAAGCAGGTCCAAGGGAGTCCAAAATGATGCTGAGATTTACCCCTATGCAGGATCTGGTCCTGGTTTGAGCCATGTTCAGGTGAAATATATAAAATGTGCCAAAACATTGGCCATGGATCGACTGTGACCTTATAGCTGCATTTGCTGGAAAACAATTTTAAAAATGGACGCTGAATCTAACAAAAGGAGAGGCATCCCCTGGTCCTTCTGGAAGTGGATTTAATTCCAGAAAGATGGCAAGGGGCAGGAAAAAGCCTTGCCTGGATGAAAAATCCTTAGGCGGGTATTTTTATAAATCAGTAATGGAGAAATCTGGTAGATCTAAAAGGTTGTTACGCGCCGTGCATACTGTATTTAACAAAAGTCTGCAGAGGAGGAGGAGGAGGAGGAATACTGTACAGCCACCAGCGTGAGGCGAAGCAGGGGGACTCCTGCAAGAAACCATAATTAAGCTGCAAGAGACTCCTGCTCCTCTCAAAATGAAGAACAGAGAGAACAAGAAGCGGCCAATGTGGCTTCATAAGGGACTGTGCAAAGATCTGAGGCTTTAATTTTTTTAATTAAAAAAAAAAAAAAGAAAAAAAAAGCTGTAGTCAAAATTAGAAAGCAAGAGGGGGCAGGGGAAGGAATCAAACAAGCATACTCAAATTCTGTTAGGGATTATAGGGGAAATAATAAGGATAAGGGGGAAACAAAGAATTTAAAGCTAACCAAAGAACTTTAAAAGGGCATTACAACCTATATCAAAGGGAAAAGACATTCTGGGGAGACAGTAGGCCCATTAATTAATTAGAAGGGGTTTAAATTACTGATGGACTGCTGGACTTTTTTTTTAAAAAATTATTCTTAATAACAATAAAACAAATTGAGGCATTTTCTGTAGGGAGGTCAGAAAACTTTGTAAAATAAATAAGCGAGCAAAGGTAAAGTGAGCAAAGGTATGGCAAATTATCTGCTAGATTTTTTCCTGCTTTTGGATCCCAGGCTGTCTGGAAGGGTATTACAGGTTTCTGAGATGTCACTTATTAAATACTCTTGCACAGTGTTTTCTGTAAACTCTTTGTGAAGTGTGTTAATGCCGAGTTGTTCTCTGCGAGCATTTGCTCCTCAAACCTGAGGCTGAGTGAGTTCATCTGAGTGGACAGAGAGGACAGAGGCTGTATTGCACTTGCCTGAGCAAGAGGGTGGAAGCCTCCCCATGAGGACCCAGCTTGCCACCAGTCAGCCTTCTCCAGCATCATATCATCGCGGGTTTTTTCCTCAAATATTCTTGCATATTACTTAAAACTGGCTTTTCACAAGTAGTCCTACAACAAACCTGTTTAGCCAAGTATCTACGGGTTCTGAAATGGAATTTCTTAAGGACAAGCAGAATAAAAAAGGCAATTCAGTTTGATTCTACAAAATGTGACAATATAAAAACTACCTAACCTGGATTTCTTCAGTGCTAAGGGAATTAGCTAACAAATTTCCTAAAGCTCTGCCACTTTATTTTCTTTTCTTAATGAAAAGTTGAAGAGCTGTAGGAAAATTAGGATGAAAATGTTATGATGCCAGAAGAAAGCTGGTCCTGTTTTGTTAGTAAAAATAACAGATCTCCTGTACCAATTCAACTAAAAGAACAAACATTATAAAAGAAACATGAGCTTGAGCTTGTCTGTGTAGAGAATTTGGCCAATACAAGCCATTCTGCTACCACTCCAGCCCACCCTCCAAACTCCCCCCCAGCCCCAAAAAAAAGGTAGACTAAAAAATAACTGCACTGGAGCACCTCCTCATGTGGGCAATATTCCCAAATAAATGAGGGTTTGGTTCTAAATAATCACTGTCTCTTCTGAGTGGAGTTTTCCAAAACCAAATGCTTTTGACTTTAGAAAAGATTATCCAAATAATGTATTTCAGATAGTTGGACTGATTTTATTTCACTGTTGATATTCCAGATAATTTTCTCCAGGCAGATAAATCCTTGAAGCCAGATCTGAAGATGCCAGGAGGCAAAGTGCATCTTTCCATAGACTTTGGTGGGATTGGGCACTTAGAGGTTAACAAAGAAAGAGCATCAATTTATGTAAAGCACATTTTGACTGCCAAACACTGAGTTCCTTTTTATAGAAATAGAAAATATGTGAATTCAAGTCTGATGCTCAAAATATGTGGGATTATCCATGTGAGCACAGTTCAGGACTGCTCAGTTGGGTCCTTGGATTTTAATAAAACAGTCGCTGCTGTCACCCAGCGTCTTACTCCCAACATTAATTCAGATTGACGTGGTTTCGAACGTGTCTCAGCAGAAAGAACAGAAGAATGGCAACAAGCTGATCTGGGGGAGCCTCTGGTGGCATCTCAACAGGCCAAAACCCTAATGCAGGCCCTGGCTGTGCAGGTGAGGATGTGTGGATGCACTTGGCAGCCTGTGATGGGTTTGATTCCCTAGCAATGCTCAGCGCATCCTTTGCCCCACATCACCTGTCCCTCCTCACTGCAGCCCCACTGCAGGCACCTGCTGCACTTCAAACATGAAGGATGCTCTCCTTATTAGAACCAAACTAATGAGTGTGCCAACACGTGCTTCATCCCATACCTGGGCACTGTTGACTCATAGAGGTTATAAGCATGTGCTGAAATGATTTACTGAATGGGGAGCTTGTTTACCAGCTCTTTCAGTGATCTTCAAGTTGAAGGGAATGCTTTGTGGATGTAATATGCAAACTAAACTAAGCTGGGGGTATTTGAAAATCCCAAAGATGAGGGCAAAATAATGTAAAGGAATCCAAAAAAGCAGGAAAAATGAGTAGAGAATAAAATGAGATTCAACAGAGAAAATAGAGGCTGTGGCATTTGTGGAAAAATAATCTAAACCCCAGATATTCAATCAGTGATAAAAACCCGAGAAGCAGTAATGCTGCAAGAGATCTCGAGATGATAGTGTGGAGTAAATTAGACATGAGTTTGCCTTGAGATATGGCAGCAAAAAAAGGCCAATTTGATTTGGGGCTGAAGACATCACAGTGCAAGGAGGTAATAGCCCGCCTGCATATGGCTCTGATGCAGTAGCGCCTGCAGTATTTAATTATGGGCACCACATTACCTGAAAGATAGTGACAGATTGAAAATTATTCAGAGGAGAGCAATAAAAATAGTTCAGAGGCTGGCAGGATTGAGTTATGAAAAGGCAGAGTAATATGGACGCAGAGTCCACGCCAGAAGGTGCTTATCCCCACAAGCAGGAGCACGTGATGGCAAAGCTGGGTCTGTCTTTCACCATTTCTTTCTTGTTTGTTTCAGCACCAAATTGGAGTGTTCATGGTCCACAGCAGCATCAGCATCTGGTGAGGGAGTGGGCAGGTAGCAAAGTGGCTGCAGGAACACGTGGCTGCTGGACCCATTTGAGATGTGAATTGAGAGACAGAAACAGTAAAGAAAAGAAGAAAAATTCAAATATTGGAGCTGAGGTTTATATCACTGTCTCTCTGAAGTCCCTGTTTTGGGGTACTAAGTCAGATGTCAATAAATACCCCAGGGAAGGGAGACTGGAACCCAGACCATATCTTGGAAGACACTCCTCATATTTAGCTCCATCTCTGCCTCCAGCCCAGGGAAGGAAGGAGGCAGCAGTCACATGTGGCTGAACATGCGGCTTTGGCACATCCAAACCTCTCCTCATGTGGCTGATCAGCCTGTGAGCTACCATGGAGAGATGGGTGGAAGCTCCTGGGTAACAGCAAGTCAAAGAAAAAGATGGAAATGAGAATGGGAATGGGAAAGGCACCATGCAAACAGCAGGACAGAGGGATGCTCAGGGGAGGAAAGGCTGAGGATAGAGGGATGGAAAACAAGAATCTTTGGAGGTCCAGTACCAACCCAAATGAAAATCTGGAAAAATTATGTTCTTGTGTCTGTTTGAATTTTCCTGTTTCTTTCTTTTTTCTTTTTTTCCCCCATTAAGAAGAAGCTTGTGTATTTGTTGAGATGGGAGAAAGTGGAGAGAAGGTACTTCACAGAAGGTGGAGGACAGGAAGAGGAAGCAGGCCAGGGAACCCAGGTATGTGGAAGAGTCTTTGGGAGTTGATACAAAGTTTGCAGAGGGTAAGAGGAGCTTTTTTTTAACTTTATGTCTTGAAAAAAAGAATTTGCTGTGGAGAAATACTAAGTAAGAAAAGGCTATGTTAAAAGCTCTTTGCTACAGTGGGAGAACATCTGGTACAGACTTTTAGCAAATATTGGCAACATTGGGGACCAATAAGACGAAGTAGTGAGGTGCAGTTCTGAACAGGGGCTTTCTGCTACTGGGGCAAATGGGGAGGCTCCTTTCCAAAACCTTCTTAATATCCTAAATCATCCTTTGATGAGACTTGACAACATGGTGAAATGGTGAAAAGCACAATTTAAAGGTATGAGTAGCAGGCAACTATCCTGTGAACAGAAACAAGTTACCCTGTGCAGGTGAGGAACCTGACAGTGTTGTGTGTCTTCCAGATTACCCAGCTGTGAGCTGCTAGGACCTCACTTAAACACAACACCCTCGTTTCCCCATAAAACCTATGGGGCTTGTTTCAGTGTAACTCAATTCTTGCAGACATGTGATCTTTTTTCACTGTGTAAGAGAGGTGTTTGATTTAACAGAAAAGATACAGTCAGGATGCAGTTTGACACACAGACCCTGGCAAGCAACTTTTTTATCACATGTAGTTTTATTCCATGTCTGAAAGTATGATGGCATCAGTGCCTGAGCACAGATTCATGCTGTGTCTTTAAGATTTCCCTGGATTTGGGGCATGTAGATGCCACTTTAAAAGCACTGTCATTTCCTGTATTTGAAAGTGACTCCTTTCTGAATAGTATTTCACTGGGGATTTTCTTTGAGAAGAGAACAGAGCTGGATGAAAAGAGTGCAGATTTACACACTTCTTCTCAAGTTGAGCTACTGTGCAAATGTGCTCCACTCACATGCTCCCCTCCTTTTTTATTCATCTCATAAATTTAAAACACATTTAAGATTTGTACAGGTTTCCAGCAGCCCTGATAAAGACAAAGAGATTTGCCCTATAACAGGAACTAACTGGTTACAATATAGGGCTGCAGGCTGAGCCTGCACTGCTGGACCTGCAAACAGCACCCTACATTCCCCAGAAAGGAGCCTCACCAAACCTGGTCACTGGCTGAGGAAGAGAGGGGATTTTAGCCTTTCCATATTTTACCCAGTGACAGTTTAATATAAAAAACAGACACAATGCAAGGACCAGGATCCTTTCTCCCAGGCAACTATTCTCCACTGGGTTATGAGCTCATGAGCATCCCCCCCATCATGGCCCTATGCACCTGCTCCAGCCATCCACAAAATTTGGAGCTCATTGCACTGACCTATAGAAAAAATAGAATCATAAAGTGATTTAGGTTGGAAAAAACTTTTAAGATCATTGAGATTACCCCAGCACTGCCAAATCCACCATAAACTATGTCCCTGGGTGCCACATCTACATGTCTTTTAAATACCTCCAGGAACAGTGACTCCACCACTTTCCAGGGCAGCCTGTTCAATTCTTGAAAACCCTTTCAGTGAGGAAATTTTTCCCAATATCCAATCTAAACCTCCCCTGGCATAGCCTGAGGCTGCTTCCCCTTTTCCTATTACTTCTTACTTGGGAGATGAAACAAACTCCCACCTGGCTTCAACGTCCTTTGAGGTGGTTGTAGGGAGTGATAAGGGTCACCCCGACCCTCCTTCTCTCCAGGCTAAACACTCTCAGCCCCCTCAGCTGCTTCTCATGAGACTTGTGCTCTGGACCCTTCACCAGCTCCATTGCCTACAAGCAGGGAAGATGGGAATTCATGAGGCAGAACACAGGTCTCAGTGCAAACCCAGATGTGAGAGTGAGCAGGATCACAGCAGAGAGGGAAGAGCATGACAGCCACTGTCTGCAGGGTCAGGCTGAGCCTGGAAGTGGGAGTCTCATTATTAATTTCTTATAGTCTTTTGTTGATAGCAGTGCTTAATGCCTTCGTGGTATACATTAATAAATAATTCTGTTGTCCATGTGTGTTTTATATTTTTTTACGCATTCCTAACCGAGAAAGTTTTCCCTTCCCCTCCCTTCCCTCAGTTTACAAAAGAAAAAATGAGATTTCACTTGGTTTTGCTGCAAAACCCCAGGTGTGGTGGGGTTTTCAGTGCTCCATGTCTAAAGGAGCTCATACTTGTGGCACCATTTCAAAAGGTGTCTGAGAAAGTTCCCTTCTGTGCAAGTAAATCTTACTGTAATAACAAATGGTTGAATTTTCCATACAGGAGGAAGGCAATATCAACCAATATCCAATATGTCCTCATCTGAGAGCATGAAGTGACCCTGAGGATACAGTACTCTTGGATGCTGAGGACCAAGGGATTTATGAGCCATCCCACAGGGAAAGGCAAGTTTGGGTTGACTGCTGAGCTCCTGGGAACATGTACTGGAGATGAGGCTGAAAAAGGTTGGTGGGAGTGAAAAAACAAGAAGCCTTTTGCTTTTGCACATATATAATGTAAATTCTCTTCAAGGAAGGTAACCAAACTATTTTTTCTACTTAAAATGTATATATATGTGTGTGTATTTATATATATGTATTAAAATAGGCACTGACCTGAGACCTGAAATATCAATAAAGTGTGGGGAGAATGCCAAAAGAAAAGCATTTCTCCTGATGAACAGATAAATGGGCTATTTCAAGCAAACTGTCAAAATGCCCTTGTCTGAAAATCCCAACCTGACCAGACTATTCTTCAATGATGTTGAATCGTCTGATTTCTGCAGAGGCAGACATGTGGTGCTGGGTGTGCCCTGAAGGACATGCTGTGTCCCATGCCCCAGGCAACTCCTGTACCTGGAGCATCCCCCACTGCTCCTCTAACCCAGCCTCAAAAACCTCCAGTGCCAGATTTTTTTACAGTACTCCCAGGTAACCTCTCCCAGTGCATAACTCTCTTTATAGTTTGACATTTTAGCTAATATCTAACCTACATTTTTTTTTTCCTGCAAATTAAGCTGATTATTTCTCGTTCTACCCCCAGTGGATCTGGAGAACAACTGATGGTGTTTTTCTCTGCAACAACCTTTTTACATCCTGGAAAACCATTACCCGTCCTCTCTTTCCTAAATTAAACAAACCCAGTTTCATCAGTCTTACCTCACAGGTCAAGTTTTCTAAACTTTTTCATTGTTCTTGCTCTTCTTTCAACTTTTTGAATCCTTTTAAAAGACTAACATCCAAAACCAGACACAGTCCTTGAAATCCAGCTGCTGCTCAGTCTGATATTAACATTAACACATTGCAGGAAGGGATGTATCCTGGGGTGGGTTTTTTTGTATTTTTCCATTTTTTTTCCCCCATTGTTACCTATTCAGTTTGTGGTTCAGCACAAGCCCCAGGTCCTTTTCTGGAATATCCCATTTCAGTAATGAAACTCTGAGGGATTTTAAATGCATTTCTCAGTCATGATACCACTGAGGTTTGTGAAACGAAGTTGAAATGAAGGTGGAAAAGCTCTACCTGGTGCAACACAAAAGGCATGTATGTAATCTTTCTCATTTCAGTAAACTCGCCTTTAAAACGTCTAGGTTTTAGCATCAAAGACCTAATCCTCTTCAGAAATATATATTACAACATAATAAGTATTCTTTAGGGCTTTGGAAATCATCCCTTAATAAAGTCATAGCACAACTTGTAATGTTACAGCCGATGTCAGATGTTAAGAACTCTGCAGTATAAATTAACATACAAAATCTTAGCGTACGGATCAGGTTTTCCAGGTAAGTGGAAGGGCTTGCTATGGTTAATTTGAAATACAGGCAATACTGTTCATGCATTCATACCCTGTTGGCTTGTTAAAACCTGGCAATTTTTTTTTTAAAAGACTGAGTATATTTATTATTTCGCATTTTGCACTTTACTGCTTGTGAACAATTTCTCTCCAAACTTCCTCCACACACACTCTTATAATAAAAATAATAGGATGTAAGTACATTTTCCTCCTATTCTGTATGTTAAAAGTAATTCAGAACAATCCTTTAAGGCATTCCAGATTTGTTCAAAGCTTTGACTTATGTTGACTGATTTTAATTTTGAAAATACTTCTACTTCAAGACTCTTGTACTATTAAAATAAAGTTAACATGATCTTTTTAATGAATCCAGCAATTGTAACAAGGACTAAAATCATATTCAGGTCATATACTTTATATTACCTTGATGTAATGATAAATCCAGACATGAAATTAAAAGCAAATAATACCTTGTTTATTGCTGTAATTTATTTTTTATTTATTAATATAATTAATTTCCAGATTTTCAGTAATCCTAAAAGAATTTTAAGTCGATTTTTTATAGCTTTACATTAGTACATGTATTCAACTCAAAAAAACCTTTGAGGGGAAGAAATACATAAAATTATGGGATTTGTGCTCCCTGAATAACTAACTGTAAGGGCTCTATTTTTGGTTGAACTGTACAGGATTCTCCTAAAAAACAAAACAAACAAACAAACAAAAAAGCAACCAGACTAAAACAAAAAAAAAAAAGTTACTGTTTTTCAAGTTGTAGGACCCCAAAAATGAAAAAGACACTTGTGCACTGACTAGCAATTCCTTTGCAAACTGTAGGATGAGAGGAAGAGAGAGGAGAGATTTTCTCACCTTCCGCAGGGTCTGAAGGGGCTGCACAGAGCCAGGGGCAGCACCAGCAGCAGCACCCAGCTCTGGGTGGCTTTGGCCCTCTCAGAATAGAGGCTTCCTGCTCCCAAACCCTCCTGGTACCCACGCATATGTAATAGAGATCACACATGGGAAACCATCAGTGTGTCTTCTCTAAGTGTTTCCATCTGATCAGGATTTATTGCTCATGTTTTTTCAATGAATCATCCCTCCTTTACATTATCCAGCTGGTGCATATCATGTATTGGCACAACCTGAGGTATATTTCCCTTTTTATCCCTCACAGAGAATAAATATCAAAAAGTGGTCTATCTTTTTTCCAAATGTATTTCTTCTCCCTCTTTTTAATTATGTTTTTTAAATTCACAGAGGCAATAAACAAATACCAAGGAGACGGTACAACTTCAGTAGCTCTGTAGACACAATGATATTTTCACAAAACATTTTATAATTACTGTAACACAGGCATGTCTATCATGATCAGAGTGTATCAGCTCTTGTGAATACTAGAAATGTGGCTGGTAAGATGCAAGTAAGAGCTTTCCAAGTAATGGAGGTAATTTATGCACCCTTATTATGGAAACATTTTCAAGCCATTGTTCGATTTGGGTGTAGTTTGCTTATTTAAGCATAGAATGTCACTCTGTCATTTCACACTTCTCCACCATCCTCTCTGTTGATTGCACTTTGTCTGAGACACATGAAACAATTAGTTATTGATAGAGTTTAAGGTTTATGCATAGGGAAAAACCAGGAAAATTTACACATTAGGAAATGCTGCTGTCTCAGCCAAAAAAAAAAAAAAGGAAAGTTGCAAAATCATATGAGAATATTCATCCTGGAAATATTAGTCTTATTGAGTATTTAGAGCAAATGTAAGGAGAAGGACAGCCTCGTATCTCTACTAGCAGTGTAGATACAGGGTATCACTGTTCACTCTGAGCCAGAGAGAGTGGTCATCCTAAAAAAGTGGGCGTGCAACGGGGTTTTGCTTGATAGGGATAAGTCCACATCCTGGAGAAAAAGGGGACAGACAGGAATCTGAGTCAGTTGTGTTGAGGTTTCTTTCATACTTAGGATTGCACTCAAGGTGCAAAGGGATTGCCAAACTGAAAACTGGGTAAGTCTTGAAGGGCATTCGCTCTGCTGGCAAGCCAAGAGACGGCCCAGGCTGATGCCAATGTAGCAGCTCCACAGGGAGGTGGCTCTTGGCAGGATGAACCCCGAGGATGCAGGACACAAACCCCTCTGCCTCCTCAGCCCTGTGGCCTCTCTCCATCCCCCTTGTCATGCACTGGCCTTTTTGTCCCTTGCACAGCCACGGAAGCTGGCTCACACCCCGGGGAGCTGGCATACAAGCGACACCACGCCAGTAATGACGACGATGTAAGTGCTTGGCTTCCCATCTGCCAGCCCTGCAAACCTCCCAGGGGTAGAAGACGCAAGCTGAAGCCTACCCTGCTTCTATTACCTGCCTGCGTTTTTAGGCTGCTCCAATTTGCCAGCATCATGTTAAGTGGGCACTGCACAGCTCACAAAATTAGGGATACACAGGTGAGTGCACAGCATCTCTAGCAGATCCCTTCCCAGGACTGACTATCCAGAAGTAACTCCTGGAGAGGTTCAAGGGAGTCTGGAGCATTGCCTGGGAGATAGAGACTAGGACACAGCCCCTCTGTGTTTGCAGTATCATCTTCCTTTTTCCCCAGGTGACATGATCAGATATAACTATAATTATAGGTATGTTGTCATCTGAGCTGTTTGTCAGGAGAGTTATGTATTAACTGTGAATTGCCTGGACTGCAGCAATGTCAGGCAAGCCTGAATCCTGCTTGCCGCTAACGCTCTTACACGCGAGCGGTATTTTTAGCATTTATGATTACAAAAACCTCGTGTTTGAGCGAGATCTGAGATAAGATTTTAAGACCCTATTTGTCTAATAGTCTCCCTGGGATGTATTACCACATGCAAAACCGTGTGGGATGAGGTTATAAAAAGTGGTCTTTCCGATCAGAAGATGCTCTGGTTCCTGAGTGCAGGGCTGTGAAATGAGGCACAGCTATTGCCAGGCAGAGGATCACTGATGTCACTATTTAATAAAGTGACAGTTGTCCTTCACATGAGACGAATCCTGCACCTACTGACGTGCAGAATGTAACTCCCTCAACTGGAGAGCTGCAAGAATAGACCCCTGGGGAGCAGTTAATGTCTGTGGGGACCTGAGTGTCCCCTCCAAATCCCAAACTAGAGGAGACCCTGCGCGGCAAAGGTCCTCCCGGGTGTATGTACTAGTAGGTCAACTGCTTTGCTGGTTTATTCCCCCATGGGATGAGAGAGAATAATTAGGGCTACAATTAGCAACAGAAATACGTGTGCTTCTGAGGAAGAAAAGACATCACTGTGATGAACATTTTAAAGTTGGATAATCACTTGAAACTCTGACTCAATCTGCCAGTTTGGGTAAGAATTTTCCTGGGGCAGGGTAAATTCATACCTTACAGGTAAGAAGGGTAGGTCCCCTCCTCTCATATTGTCTCTTTTACTGATTCAGTAAGTGCTGAAGTGCATCCCCTTGCTCATATGGAGATGTTTGCAGATGCTGGACTGCAACATTTCAGTTAAGGATACTAAGAATGATCCTTAGAGGGGTTTTTTCCAGTCTTAACAATTTTACAATGCTTCAAGACCCTGATTATTTAGATCAGATGAGGAGCATAAAAAGACACAGTTTGAGTGCACCCAAAATCCAGAAAATAAAAGTTTGAGAAATCACTCGATCAAAAAATTACAACAAGTCTTTCTGTTAAAATTGTGGCCTTTTTTCTGTTGTTCCCATATATGATGGAATCTGGGCCTGAGGTCAATACTCATGTCATTAATGTGACTGCTGACTGGCTGTCAGAGTGATGCCAGAACTTGATGTTGGATCTGATTCACATTTACAGAGGGTCTCATCATGGCAGAATTTAAAGTATGTATTACATGACTTTAATGAATTTTTAGAGTGCTGGAGAGGTACAAAGGAACTTGAGTTCATTTGGCATCTAGCGAGCACAAACAAGATTACACACAAATATCTCCCAATTTCCATGCCATGGAAAGAGGATAACAGTTCTTGTCTCCTTCACTGGATTGTTAATAAACTTTATTCATTAGTACTTGTAAAATGATTTGAAAAGCACGGATGAAGAATGTCATATAAAATGCGAGGCGCTTTTAGCCTGCAGACCTGCAGTTCAAGCAAGTTACTCTGCATGTTTAATGGCTACTTATCCAAACAAAATAATTGATATTTTAAATATCTCTTCGAAGTTCTAAATATTGAAAATATCTTGGAACAAAGCCTGTCAGATCCCTGTGAG
>VYXB01003866.1:384850-388691 GCA_013397135.1 Pachyramphus minor
ACTCTGATATGCATTTCACAATCAATGGCGCGGGCATTTGCATATATAGTGCCTGGGTGTGGGTTTGTACATCGGATGTGCCATACCCTGCGTTAACAGAGAGCAGAGCGGAGGAACACCTTCACTAAACCTCAGTGCTCAGATGCTTATTGAACAGAGTTACGGGGAAAATACGCTTAATTAATTACACGGAGGGGTTGTTTGGCGCCGGGCAAGTGCAGATGTATTTTTGTTCGGCCCTGAAATACTTCCCTGGGTTGGTGGTTTTATTTGGTTAGTTGGTTTGGGGTTTTTTCCTGTTTTATTCCTTTTTTATGGGACTCTGCTGCTCTAGCTGGAGGGAAAAGAGCCTGCCCCGGTAGCTGGTGGAGGGAAATCTCAGGGAGAGCTGACTGTCAGGAATAAAACGCTGCCAGGCGGTGGATAACTACAAGGCCAGTCCTGCCTCCGCCCCTGCCCCGGCGCAGCCCAGTTTTTGGGGGAAACTCTGGCTCGGCTTCGGGGCTGCTGTAGTTTGGGATTTTGCCTTTTCCAAAACAAAAAGGGTGTTTCAGAAAGGCGTTGTTGCTTTGCTAAAATTGCAAGAGGAGCTGGTGCGGCAGCTCGTTCTGTCAAAATAATTTTAAATTTTAAATGATCGAGGGCTAATTTATCTGTGCCGTCCTTCCCAAGCCAGCGGGGAGCCGCGGCCCGGGCGTGGGAGCGCGGGTTGGGCGGCGCACGGGAACCAGCAGCCGCTCACAGGGTGGTGAAAGGCAGCAGCGGAGCAAATGACTCCAAACCTGCGTCTCTTCCCGTGGAAGCTTTCCCCAAAATATCGGAGGCAGGTGAGAAGTGCAGGCCATGTGAGAAATTTGCTGCTCCCACTGAAGGCACGGCTTACCAATGGTAAATATTTTGTGTTCTGATCTGGATAAAATCCAAGCAGCAGCGTGGTATTTTCTGTTCTTGCTCCAGAGACTGAACTAACTTAGAGAAGTTTCACTACGATTTTTTAAAATATAAAACTAAATACATACGCCTGATGGTGTCACATATCTATTTTCTATTCCCCGCATTTTTTATGGGGTGGGGTGGGGGGGAGGGGGGAAGGACAGGTGAAAACTCCACTCCTGCCTGCACACTTAGGAGCAAGGCCAAAATTTCCCCTGGTGCAGGTTTAGTGACTTCGTAAAAAAAAAATTAAATAAAATCTCTGTGGGACTTATCCACTGTCATGTAACACACTCACAGTACCGTTTACTACCATTGGACAACCGGAGCTATTTTTCGAACCAGACTTAAAACACTTTTTTAGTGACCATTGCCACCGATTTTCTCCCTCGGGATTATAAATCACCTGCCTCTATTAGTGGAGATGATTTAAAGAAAAAAAAAAAAAAAAAAGGGAGAAATATCCTCAAAGGTACATAAAGCAAAATGGCTGGAAAAATAAAGCAGGTTGGGAAGCAGGAACCCGCAGTATCCTGGTGGCATCCCCGGCACTCCCGTCGCACTCAGCCCCGGCCCCAGTTTCTTCGGGCAGGTAAAGCCCTTGGTGCACCATGCCAGCAGCAGCTCCTCTCCTGCAGGATTTTGCTCCTTGCAGAATGTATCCTAAAGTAGCAGCTTTAAAAAAAATATATAAAGTAAAATTTTAAACACACCTCCCCTTGGTTTTATCTGGGAGCGCGTCCCCTGCAGAAGGAACGACCCTGAGGGTGAGTGAGGCTCTGCCCTTCCTCCCTCTCCTCCTGCCTGCAGACAGCTATTTCGGAGCTCTTGCGCCCTTTGTCGCGGCAAGGCGGGTGATCGTTTTATTTTTGTCCAGCCCGTCCTAAAATCGTGGTACTGTCACTTCCCGGGGCTGCCAAGCATTTTACAGGGTGCCTGGTTTCGTGGCGTGGCATCGGCAATATTCCATCCCCTCTTCCCGAGCTTCGGGGTTTTCCTAGCAGAGATTTTCCAAACGCAGCCTGTCAGAGCATCACACCACCGGGTATTGAAAGTCTTGAAAAGGTGAAACCTGTTGACAGTACGTGAGATTAAAGAGATTTTCCTTTCCGTTTTCAGCTCCTTTTGAGCAGGAGGAGTGCCCGAGAGGGGCTCGGTGCCGGCCAGCACTCGTCCTCTCCTTCAGCTAGAAATGAATCCCCCAAAGTTTCCTCATTAAGTCAAAAGGCTGATGAAAAGCCTGGCTGCAAAACCACCTCTCTCATAAATCGCCACGGATTTCCCCCCCACACACACTCTATAAAGAGCTGATACTACGAAATACTTCTAACTCCAGCTTCAGTGCTCAGAAGTGCAGGCTAAGGACGGTGTGAACATTTAGGGAGATATATTCCCTAACAGCACTGCTACATTGCAACGCCTGAGTGACACGGCTTGGATTTCGTAATAAAGTGGGTTGTTTGGTTGGTTTTTTTTAATTATTATTATTTAATGCAGTCCTCGAGAATCGAAATACACAAAATGCAGCGAGAATGTTCACAATGTTGAGAACACAGTTGTAAATAGAAACATTCATATTTCATCCGATTATAAATATTTGATACTGCAATTGTAAAATGCACGTTTTATAAACTGGAGAGATGAAAAAAAAAATCCTTTGCTTTCTTGCTAAAAGGCAAAGTCATTTAATCCTGGCTCCTAAGCAGCTGATGGTTATTCACAGAATTTAAAATTACAGTTTTTTATTTTATAGCTGGATCCTTTTTTTTTTCATTTTATTTTATACTACTATATACAATGTGTATCTATTAGAGCTGCAAAATAAAGAGGTTTTAAGGCAAAGCGAGAAGTTTTTCCCCCCCAAAACAGCGTCACAGGAGAGCCCGTTCCCGAGCAGCTGCCCACTCATACCCAGGCCCACGCGGGACACATCCTCACTCCCGAGTGGGGGGAGGGAGCCCGCGCTCCGGGAGCAACGGGTTAAACGCAGCACAGCGCCTCGAGCCCCCGAAAAACTCCGATTACGAGGGGGTGTCTGTGTGGCGAACGGGTGGGGGGGGGCGTGGGGAGAAACACCCACCCACGCGCTGCCGTGAAGCGTCGCGCCAGAGGGGAAGGGAGAACCAAAAATGTTACTTTATTTAGGGAGGGCGGGGGGCTAAAACGCTCCCAAATGTTTCGGGGATGTGATGCCGGGAGCGGAGCCGGGTCTCATCCCTCGGCCGCCCCCCGCGGAGGAGGAGCGGGGCCCGGAAGGAGCAGCATCCCGGAGCGGCTCCCGCTTTTAGGAGATGGGGTTCCCAAAGTTTTCCCAACAAGTTGGAAGGGAGGGGGGAGGGGGATTCTAACCCCATCTCTATCCCGCATCCACGCCTGCATTCCGCATCCACGGACGCCCGTGGGTCTCGTTGGGAGTGATGAAGGGCTAGAAGCTCAGGAAAGGACCCCGGTTATGTTTCAAGACGGTGTTTTCAGATTTGTCTCCCTATCGTTGCTTATATTTTTTCTTCCTTTAAAAATTAAATTCTCCACGTCTATCCCCAAAGTCAGCCCCAGACACCCCAACTCCAAAAACTTTTAAAAAAAGAAGAAAAAAAAGGAAAAATAAAACCAAACCAAAACGAAAGGAAGAAAAAAAAGAAAAAGAAAAAAAAAAAAGGTAGGGGTGGGGTGAAAAAAAAGTTGGAACTCATAGAACAAATAGGAGAACTATTTATTCGGTTCACAGTCCTGTGAAATGCAGCAATAAAAATCTTTGGACTTCAGCAAAAGTTGTTTTTAATTTTTTTTTTGAATTTCAAAAAACATTGTCCAATGTCCATTAAAACTGCGCTTAAGTCTATGAAAGGTAACTTAAGCGTTAAAAAAAAAAAAACCATAAAGATAGCATCTAAAATCTCCATACAAC
>VYXB01003867.1:0-38998 GCA_013397135.1 Pachyramphus minor
ACCATCCCTGGAGGTTTTGAAACAGAGATTAGACATTGCACTTAGTGCCATGGTCTAGTAAACGGACTGGAGTTAGACCGAGGGTTGGACTCGATGATCTCTGAGGTCTTTTCCAACGCAATTGATTCTATGATTCTATGATTCTATTCCTGAACTAAATCACCTTTATTTTTCAGTTCCATTCCCTGCTTTATTTCAGCATTTGTTTTTTATATAACATTAGTCTGCATGTCTGTGTACACCAATGTTTCACCTATGCTCAGTCGTAGGACAGGACCTGCTGGTAACTCAAGTTACTGCTAGCTACCCACAGAGGCTACTCACAGCATCATGTGGAGAAAAATGGCAGAGGATGAAGTCTGCTTGGTAAATCTGTATGCACTTACAATAAATTTCTGTTCCTGATGAGTTCTTGCAGCCAGAGAGGGATGCTTTAAAATCCTGGCTCTAACACAGTTACCTTGTCTGATGCAAGGCAAGCCAGTTGTAGTTATTTAAAATATCATAAAAATATCTCTTTTTTGAGGTTAGGTACCATTTATTGCCACAGTTTTGGGAGTAACAAAATTGTGTACTATGTTCTTTATACTGTAATTTGTTGTCTAAAGAGATACCAAAATATCTTGAAAGCTGACAGCAGTGGCCTCTCTACTCTTCAGCTACTTAACACCAAAAATAGGTAAGTACAAGCTTTTCTGTCTTCCCATGAGAACCAGGAGTATTTGCAATACATATGTAAATATATAAAGTGTTAAAATGTTATGTGGAATAACTAACAGAAAGGCAAGTTTTCATAGCACTAACACGGCAATAAACCACTCTATTTTTGGCTGACTCCATGGTTCTGTTTCAGCCAAAATCTTAAATGAACATCATGTCACACTGCCTCTCTCCCATGGTTTCAACCGAATTCCTGAGGCAATCACACTTTGTACCTCTTTTATGGAACTGCATTCCTAAAGCACATAGAGTGCTTTCCCTCTGTAGTTCTTATGGCATCCAGCATAAACATTTCGTCAAGCATAAAAAGGTGTTGAATTCTTCTTTTGCAGCAGCTCTCTCTGAGGTTATTGGGATATGAAAGGTTCGATCCCTAACAAGGACTGGACTTATAATGTAATTTGCTAACACAACTGTTATAAATTTATCCTTTGTTCAGAACTCTATTAGTCTCCTTTTCTTGTTTTCCATCTCCGTTTTCTTTTCCAGATACCTTTCTTTGCATTAAAAGTTCAATTCTACAGAAAATTGTGTGACTTATAGACCTTTCAAAAAAGCCCTGGTGGTCTTCTTCATGGGTGACACTTTAGAGAAAACAAAGAGGTTATAAAAATTTTTTGCCTTCTCCCTAAATAGTTAAAATTAAATTTTAAAGTTTTATTTTGTCACTGGCTGTAGTGTTAGGAAGGTTTTTGTTGATAATATTAAAGTTATAATCCTCTGTCCTGAAGCAAAATTTGCAGGCATGCCCACCTGACCCTCCTCCACAGTATTTCACAGAAATAAATGGCTGTTTACAGACATAAAGGCCTTGGCACCAAAGGTTTTGAAGGCAGAATAAGAATTAAAGATGGCAAATGTAAATATACCAGGGAGGCGGGGTGGCAAGGAGGTTGGGAGACAGGAGGGAGAGTCAAACGTGTATTGTGTCACTGTGATTTGGCATCTTACATTAACTTTTCTCTCACAGACTCATGTTAGCTTGCCTTGAATGTCTGCATGTGCTGTGTAAGCATTTTATTTAATTTCTATTTCTATTTAATGTCCAGGCCTAAGTTTAGCTTTGATATATTAGTAGAAATCCAAAGGGAACTCCCCTGAAATGATTAGGGTTATTCTAGAATAACACCACAATGTGTTAGATCAGAAACTTCCCCCCCAGCCCTCACCCTGTTGAAAGCATTTTCTTCTGTGACTGACTATTTGACAGAAAATGAGTCATCTTAGACTTACTGAGGTAAAGGAAGTGCTATCATCATCTTATGCCTGAATATAGTTATTAGAAATGTGAAATTTGTAAGAAGTTTTTAAAAGTTCAAAATGTTTCCAAGCATTCTTAGGAACTATGCTCTCAGAGAAGCAGCTTCACACTCTTGATCAAGAAAAGGCCAGGTCATTATAATGTTTTTCCTGTCCAAACTTCTAAGAAATTAAATAATTGTCTGGTTTTATTAGAGGATGCAGGATCTAACAACTTATTTCAGAAACACTAGCAAGTTACGCTTCATGAAACGCTTTCTATGTGGGACATTTGAACATTGAAGTAAAGGAAATACTACAACTACTACTACTACTAGTAATAATAACATCAATAATAAATTCTTTTTCTACAACTCCTTCTCAAAGCAAGCAAGGAGGGTCCATTTGTGTATTGTATTGAATTCAGCAGTCATTCCAATAATTATTTCCCACTAATAATCCAAATTTGAAACAGTGGTATGGAACTAAATAAAACAGAATGTAAGAATAATAAATCATACGAGCATGGCTTTTTGATCTTTACTGCAGTGATCTGTCTATGTTGCTATGCTTATGACAAAGTCTTCTTCTTGTCAACTGAATATTGTCAAAGGCAAATTAACAAGAATTTGCTTTGTAGTAGATTATGAAAAAAATCAACTTACTTGGTATTAGCTACAAGCTTTCAAGAAATTGCAGTGAAATACTTATTCCTGTATAAACACCTTGCAGAGTCTAGAAAATGCTTACATTTAATTATCTAGCTTTTAAAATACAATCAAATGTCACATTATATTTTTCTATCAAGTTTAGACGCATGTTATCAAAACTACAACATTTTTACGAAAAAATAATATTTTAATTTGAGTATTTTAGAGACTTACAGGGGGGAAAAGAGGGTTAAAACCAACAACACAAAAATCCAAAAAATCTTTAAGAGTATATTCTTCTTTTAAGAGTAAAGGTTAAAATAAGGTATCCCTATTTACCTTATGTTGTTACCTCATACAAGCAAAGCAGAAGGTACATGGACTGGTCATGTTATATTCCCAGTGTCCTAGTTCCTCTCTTGTTCAGATGCCTACTATAAGAACTGCAGTTTAAAGAGAAAGCAGAAAATGGCAACGTAATACATATCATCAGGAGAATGTTCTTCCTCAGTGGAAGTGCTTAAGTTTTAGTATGTTGAATGTAGAATATTCTTAATTTGTTTCTGAAATAATTGGCAATATCATTAACAGTACTATAAGAAAACTGAGCAGCTTTCAATGGTGATGGAAAATTAAAATTTTGTAAATTTTTGATAATGCGAATCTATGTTTTTTTCAGTTTCTAAATATTTCAAATTGTTTTTTAAATTTCAGCACAGACAAAACTAACACAGAGAAGAATATAATATTTGTATTTCCAATGTTTTCCGGCTGAAAACTTCAGAATGTTTCACCAACATAGAGCAAATAATTCCCTTGTGCAGTAAAAATATAACTAATGGGCAGAGTGGTTACTACACTTGCTGCTTCATAGAAAATTCTATGACACTCTCCCACATCAAAATAGAATACAAAAAAAAATCCCAATTCAAAATTTTGGAAGTTTTTTCAATAAAAATAAAATAATTTATTCAGAGTTTAAATATTTAAAATAAAAAATAGATACACAAAAATATCTGTTAATTTCAAACATTAGAAGTAAAACAAGATTTAAACAAGCACATTATATAAATCAAAGTAGTGCAATATTTAATTTCTTTTTTTGTTTTTCTAGTTAGGTGTGAAATATAATAAAGTTTCAAAGAAAGAATTACTTTCATCACACAATCTCAAATCTATATTACTCTGATAATCTCTAATTATTACAATGATTGATTATTTATTGGATAGTAAAAACAACAAGACAGGAATAATCTTTACTCCCCAGCTTTGTTATTATTTAGTTGGTAACTTTCACTTGTTAGCATCACCAAACTTTGTCAAGAATAGTGTTACCAGAACAATTAAACCTCAGCTTGATTTCCTACAAACATAAGTCCATCCCCCCCCCCGAAAAATACAATGAGCAGAATCTATTATACTTCGTTCGGTTACCACACAAAACAAAACCTCATTGAAACCAACAAATCTGATTTTAACAATCATTTCATTGTCTGTTCATACTTTAAACAAAAATCAATTTAGCTGCTGTGTATGTGTCTGTCTTATGTGTGCACACACAGGAGGTTGGCTTTTGCTAATCAAAGAGATTCCTTCTCTTCTAAACAACTTTTCCTTCTGTTTGTTCATACTGAGAGGTCATAATCCCTAGTGGTTTTAGGTATAATGTGTTGCTATGGGAATGACCGTGGTGCTATAAAAGGAGGATTATGACCTTTCCCTATATAAAAATGTTAGGGTTCTATTACCTTCTTGAATAGCACTGAAGAATTTTCATTTCAGTGTTGGGAGTTATCTTGCCTAAATGGATGTAGGGCTAACTATCCATGTAGGTGATAAGTGTTATCCCTAGTTATTACTGATTGTGCCAATGCTTTGATTTCCAAAAGATAATGAATAACTTAATAAAGAACTGTCAGTGGTTGAACTGAAGCTTTTAACCAAGCAGTGAAAGGTTTTGACTGCTTAAAGAGGATTTATCAGTACATGATAGAGGCTGAAGAATTACCAGTAAATCCTGGCAAAAATTAATATAAACCGTAGCAGGGGAAAAACAGGAATGGGTTTTATATGTTTTTTAATTAATGCAGATTTTCATGTTGCTTCATTTTCTCTCATTATATGGCTTAGGATTAAAGAAAGAAACAAGCCATCACTTGAGTGCTTAGTGCAAGACATCCCTGGCCTTGACTGATAATAAAAAGGAGTGAATAGTATGAAGCCTACGGAACAAGGCTCAATCATTCCCAGCAATTACTGTGTCTTATTGATAACTTGCAGCTCTATCCTGCAAATGCCATCTCTGGAACAAAGCCTGTCACAGATCAGACTGAATCCATTAAAAAAGCTTTGATTAACATGTCCCTAGGGTGCTGGGGAAACTTTTTACGCCAAATGACAGCCTATTGCTACTGCTTCTGAATTGTCCTCCTGCAATACTCCTGTGTTTTAATCTAGTGCACAGTTTAAATTAAAAAACAGCAATGACTTTGTGTGACCTAAATACGAGCTGCTTTTATTCATTGTGGGATTTATCAACTGCTTGCAGATTAAGTGTTCAGAGAAGTAACAATTAACCTTACTGTGTGTTAGCTAATATTAATTATATATCTCCTGTGCTTTCTTGTGCTAGTGTACATGTACCCAGAGAAAGGGTCATATTTAATGTACTCTGTTTAGTGGACAAGAAGCTTTGTACTTGTCTCCCCTTGAAAACAAATTGTTTGTATTTGACAAGCATAACATCAACAATGTTGGTTTTCTTTAGCAGGAGCTGACATTGATGTGTAAATGGATTTCAGTCCTTTTAAAACAGACACACAAAAGCTCCCTCTTTCTGGCCTCAGATTTCAAGAGGGCAAGGAATTGCCCTCTGCACACCCAATCATTTTCCCATCATCCACTGGGGAAAACAACCTTTATCTATTGCAGATATTATTTTTTTTACCCTGCCGTCCCTTGTAAGACATATGTTGAATGGTATATGTCAGGACAGCAGGAAATAATACATCACATATGAAAAAAATTGATTCCTTTGTACCCCATAAAAATACATATTTAAAAACACCTGCATGTATAAGAAAGCCTTACCAGAAATCTGTTTGATGTGATGTGCTAGAATCTAGGAAAGAGGCAGAGGAGAAAAATCTGATCCTGATCACACTCAGGTCAGTGTTAAAATCACATTAAACCAATGTTAAAAAAGAGATAAATCCACAGAGAACCAAGTGTCAAAATGCTGAACCATTTGACACACTGATCATTTGTTTAGTGCCAATTCAAATTTCCTGTGTGCTGGATCTTTAATGAGGGCTAGTGCTCTAAAGCAGTACCTGGGCTCAAGCTCACCAAGACCAGAGGGGAGCAATTGCGCAAGACAGAGAGAGCAGCTGGGAGATGCTGCTCATGGGCACAGCCTATGTCTGAGGTGGATGCAGGGAAGGGAGGAGGGATGCGGGCAGCAGCTCACTGAGCACGGTGACAGCTCTCTGCCAAGCGAAACTCTTCCTGAGAAGGGGTGAAAAAGGAAGACAGAGATAAGCATTATTTCAATTTTTTTGAACATCCTCCCCTACCTTCAGAATGGCATCACAAAATGAAATGGGGTATAAAATATCTCTGCTGACTAGTAAAGCTTTGATGACTGTACTGGGATCATGGCAGAGAGCAGCTAACAAGCTTCTGTACCTTTGAGAAAGTTAAAGAGCAATAATCCTCTATCCATCCACATTTAAATCTGAAGATAATGGTGGGAAAATAAATATGTTCTTTGTCAGCTACTCTTCAGGTAATGCTAGTAGTGCTATTTCATGTGTGCAGCACTTTCTTCTAACTTTTCATCGCTCATAACAGCAATTGCAAATGGGATTAATTTTCCTAGAATTAGGACAGTCAGCACAAAGACATAGAAACCTGTCTCCAGTTTTCCTTTGAATGTCTCCATGTTTATGGTTATGCATTTCTAAAGGATGTCCATGCAGATGTTGACTTAGAGTGTGTTTTGCAGTGTGCTCGAGCTGACACCATAAATCTAACAAAAGGCAGAGCAGAAACAGAGACCCTTAGCTGCTGGGAACAAGTTTGAATAATGTAGAGCTCTCAGAAAATAGGTGCTATTGCTGCCACCAATTTGTGCTATTCATATAAAATGATAGGGCCACATATTTTACTACCCCTGACAATGTTATTTGTTGACTTTGTAGCTTGACCACCTACGTCTTCTTGACAACAATTGTCTAAAGCCTTTCTATACAGGATAATTGCGACCTCAAATGTGCTTTTAGTGCCTGTATTACCTTCCCCTTAGCAGGTGTAGCACTTTACTGCTTGATACTACCCTCTCTTTCTGAAGTCTGGCTCCAAGCCTCCTTTGTTTCAACCCAGATGCCAGCCTCTATTTAACTATTCATTGAAAAAATAAAGAACACTCCACCTCCAACCATCTGGAGCAGAACTGGTAGGGGAGGGTACTCATTTCTGTACCTTTTTTAACTGTCTTAAAGGTGAAAGGATTTGTCAAATCCATTAATGACCTATCTTAGATCTAATAGACTGTTCACATTCAAAAAGGCTTGTTCAGAAGCTGGTTCAAACAAAGGCAACAGAAGTGAGAAAGAACATGCACGAGAGGCAAAACGGTTTGGGAAATATAAATCTACCCAATTATAATTCAAACAAATACAAGTGGGAAACCATACTCTGCTGAGACACTATTGGCCAAGTATCTCAGCTTTGCATTCATGCATAATTAAGCTTTAGACAGCTGCAGGCTTCTCCAGTGTGACAGGCCACAGGATTTCACAATACAAAGTAAGATACATATTAGTGCCTAAAAAAGATGTGTTTATACTCAGATACAGAAGAAAAACAACAAACAAACAAATGAAAAAACCCCAAACAGATAAAAACCCTCAGCAAAAGAAAAACACCATGGTAGATATTGGTAAAATAAGATTCACAGAATTCCCCTCCTGCTCTCACTGTGTGGTGTATATTTTTCCACAGTGTATTAGATCAAAACAAGCAAGAACATTAAACAAGTTTTGACACACAGTTTTTGCAATTAAAGCAATATTTTAAAACTCCACACCTATCTTTTAAGATATTGTGACATGCAGATGGTAGCTTTCATGGAGATTAAATATGCAAGAAAGACGAATTCTCTCGGTGGGATTTTTAACCGAACATTGTCTTGCTTATATGAGCTGGTCCCTTTCTCTATTACAAATCACAGCTGGCATAAAGGCTGAGAAGGATATGTATTCTGATGCCAGTCACTGACAGACCTCTGTTAATAGTTGCCCCAGCTGTGATGATTTCTGTGATAATCTCAGAAAATATTGTCAACTATAGAGAATTTGGCTCCCTTTTTACTTGTCTTCCTTTGAGACTGCTTCAGTTCAGAAAAAACTGTAATTTTGTGTCCTGCTAATTGTATTAAACTTCTGGAAAAAAAATCTACTTTCTAAGCTGAGTAAAAATCTTGGTTATAAAGGGATAGAGGATGGGTTGCATACCAAAAATAGCAAATATATTCCATTTTACAGTCTCAGTATTTTTGTAAAGATACCATTTGTCTATTTGACATGAGATCAAAGTTGCTTCTTGGAAAATTTTAATATGATTAATCACACATGGATGGGAAATGCAAAGTGATAATAGCCTGGGGACAGGACAAGTACAACTCAGTTTGAACTCAGTTCACCCTTCTGAATGAAACCATGTAAATGCAAAATAAAGATGTAAAGATCTACATTTCTATAGAAGGCAACATAAATAGTTTTGTTAGCTTTTCAAGGAATTCTAAATAAAGATTTGACTACTGAGTGAAAACAAAGCAGAGCTGAACACAGGAGGCTGTAAGAACTACATAGCCCTTAACTACAAGGGGGCAAATGACTAGGGCTGATGCTGAATTTGATACCTAGCAAGATCTGGGTCACTGTCAATGCAATAAGTTTAAGCCTTTTCTTAACCTTAGTAACAGAAAACTGAAAAACACATCTCTGTGTCTGAGATACGTTTCTTTTTTTTGCAGCGTTAAGTTTATCAGAGCCATGAAGATGTGACTTTACTTCTTTTTCCCTGATGTAAAAATAATTGCATATTTATAACAAAGTATTATGAAGATGCGTTCTTTGTTTTCCTATTCAGTCTTTTTTTCCCCTTATCCTCACTGATGATGATCTAGAACAGCCAAGACAAAAACAGCAGCACAGGATGAAGTTAAGGTTAATCTCATTTGTACTTTTGATAATTATTTTATCAGTTCTGTTTGTTCTGATCAGCCATAATTCCTCTTCGTTTCATCTTTTTCCTTTTAGTACATGATTTTCTAAATTGCTCACTTTCTGAATTTAACTGAAGCAGAGTTCTTCAGAATATTATGCGTTTTTAGCATCTTGAGTATTCGAGAACATTGGGTCCTGATTTGTGAAGCAAACACCGCGATTTCCAAATAACCTTCTACCGCATTGTGGAATTAAAAAGTTTTTTGCATTAGGCGGTCTAATATAGCCTGACTACTATTTGAAGACTTGGAGTAACTTCTTGGGTGTTAAAATTACATTCCCTGTGGTTTCTCTCTATGTGGGACAGTTTAGGTGAGAACTGACAAAGCTACTGCAGGTATGTAGAAGGAAGCTTAAGATGGAATAATCAGTCATTATTACTTTCCACCATAAGGGAAGTAATGTTCACTTTTGATCTCATACTGATGTAAATCTGCAGTAGCTTTGATGAAGTTATCTAAAATAAATTTTAAAATCCATGAAAATATTCCAGACATGCACACTTACGACTGAGATGATATCTGTTCGGTTTGTTTGGGTTGTCTAGCAGAACCCCCAGAGCCTTTCTGACAGAGCTGTTGGGTTGCCAGCCCAGCCTGCCTGCAGTAATGTAGCAGAACAATAGGAATTTCATTTGTCCTGTGGTACTCTGGAAGATGCCTGTTGGCCCTGGATGTTGACATGAGGCTGACCAGTTCCAGATTGCCCTTCTTGTCTTTATTGAAGAAGTGATAAACATTTATCCTCTTCCAGTCTTTGAGGACCCGTCCCAGTCTTCACAATGTTTCAAAAAGGATAAGCTAAAAATGCCATCGTACAGCTCTTAAAACATCCTTAAACCTATGGAATTTGGGCTGTGAATCTGTTCATATTCAAGTTCTTTAAGCAGTCTCTAATGCATTTGTCTTCCATTGCTCTCAGCATGTCTCACCTCAAAAATTGCTACCATGTGCTGAGACCTGGGGAGCCTGGGAACAGCCATTGTGAGTAAAGCGGAGGTAAATAAGGAGATTCTTCAGTATAAATAGCTATTTCTTCACACTTTTTTTTTTTCAATACAAAAAAGTGTTTCTTCTTTAGGTCAAGCAAGATACAGAAAGGCAAGTTTTCCTGTAGTTACTTCTGATTACCTAAATCAACTGAAATGGAGCATTCAGGAATATAACTAAATCCATTACACAGGCATATTTAAATGAAGATATTGATAAACATCTTTTCTGTGGCAATTGGGTTCTTCTTTGCCAAGATACTTAAGGGAAAGGCACAACTTTATAGGATTACTCATGTGTTAGCTCTATTCACGTGTTAAAATACATGTGTGGCTGAGCTGAGTAGACCCACACAGATGAATTTGTTTCAAATACAAGGTAATTAACAAGAAGATAAATTAAATAGATCAATAGTTTTCATCTAAACTGCAGGTGTGCTATTCATTTATCATTTATTTATTTCACTGCCTTCACACACAGCAAAGCACAAACATGCAAGACACATGAGCAGTTTCAGCACACCACTGTATTTCTCCTGGGCATTTCTTGTCTCTTTTTCCATTGGACAGAGCTTACCAAATGCTATGCCTGAGAAACCTACCGAACCAGTGCAGGCTGCTACACAGAAGTGATCTCAACTGTCTTGTTCATGTTACCATGATAGATCTACAGGAAACTAGACCCTTAACAAGATTACCTCCAGATGCACAGCTCTGCCAAGAGCTACCCAGCTCAAGTTATGATTAAATTCCCTAGAGAACAAATTTATGAAACAGTAGTCCCTGTACTTTTACTGACAGTCTCTCCTCATTTTTGCCTCCGTATTTTCATGCAACATTTATCTTGTTGCAAAACAACAACAAAAAAATGATAAAAAACTCCTTTGCCTTTGTATTTATTTCTTTTTTTGTTTTTGGCTCACAAATACTTAAAATAAAGGGTATAGATTAGAGATTTCTCATTCTGTACGTGGCAGACCTTTCTATTTCTCCCTTAAATAAGGCAGTTTCAGTCACACTGTGTAGTCAAGAATTGGTACTGTTAATACCAATTAGTTAATACTAATTGGTATTAAGTGACATATTTGAAGATGATGGACAGATTGATGCCGAATTTGCCCCAAAAGGCGTATAAGAAAACTACTTAGAGACAGAATTTCATGCCCTAAGCAGGAGGTATTTTATTAGCAACGCGTTGGGAAGCCCCCAGGTCGTCCTGGAAAAAGAGCTTCCTCTTGGACAATTAGTTTTGCCCTTTTATACAATTTTCAGGTGTAGATTACATCATTATACATGCATATTCATTAGATTACAACATCTACTTTTAATATTCATATATAGGCGGAGTCTGGGCGGAGTCTTCATTTTGGGGAGGTTTGGAGAGGGGAGTTCCGGCAAGCCTTCATCTGGGCAGGGGTCTCCATGTAGTCTTCCTCGGGTTAAACTCTTGAACTCGTCTTGAATCTTTCCTAATTTGGGTAGCTTCTTAGTGGTGTTGGCAGGGCCTTGGCGACTCACAGCTGCTGATGCTACCATATCTTTGTTTTGCATTATTTTATGATTTCAGTGTCCTTCCCTGTCAATGTGTTTTGGTTTCTCCAAACAATTTATTACCTCCGTGTTTTCCTAATACTAAGCTTTCCTATAGTTCTTCGCATTTTTGTGTTTTAACCCATTTTCTCTCCAAGACTGCTTCTTTTCAAGATAACAATCTCTTACTTAAGATAGCTATATAAAATTAATTTTCTATAGTCAGGTAGCAGAAACACAATGATATTTTGAACAAAACCAGAACCACACAGTCCAAAGGGTTCCCCTGGATATTGTTAAAGCAAATAACTGATGACAGCCCTGTGTACCGGTCTTGGAGACAAGAAGAAAGATGAAAAAATCTTCAGCAGTAACAGAGACACATCCATGAAAGCAAAAGTTCAGGAGATAGCTTTTGGACAGGATGTAAGCCCCATTTTGGTATTGGATATTAAAGAAAGCAAGACGACATATTGTCTGTAAATTGAATAGATTACAAGGAGATATCTAACTCCCTGGTTAAGTTTTCCTCTTTTGTAGAAACAGTCTGCCAAGTTCAGACTTTGCAAAGTATTACAAAAATAATATGGAGAAAAACACTCCAGTGACTCTTTTCCAGTTTCCTTTCACCCATAAAGGAAAATAGAGCCTTTTTTTTTGACAATGAACACATTTAAACATTGTAACATAGATCAACTTTTATGGGTCTGTGTATGCATGAGAAAAAGAATGTTTATATATATTATGTGGTGAATAATTCATAAGTGTTACTTGATATAATTATTTACTATTATTTCTGTTCCTATTGTTCAGGAAGTCCCAAGGCTGCAAAATATTGGAGGATGGGAAAGTAATCTAGGAACATATGAAATGTTCTTCTTTTACTCTTCACACATCACACATCACTGTTTGAAGGCAGTTTGCTGGTAGATGCAGCTACATAAAGGTAGTGCACATGCATTTTGTTGTATGCTTGCTCCCATGTGAAGAAATGATTTTGGTTCTTTCTTTTTTCCTTAGGTGAAATTTGTTGATATGGAATCAGCAAACATGATTGTCTTGGGGCTTAAAATAAGCAATGCTGCTCATGATCACCCAAGAACACTTACTAAATGAAAAGTTTTTGGAACAGTTTTATACAGTGTTTTTGTTGTATGTTTTCTTATGCATAATTATTAGGCTTCTTGCGGTATGATCCCTGTCCCAATCACTTCTTTTTTTTCACTTTATCTTGTTCTTTTTGTACTTCCTGGAAAGCTCTCTGTGGAGATTGTACCAGAGAAAGGTTCTTCCTTTGCCACTCAAGGAAGCTTCTGAGTTGGTCTGTGTCCCAAACACAAAAACTCAGTAGGATTGTGAAGGAAACCTTCAAAGGCTATTTTTTGCAGATGTAGAATTAGTAGATTGTTCATTGGATGGGGGCTTTTTCATAGCCCTCATAGGCATTTCTCTCCTTTATAATGGGCATTTATCCGCTTATATAAGGGATAAAAAAGGGACATTCAAGAAACACTCTCCATTTTGGATTAATTTTTGCCAAACACAAAGTGCATATGCTCAGTACAAAACATTAATGTGATTGTAAGTAGTTAACTAGTATAGTTTTAACTACAAGTAACTGGTCAGCGTTGCACACACCACATCACATCACATCACATTCAGCATTCAAGGGCAACATTTTCTTGGAGAGGACTCAGAGGTATTGGTGGATGAAATGTCTTGAAATGTGTTCTCGCAGCCCCGAAAGCCAACCCTATCCTGAGCTGTATCGAAAGGAGCATGGGCAGCAGGGAGAGGGAAGTGATTCTGTCCCCTTACTCTGCTCTTGTGAGACCCCACATGAACTGCTGCATCCATCTCTGGAGTCCCCAAGACAAGAAGGATGTGAACCTGCTGGAGTGAGTCCAGAACAGGGGACCTTGAAGATGATCATAGGTCTGGAGCACATCTCCTTTAAGTCAGGCTGAGAGCTGGAGTTGTTCAGCCTGGAGCAGAAAGGACACTGGAGAGACCTTGTAGCACCTTCCAGTACCTAGAGGGGGCCTACAGGAAAGCTGGAGAGCTCTTTTAACAATTACATATAATAATAGAACAAAAGGCAATGGCTCTAAGCTGAAGGAAGGCAAATTTAGGTTATATATTAGGAAGAAATGCTTTACTGTGAGGATGGTGAAGTGCTGGAACAGAGTGGCCGGAGAAGCTGTGGATGCCCCAGCCCTACGAGAGTTCAGATGGATGGTGTTCTGAGCAACTTGGTGTAGTGCAAGGTGTCCTTGCCCATAGACGGCAGATTGGAACTCGATGATCCTTATGATCCCTTCCAACTTAAACCATTACATGATTCTAGGATTCTATGATCAGGTAAAAAAATAATCCAAATTTATAGTGGAAAGAAGTGCTCAGTATAAATGGGACTGCTTCTTTTTATGAACAGTTGATGCTTATTTTGGCAGTACATGTGGAATTTTGCATCTTTCCCCTCCCCCCTCCCCCCATTTACTGTATAATAAAATTATTTTGTCTGTTAATGGAAATGACAGCTGCAGTGTGATCCTCATCTTGTGCACTTCTTCCACATTATTTATTTTGCAGGCTTCTTCTTCAATAAAGTACCAGAAAATCATTAGGGATTTAGTCTTTCCACAGAAAAAAACAATACTTTGTTTTGAACCAAAACAAATTCCCCTTTTAAGATATTTAATACTTGTAAATCCTAAGAAAAAGCCAGCAGCCTAGATGGAAAACTACATTTCTAGAAGTAGTTAAAATTAATTTTTGTGCAATGTATCTTTTCTATTTATTGCCATTTTACAGATAATTAATGAAAAACATTAAAACTACTCATAATTGAAAAAAAATTTGGAAAAGGACACAGCTTGATCCAATTCAGTATCTCGGCAAGTTGAATTGTTATAACCACTGAGTTCATTTGGAGAGATTAAAGACTGAACACAAAGAGAGAATAAAGATGTGCTTTTTATATGTTTGATCACATTGCAGCTTCTAATAACTTCATGATTTTATCACTGTATTTCCCCCTGTTATTTTGCTTTCCAGAAGATAATCTAAATCTTCTTGGAACCATTCCCATTTCCTGGATTACAGTATCATTTTGTGTGAGTTAATTTAATATGCTGAGCTGAAATGTGCCAGTACATGAAGATATGGTAGAGATGATATTACTCCTTTTTCCTGAAGAAGTCCAGCTTCAGGAAACATGTTTTTATCTTCTGCTGAGCTGTATTCCTTATATCAGGAACGGTAATCTTGCAGTTAGGCCAAAACTATTCACTGTATGTTATAGATTCAAATAAATTTATAGACATTTCCTCTTGTAATACTCATTTTCACTTTTAAAAAAAAAGCTTCAAAACCTATGATGAGAGGAGTCTGTTTGAAAATGGATTTTGATTGCAAAGACATTGTCTTACTTTAGACTCTAAAGACAAAAACCTCCCATAAACAACAAGTTTTTTGCTCAACACTGTGCCATAAAATGTCTATCACTGTAGCAAAACTCCAAAAGGATACAGCTTGTTGGAAAAACCAATATTTTTAATCAATACAATCGTGAAGTAATACTAAAAAGAAAAGGAAAAATTATTACTGAAAAAGAATTTCTGTTGATATTAAAGGGACTTTTACAAGCATATTTGAGTGTCACTTCTAGTCAAGGGACTCATGGCCCTGTTAACCCTACTGGTGAAGTTAAAGAAGGCTCCCAACTAATCGTTTAATCATTACTGCAATTAGACTTGTAAGACTGATTGGCACATCAGTTAACAACAGTGATGAAAGGCCCTTTGCCTTCAAATGAAATGAAAATTGGTGACTCACAGGGATTAAATTCTGTATCCCCCCTTTTACCTCATGTCAATATTAAATCTAAGGGTTTTATTTTCTGAAACTAAATCATGACCTGTAGTGAAGGGCTGAGCTAGAGTATTATGGCTGTTCTTAAATATTCCTGGTCTCAGAATGGTGAAACCAGAATGTTGCTTTTATAACTCAAAAAGTATGATTTTGTACTTCATGTCTACAAAAAATGTGCCAAGAATATAAAGACTGAGTTCAAGCTGCCTATGGCACAGACATCAAATTGCTTATTCATTTCACTTAGTGATTGTGCAAATGCTTTAAAATATGTATGCTGCTGTTGCACAGCTCATTTTCCAAAACCAACAGATTTTCAACAGAAAAGAGGGACATTAATAACAATTTTCTTTCAGAGCCTGATATCTTTCAGTGACAATTTCTGTGACTACCCCACACAGGTCTCAGCTCAGACTTTTTTTAAATTCTCAAGCACACTGTAGAGTATCGTTTTCATTAACCTCATCCATACAGCTAATGCTAGCAACAACTTTATACCTAGGTGGCGAGTGTAGTGTTTTATTGAGATTCACAATAAATGTTACTTTTGCCAAGAGCGAGAAAGTGGTCAATTGTACTCCATTAATTCTCCTAACTCCCTCAAACAATTAATCCTGATAGCTTCTTGACTCTGTTTACATTAGATACATTTCCCATCACAGACCACATTATTTCTTCTCTCATATTGTCAGAGGCGTCAGTGTGCTCTCCTCTACAGCGTGCTATCCTCCAGCAGATGCGGTTCACTGTCAAACACCATACAGGTCTAGCTGTGACACAGTGCTTTTGGAAGCAGATAACCTTTCATACTCCTCATTTTGACGAGAAGGACAAGAAGAATACAGATGTCAATAAAGAGAGAAATAGGCAGTCTGAATCCCAACAGCATTCTGCAAAAGTAGGGACCATGAATAATTTCTGTGTTTGGGCAACATAAAATGGTTTGATTGGCAGAAAAGTTTGTTTACATAATTTTGTTTCTTATGAAAACTGTGATGTTGACATTGCATGGCCTTGTTACCTTTCACACCCACATAGGACGTTATAGGCTTGTGTTGGTGAACTGGCCCACTGATCTTAGAAAAGCCAAGCTTGAGATCTGAATAAAAGTTTTAAGTGAGGGGGGGGGGGAGACACCCTATTCAATGCTTTGTAAGCATCTACAGCTGAAGTAGTTACCCATATACTCTATGTATCAGTTAAATGAGAGAGTAATTTCCAAGGCTTCCTTAGTTTAACCCTACTAGAGATTAAAATTCCTGAAATGAGTAAGCACAAGGACTTGTTTCTCTGCAGTGCTTATAAGATGGGTCTTGGGGACAAATTTGGACATGTTTGCACTATAGAAGTTGAAAGCAGCTGAATGTTACTTCCAGGTACAGTTACTAAAAGGCACCAGTAATGAGATATCAAGTTTCAGAGCAGCTGAGATGTCACATAGGCATCACCATTGCAATCAATGAGAAATTTGTTCCATTAACGTGGAAGATGGGAGGCAACCTCGGTTAGGCCCTAAGTGTAATGAGGGGTAATCCATACATGAAAAGCCTTCTTCACATACTGTTTTTCATCACTACAAAACTTACTTATTGTTTTTATACTATGACTATCAAAGGTCAAGAGCTCTTCTACTAAGGTTCTAATAAATTTTTGGAGAATTATATATTGTACTCATTTTTATTATGAATTTTGTTTAGGAATAAATGCACTATTCTTCCCATGGAACAGTGGTCATAGTCCTTATTACAGAGTCCTTTGTTTTTTATTGCAAGAAAAGGGGTATTTCCCTTTGTATATTTCCACCACAGATTTGAAAAAAAAAGATTTAATATCAATGACCCACATACATTACTGCTGTAATGTAGCTCATATTACTACCAGAATTAATGTAACAATGACAACTGAGAGAATTTGATGCTGAGATTTATCTTCAGTTATAGAGGCACAGCAATAGTTGTCATTGTTTCTGGAAAGCAACTGTTATTTTAAAAAACAAAACAAGCTTACATGGATAATCAGAAGTTATCCTCCCTTTCCACAGAAAATAAAAAAGCCTGAGATTTCACTGAGTATAAGGAAATGATTTGTAATTTTCCCCAGGCCCAAAATAAACACTGCAGTTAAAATTCAGACTGAACATCAGAGTGGGATGGTAAAAAAAAAAAAAAAAATCAATACAGGAATGAAACAGCAGTTATAATATACCCTGAAAAAAACCACTGGTTCCAATACTGGTTCCAAGACTGGAAATTCCATTCTGGGAAGATGAATCTGACTTGAATGAGAGAAAAAACCCCACCTCAAATTAATTGAAATAAGAACCATTTTAACTTGTTCTTACGTTTTGTTCTCGCTTTCGAAACGTGGGCTGCTACAGAATCAAGATTTTATTGAAAGTTAGTTAAACAGCACCATCTTTCTAAGTAAATATTTAACTCCTGAAAGAAGGTTTAATAAAGGTTGGTAGGATTAACTTAAGAAAATACCCATGATTGGAGTGATTATTACAATTAAATCCATTCATGTCAGAGTTCTATGGTTCCATTAAATAGTTTTACCAAAGCTAGCGGGATTAATACAAAAGAAATGCCCAAATTTGAGGTCATTATTGCAATTAGAGTTCTACATGTTGACATTTCTTGGTTTTATTAGAGAATGATTAATGTTTTTATGCTGGAGGGCTGAGTTTATTGTCTGCTCTAGGCCACATGTCATCTAACAAAAATTTAGCTGTAATGCAATAATATTTCCCGAATTGTTGCAATCATTTATGCTAAAGCAGCTCTTAGCACACAAAAATATGTAAAAGTTTGTTTCCACTTTTGTCAAGCTACAGGTTCCTATCTTGCCAAAAATATGTTAACTAGCAAGCATTATCAACAAGGTTAGGTTTAAATGTGAGACACACAAAGATAAAATGGAATGGACACTGACACTCTTGTTATCATGAGGACTTGTTGACGCTGCCCCAGGCCAGTGTCACACAATTGCAGTACAGACTGATTTCTAAAACCCTCTGTAATGATAATGAATTACTTGCTATTACTTTTCAGTTTGGGTGGAGTTTTTTTTTGGTGCATGTGTTTTGTTGGTTTTGGTTGTTGTTTTTTTTGTGGGTTTTTTGTTTTTCTTTTTAATGACTTTGCAAAACACTGATTTACTCAGGCAACACAATCAGTGAGTGATGATGTGCCAGATCAACCAAGACGCCTGAATTCATATGATGGGACATAACTTGGTATTGCTTCATATTATGAAAGCCAAACAGTGCAGTGTTGTACTGTAATGGAAATGAAGATGGCTTTCTGAAAAACAGAATCTATCACTGTCTGCTCCATTTTTTAAGAAAGCAGTCTCCACTTCATGCTTTCCAAAACTTCTTCATTAAGCTTTGCTTAGAAGAATTGTGTCAACCTTAAAAAGTAGTGAAAAGTATGAAAATTGAAGTCTGTTATTTAACTGGTGGTTTTAAACCTTCTCCCTTCAAAACTGTAGGGAGATAGTTTCAAAAATACAACTCACTGCAAATTTCTGACGTTCAAAACTCACAAATGAAGACTCTATAAAAATAGCAGAACTGGCTCTAAAAAAACCACTAGAAATTTAAAAAAACGTATTTATGTTGTTCCGCCTTACAATTTTTGAAACTCTTGAGCATTGCCATACCCTTTAATGTAAATGGTGTATGACTAAGTATTCTAATTTTTGTTGCAATTCTAATCAAACAAGACAAAGTATGATTTGGGTATTTGATTGCACATTACATCAACCACTGGTGAAAAACTGTTAGACTTCTGCCTGTCCATCATAATAGGTTCTTTATCAGGTCTACTCCATTCAAACCTCTCTACAAGGATACAACATTCTGTTTCTCATACTACCTTCCATCTCCTTTGTCCTTTTTTCAACTACTATATTCTTTTCCCCACTTTATGCTCCCTTACACTGTTTTAGCTCTCTGCTTAGAATTTCACAGCCCACATGTTCCCAAGCCTGAGTTTTGTTCATGAAGTTACATTTCTTTAGTCACCTTTTGGTCCATACAGTCCACTTCCCAGGCACTCCTTGTATGGTCTGTGCTCTGTCAGTGGCAGTTCCCCATGTCTTGTTTATCCCTTTATCACACTGCCTTCCTTCAAGTTCTGAGCTCTGACATTCACAGTACCACTTCACTATCACTTTCTTTTAAGATGCTGCTGGGTTTTCATACCTCCCACACTGAGATGCTTTTTCTGTTTCCTAATAACACTTTGCTTCCTTGTTTGACTTCCCTCCCTTTTACTTTGCTCTCTTTTGCAGCTCTTTGGCCTCCCTATCTGTTCTTTCACACACTTCCTCCTGAGCCTTATAGGCCTCTCCTTACTGTTTTACGCTTCTTTTCTCCTCTTGGGTGTCTATTATTCAAATGAGCAGGTTCCTGGAAAGCAATGAGCAGAGTTCTAAGATGACACGCTGACAGAGCTAGCACTGAGAATATACATGGCTTTATCAAGACACTTAATGATAGCTAATGCACTGTGGTTCCAGAAAATCATTGACTATGTGGCAACCCTGCCCTCTTATTTTCTTTCTCTCTCTTTTTTTGTTTGTTTGTTTGTTTGCTTACTTGTTTTTGTTTGCTTGTTTGTAGTGGGTTTTTTGTAATTCAGCCAAATGAGTGTGTAGGCAAATCCCACTGTATCCTGGAGGGCTAAAATCCACAAGTCAAATAAAAATTATATAGTAGTGATTATTGTGCTCACATTAATCTATTACTCTTATGAGAGTTTTGAGGATGAATCATAGTCTGTGAAAGTTCAGGCTGTATATAGGTAGCCTGAAAATTCTTGGAACAAGCAATCTTCTTGGAACCAGGGGTCAGCTACAAAGGGATGCACAGATGTAACATTTTCCCAGCTTGCTGGAGTTATCACTGTATGTGAGGCCAGTTACCCTTGTTACTTCAGAGACATGAATCTGTCAATTTCTGCCTTTCGCACTTTTCCTTCCTTTTGCATAGTTAAGATATTTCTTATGTCTTAGAGGGAAAGTTTTTGTTCTGCTCTTTGCTTTTGCTGCTCACTGCTTCGAGGGAAGCTGTACTCTTACCCCTCTTACTTTCCCAGTCAACATTTCTGTGACTTAATTTGGAAATTCTTGAAGTTTGAAAGTGGAATGGTACATTTGAAAGAGAAGTTGTTTCTGTAAAGTTACTTTCTCCTTCAGATACAGTGGACCTTCCAGTAGAATTAATCTCTAGTGGTTTAACTACACAGAAATATTGTATTATCTTCTCCTTTATAATGTGACTAAAAATAGTTTTGATGGCATAAACCTCTGCCTGCAGGTTTACATACTCATAAGTTGTCTGAAGGGATTGTTGCTTTGGCTTAAACTGCTGCTGTATGGTATAAATTTAACTGAAATTTATAATGTGGACAGAAGGGACAGTTACAGTAGATGGACATAGTTCATTCCTTATGTCATAACAAACACAATTATCTGAAATGGTAAAAAACAAGATAATATATATGTCATGGAAAGAATTTGCAAACATCTTCTTCAAGGAGTTAAAATTGGACACAACACTCATTTTGGAATTTGGAGCATGCTAGGAAGAGGCAAAAGAAAAATAGTAAGCACCATATTGCAGCAATTTATGCCAAGTCCAACTGTTCTTGCCCAGAAATTAACTGTATGATGGTCATCTAATAAGTAAAAGCCTAATTTGGAAGAGGACAAATTTAGAAGGTTACAAAGTAGTTTGGAATATGGCTGCCAGACCAGTTGTATATTTTGGGACCTGGTTGTAACAGCCCAGTGCTACTCATGCCAGAGATCTTACCATCACATCCACTGCACGCTTACCTCTCATATTTTCAATGAAAAAACAAGTGGCAAACTGCAAAGCTGCAGTGATTATGACCTTAAACTGGTACTGCAGAATGTGCATGATGTCACCATGTTTTCTGGACATCCGGGTCTACTAGAGGAACAGTAGTGTGAAACAGGAGTTATAATATACCCTTATAGGTAATGGTAGTAGTTTCTTAAGCTATTTCACTTGTTTTCTCCACAGATCTCCCCCAGATCTGCTCAGATCTTATAGGAAACCACCTGTGGTACAAAACCAGAGATACAAACAAAATAATGCATTTCTGTTGGTTTAATTTCTTAATGCATAGAAGCCATTTTATTAAGATGAAGTTTTATAAATGTTGTTTTCAATGGTAATGGCAAATGGAAGTGAGCTACTTTACTGTCATGCTGCAAAAGACTGTGTTGGATGGCTAGACCACCTGCCTAGCTCTCAGCCATATATCTGCTGTCATGTATAGCTATAATTAATTGTGGGTATAAAATTGAGGCTGGTTTTCAAACTCAAGCAGTTAATATTCCTGTCTTCATTATGCCAATTTGTCTTACCAAAGCAGCTAATTCATCTCTGCAAACGGAGGCCGGAAAAAAAAATCAAAGAGATGTAACTTTTGCTGACAAACTGACATCTGTCAAATGTAATTTCTAGTAACAAGTTACCTCATCCTTTGGGAATATTTTTAGTCTTATTATTTTTAAGTCAGAACTTTCGAGTTCTTTTTCCTTCTTTAGCAGTTAGCTGATAGCATTTTGTTAATATTGGTTCATTTAGAAATATTGCATCTTACAACACAGGAATGCAACAATGAATGTTTTAAATGGATACTTTTTGGACTGCTTTCTTGTTTTTCCCTTTCCTTCAATGCCTTTCAAGGCATTTTCTAGCAAAAAGAGCTACATCTTTTCAAGACTAATAGTGAATACTCATCTCTGCCGGACCAGCCTGTTGCAACTGTTTCAAGTGCAAACGACCTAAACATAACTTCCTATGTCATCATTGCAACTTTGTCAGAGGCTTTGTTAAAATCTCTTAATACAGACACTTTCAGGCTTTTAGTTTGAATCTAAGTGTAAGTACAGATAACAACCTTTAGGGCTGTGTTATGTGCAGCTTGGTTATAGATCATGTGTTTCAGAAACGGCTTTATTCACCCAAACAGGAAAAAAAAAAAAGAAAAGAAAAGAAAACCATTTTACATTTATTTTATTTTAAATTTTCATGCTCAATTTTGCAGTCACAGTGGTATGCTACGAAATATTGTGACAGATGGATGAATTTAATGAAATAATCTTTGATTGCTCTCTTTGTTCGTGCTGTACGTGTCAAAAGTAAACAATAGAAAGCCTTTTCTCTGTCATGTTTCCTCTCAGTCGATTAAGATGGAAAATGGAATAAGTGCAAAATATAAATGTTATGGCAGGCTTAAAATAACTTTTCCTTGATGTTTGATTTTATTCAGTCTGTATTTTATTTTCTGAAACACAAATATTGTACTACCTTTAGCATTTGGCTAAAGATATATGAAAATGTTCAACATAGAGAATATATGTACCCCAAGCTGGTCAAACCTCAAGCAAACATATCACAAGCTAGGACATTTTTCTGCACATTTCACTGATGTCATTTAAACTTCTTGGATCTAAGTAAAGTTTAGCAACAAAAAACCCCCAAAGATTGTTTAGATTGTGCATAAGAGTACCGACCATAAATCTCAGGAGGGCAAAAACTACTCCACATTCATCAACAATTTGTAATGTTTCAAAATATGGATATTTGTGGTTTTCTTCCCTTAGTCCATTTTTAGCCTTCAGTCTGCTAAACCAGTAAAAACCAACCAACCTAAAACCAAAGCTCTTTCATTGTAACAGAAATAGATTCTATAGCTCTCATTATTAACTTATAGATTTTAAATTGTTTAGAGGGTATTACAGTATGATTAAGATAATAGTGAAGAACAATACAGGTTCCATAGCCAGTCACTGTTAAGACCTCACATTTAACAAAACACCCTCTAGTGCAGTGGTGCAGATGCTCAACTATTGGAGTGCATCTGAAAGCCATCATGCTCATACTGATGCACATACAGGCACACCATAGCAGTAGGAAGATTGGAGCATGGGCTGAGATTAGGCAAAAAATAACTTAATTTATGTTGAATCATGTACCATGTACTCAGATTTTACCTGGATAAATCATACTTCAAAGCTGAAAGTTTTGGCTTAGTTCCACCACGTAGGTGAGATATGCAAGGGGCCCTTAATACCCCTGCCAAAGCCCTCTGGAATTACACAAGGGAAACTGTCAGCTTTCTATGGAAGCACCACTAGTGAATGGAAGGACAGGATTTGTTTCTGCAGCAATTGCAATACAAACAGGAGAAAAGAAACAAAGAAAAACTACTTACCTCCTTGCATATTGAATATTCCTTTAATTTATAATTTTGAGAATTAAAACAAATTTTTGGAATTCCCACTGAATCAGAGGATCAGAGTGTTGATGTGAAGAACCCTCATATTAATTCAGCTGTGATAGCACTATATCCTGTTGACAAATACCATTACATTCTAAATTGCATCAGAGAAATTGTGATGGAAAAATAACTAAACCAGAAGAAATCCTTACCCTTATGAAAAACTTCTTTGACTGCTAGTTCTCCTTTCTGGCTAGCAAGCTCTTGGAAGTCAATTCTTCTCCTTTGGCACACCAAGAGAAACTAATACTTATCCTGATGCAGTTATTTAAAGATTCAAATATAAAAGAAAAAGGTTGCCCTGATGCATTGTTTAATGTTATTTTAGGGTTTATTAAAAAAAAAAAATGTATTGTCTTTCGTAAGTGGTTTTTAAATGTATTTCAACATACATACTAGAGTAATGTACTCATGCTACTGGCTTTAAGCTTGGACAGAATATGAAGCATACAAATAAAGTGCTCAGAAGACACAGTCATGCTGAGTTGTTTTTACAGTAAAACTCTGAAAAGTATAGGCAGCACATTGCAGAGACTATATGGCACTTCATATCACCGGCTTTACCTCCCTGTCATCACACTGTAAGTAAAGGAAAAAGAGATCAACTTGAAATCAGACACGAGATGCTGCCCAGTTGAAAAGGTTACTGCAGCAAATGAGCAATTAGTGCACCCTGCTGCAATGACTGCTTTAGATTGAGAAAGGACATGGACAAAATACAATAGCTGAATAAACTAGCTCTGTAATCTGTTTGTCACAAATCCTGCAGTCAGTGCTATACGATGAATTGGCAGGGTACAAGCTTCAAGGACAGCGTGAAGCCTATTCTACCCAAGACTACAAGGCTTATTCTATGTTTATGCCTACAGTAATCAGAAAGACCATTTCTTGTTAACATATGCCAAATCAAACTCTCAAAAAAAATACGCTGGAGGACAACTTTTCAGTTGACAAAGTTCTATGTAGTATGTGCTTTAAACAAATGTCATAAAAATCACTTCACTAATCTGCACAAGTGGCAGCCACATCAAAGTGATACATCTATCAACTTAATCAAGTACTTATTGCCTGGTCTACCGTTCATTACAAACAAGGTTGCTGGGAACTGTTTTCTGTACCAAAGTCTGGTCCTATTTTGTTTAAGCATTCTGTTTTCAAGCACTGGTTTGACAGTCTCATATCAGTATGATTCTATAAATAGAAATTAAGTCTAAAAGCTCATAATTACTATTTAATGTTTAATATCTATATGATGTTTTACAAGTCTCAAAACACTCTCTGGGCAATATTACACAAAACAAAAGTCAGAAAGAAGGGGAAAATAAGTAATGCAATGGAAGACTGGCATAAAGTCAAAAAAATAAAAAAAGTGAAGAAAAAAACAGACCAACCACTTAGGTGAGATTGACAATAACAGAAAATCTACATCCTGGAATTTGTAGTCACTTGTTGCAATCCATTAGTGTATGAATGTGTGTTTTCCTCAGTGTAAAAGATGCTCTAAAAAATAAGTATCTTTCTTGTGAGAAGCAAACAAAGACATCTGGATTTTGGGAAGGAGGCAGACAAAGCAAACAGAACCCTCCCTTCCACACAACCAAAGGACAGCTGGCACTGAAATAAATTGTCACTTTCATAAAGAAAAGGCTTAATAGTTCAAATCCCAGCACTAACTTCCTCTTCCTGCTCACCTCTTCTCACTTCTTTGCCTAGCAGCCTTGGCAAACATTGAAGAATAGAAAAGAAGGTCTTTCAAGTAAGGAGTGGCAAAATGTTTAAAGTAACAAGGCAATATGATTGTTTTAAGTTTGCAGATTCACAGGTAGTTTGAGCCGCTCTAAGACAGAACTGCAGCCAAAAGCAAAAAGCCTGTCCTCCCATCTGCTCTCATCAGCCAGTTCTCAGTGATTTCCTCTTGCCCAGGTCCCACAACATATGGCTACAAAAAGAGGCAGATTAACATGCTAAAGAAAAGAAAGAAAAAAAAAAAAAAAGGAAAAAAAAAAGAAAAAAGAGGAAAAAAAGAAAAAAAATGGAAAAAAGGGAAGGCAAGGCAAGGCAAGGGAATCTTTCAATCTGATCAGGAAACATATGGGGACTATATGAAAAGAGGATACCTAAGAGATTTGTGTTACAACCCAGTGTGAAGACTCAGGGGACTGCAGGACACCTCTAACTAAACATATTTCTTTACCTGTGTAGTACATGCAGCATATAGATTGGTGAGAACATCATCTAAATGTTTTTAAAAAGTATGAGATTTTTTTTTTTTCCCTTGGTAAAGAAAAAATATGACCCAATCTTATTTCTGAAAACAGCTATTAAAGTAGTTATGTAAAGATAGGTATGCTGAGGAAAACACCCAGGAGAATTTAGAATTTTTTTGGAAGTGCCTGCTTGGTGTTTGTCCCTCTTCACTGAGTGCAACTCTTAGAGGATGAGTGCACACAGAATTGAAAGAGGAAAGTCAGTGTGACTTGATGCTTGGCTTTCATGAAGATTTGGTTCTGCTCCTGAGTGTGCCAGCGCTGCAGTACTGCCTAGAGAGAGAAAGCGCGCTTACTAACTCTTCCGCAGCACTCTGCAAATTAGAAATATGACTAATAATACTTTAAATTTTGGATTTGCCTATTTTATCCTTGTTACTGCTTGATTTAGAATCCTTTCCTCAACCTCTACTGTCTCCCTTAATGGGTTTCACAAAGATATGTTTTCTAAACCTTCAAGTAAAATGTTCAAAGGAGATGTATTTTTCCCCAAGTGCTGAAAAAAAAAAATAAACTGATTTGAGGAAAAATTAATGCTTGCCTGTGCCTTGAAATAAAGCGCATTTCCCTTGAGAGTGATGGGAGAGATAAAATTACAACTCCACGATTGCTTGAAAAATGCAAGTATTATCTGTATTTCATTCCTTGAAGAAAATCCTCAAAAAGAGCAGGTTACATCTTTGTCCATCAGTTACTACTCCCCAGTATTTGTGATACTGTTTATATTGCTAGCTGATATAACTCTGACAGAAGAGGTGACTAAACTAATCCTAAGAGGTATTAGTGAATAATGGTGCTTGCAGACCCTTACATGTTGTTAAAGGAAATTGAATCAAAGGAAATCCCTAAAGACCTTTTAGAAAAAGGTTTTACATTTGTCTCTTGGTATCTCTGACTAAAAGACAAAAGCAACTCTGAGTTATCGAAGGACAAAAGATAGCACAGGGACAATTTATTGAAAGGTCATGGGTTAATTTTAGTAAACTACTATGTAACACCTGGATCTTGGAGAATGATGATTCTAATTTGGGAATCATCAGCAGAACAGTGGACAGAAATATTATTCAGGGCTTGGGGATAACAATTAATAATTCAGTTATTAAAGGCATTTTAGATACGATTGTCTAACTAGAAATGGAGAAAACTCAAGAGCAATACAAACTAGGATAACACAGCTAGTGCAGAAATCATTACAATAATTGTCTGCAAACTAGAGAGCAGATGTATATTTCAGATTCTTTTAATATGAATAATATTTCTCACAGAGCAGAACAATAACTGACATTGCCCAGAGGAAAGACCTTTTAATTTTTAAATCTCTGTTTTGTTTACATATCTACTTATGGCGTTGTAATTTTTGTCTGACAGCGATACACTCTTTTAAAGAAATGTATCATGCAAATAAGATCATGTTTTTAGTCATTCTTTAAAAGGTGGTACCATTATCTTTTATTTTTTTGTCTATGCTGAACTGAGGAAGGAAGGTAAGAACACAAACTTTGAAGTATATAAGTGGTTTCACATGCTTTTACCACTAAATTGTGCTAAGACATCTATAATCTAATGTCCGTTTCCTAGATTACAAGTGATCCAAACACCAAAAGAATTGGTCAACTTTCTTCTTTATTCCTATAACTCAATTATTCTTGTTATAAGTGGAATAAAAAAACCCCAAACAAACACCTGAAACCAACAATAGGACCCACCACATTCTGTGGTATACACAAGAATTCTGAAATTCAAAGAAAAAAAAATCAAAACCAACAAAGATATCATCAATCCATTGGAAAGCCAGCAATCATGATTAAGAAAAAGTTCACTTTGTGATGAATTCTACAATGTCTGTTTTTTCTTTCTTTTTTCTTTTTATTCCCAAAGATCAACAAGATCGAGATTTTTCATGCTTCCGTATTCTTTTTCTTCTTGTCCCTATATGTTATGGGCCTGAACTTGCACTCTTGTGCAAACAAGAACATGGATTGTTAAATAAACGTCACAGAGAATTTTTATAACTTACAATATAATTATGGTGCTTTAAAATTTACATACATAAAGAAGAACAAAATTAAGATGTTCACAGAAACTCTAATATTATGATTTTAGGGGAGAAAAGTTTATTTCTATTCAGAATTCAGAGAATATTCAAATGAGTGTATTAAGCAACAAAACATATTTAATATAAGCAAGTAGAGAATGATACCCAACAACAAAAAAATGTAAGGTTCACACTAAGTAACAAAGCAGTTACAGTCCGAAGCACCCATTATCATAAAAGAAGGGTTTCTCACTTAATTCTGTTCTGAGATCTCATATACATATTTTTTCACACGAAACCTCTTGTTTTGCATGGCAAAATCTAAAATACAAGTATCTTAATGCGTTATAGAATTTTTCTCCCTTTTCTCCCTTTCTAATAACCCTTCTCCCGAAATTAAAAAATTACTGAAAAACTGCCTGTATACTCCCTTTCATAAGCTTTTATGTGGAAGTGTGGGCACAAGTGGTTTTAAGATGTTTTGTCACTATAAAGATCTCAAAGTCTAATTTGTATTTACAAAATATCCATTTTTCATAAAATGTAATGTTTACTGGCTGGTAATTAAACTCACATTGCATTACACAAATTAAGACTGTTTGATAGAGCTGATATGGACTAGAAGCATTATGGGAAACAAGAATGATTTCCCATTCTCTTCCATTTGTATTAGCATATCTTTCCTGCTGCTAGTTCTCTATTTCCCACTTCAACATGGTCTGTTCAAATGACCCCTCATCCATAGCACATCATCAGTTCCTCTGCAGTTCTCCTTCCTCCTTTGTGTATTATCTGTTTGCTACAAATCCCTCTTGCATTTCCAGTCTCTGGGTAGCCACTCCACCTGACAGTCCAGTGCCAGAAACCTTGCAATCAGTATAAAAAAAAATGACTGGTGGATATACACAAAGAGATTTTTAAAGTTTTGGGTTAATTACTAGAGAAATTGTACTGAAACAATTATTTCTATTAAAAAACCTGAGGAGAGAAGAACGCAACATCTATTTTCAGTTTGTTTACTTCTTTTTCTTAAAAATATAAGTGTCTTTGCATATTTTTTCCCTGGAACTTAAGAAATAGTAAATTCTACTCCTGGTTAAGGCTCACCAAAGGCAGAGACAGAACACTGGTGCAGCCCCAGCACTGAGTGTTGGTTCCAGCTGTCTGTGGAGAATATGCTTAACAAATGCATATATCTGCAGTAAAGTTACCAACTGTCAAGCTTACAGCGCTAGAGAAATTCCCCGAAGAGATGCAAGATCTTAATCGGCCATTCCAGCTGTGACCTGTATTCTGACCTGAAACTTCTGTAATTTATAATCAGTTACTACACATATTCTCTCCACCCAGGCTATCACACGGAAAACGGTCTTTTTCTTTAGTTCCAAAGAAATATTTGCCCAGAAACCTACTAAATAAAGTGTGGAGTGGCACTTTGTATGATCAAAAATCAGATCCTGCAGTGCCTGTGTGAATTGAAAAATTCTCATCAAAAGCATCAGAGCTAGATTCAAAACAGCTTTTCCTCCTCCTCCCTTTTTATACTACTTAAAAAAAATGTTTAAAATAGTTTTGTTGTTTTTTTTTTTTAATCCCAGTGGCCTAATCCCTTTCTCATATAAACTAGTTTCACAGTGGTGAAACTGACGATCCTTATCAGTGCAAAGGAGAGTCACTGCCTTATCAGTTCAGTGACTCTTCAGCACTCTTGCCTCACACTGGCCTTTCTGCAGAAGAAGATATCATCCATACATTGGATGACATGCAGTCTGCAAGCACAGGAATCTGCGAAAGAGAAACAGAATTTGAACTGATCTGCAGGAGATTCAGGAACAGAACTAAGAAGGAACAATGGAGCAGTTTCTATTCAGGTGTTTTTCCTTTTAAAATTTCATCTTTGCTCTTTGATAATGAAATGCCCTGGAAGGCCTTTTTAAATATATGAAAAGAAGCTTTCATTGGAGCATGTTTTGAAAAAAACCATCGCAAAACAACATAAAAGAACATTAAAAAAGCTTATTATCCTTTACACACCCATCCAGCATATAAGACATTCAATTGAGTTCAATCAAGCCGATTTGCATACAGAGCACAAAAAAGGGGCATGCAATTTGCACATTTTATTGTAAAGTAAAGCAATTCTCATGTCAGCATTCAAAATCTTGAAAAGGAAGTTCTATATGTAGTTGAGTATTTCACAGAGAAGACTGTAGGATAGATAGTATTCATAAAATACATTTTATCTTAATGGCTAACTGTCTTTAGCAACAAAACTGTCTGGAATAGATGTTGACAAGTGGAAATTATATTAAAAACTCCACAAGAATTCAACATATTCATGGCAATGTTACTGCAATTTCAATATTCTGCTACACCTTTTCCGCCCATATAAAGTATATTTGCTCCCAATTTCAATTTAACATAGCAAGACCTACCTTTTATTGTATCCCTTTTGACCTCAGTGGAACTTCACCTCAAGAAAGACTAACCCTTGTGATAATTTCTTTAGTTTCATTTTTTCAAGATCCTATTTCAAATATCCTGACATTATCACTTCTTATCCTATGAAACCCATGCTCAATCCTACTTTTTATTTCCCCCTCCCACCTGTGAAGCAAGGTCTAGTCCTGAGTCTAGTTACAATCTGCTGCTCCAAAGGACACCGTACTAAATAAAAAGCCGTAAAGACAGACTTAATTTCTCCCTAATATCATTACCAGATATGAAAGAGTCACGTAACTGCAAACTTTTGGAAAACTGAGCCTGAACAGAAAAAAGCTTGGAAAGTTATAAAAACATGATAAGAAATCTGTAGAGCAGAAGCATCTTACAATACATGTCTAGATGATCCCGTCCTTCACATGGATACCACACTAACTGTGTTCTTATATTTTCAGTACATTCATAAACCAACAGCAGATTAAGTTTTCTTACATCCAAGAAAACAGGAGCAGAGGAAGTCAGGAGGGAGTTCAGGATGTGTCTGGTCTAATATATTGCTCACAGCAGCATCAGCCATGAAGTTTCAAACCAGGCACTTAAGGGAAAGAGTAAGCCTCTGTCACTGCTTGCTGGTGATTCTGAGGAAAGGTTTCCTAATGATGAGTCTCAGCCTCTTGTGACCCTCACCCTCCCTCTTTGGTCTGCTTAGGAAAGCCCTGCTCCAACTCCCTGATAACCCATCTTGGGCCCTGGGGGCTGCTTTTAGGTGCTCCTGGAGCTGCCTCTCCAGGCTGAACCAGTCCTGGTCCTCCAGTCTCTCCTCACAGGGAAGTACCCTATCCCCAACCACCTCAGTGACCCTCTAAGTTCAATATGATTTATTGATATCTTTCTGGTACTGGGGGACCCAAAACTAAATGCAGTATATTTATAACTGCATATAAATATAAATATAAATATAGTATGTCCCTATATATATATATATAGTGGGATACTATATTTGTATTGTCAGCTCTAAAGACCATGGTGGAAGCTTTCATTTACTCTCTTTGACCCTGGAATGCTCAGGAATGCATCCTTAGCCTTTCCAGACTATACATGGCCTTAGATGAGATGAATATAAAACCTGCAGTATATATATAGGGGGAGTCACATTCACTGATTGACTGACCATATTCCTTTTGAAAGGCCTGGGTGTGTTTGAGCAACACGCTGCTGGCTCATACTCAGTTTGCTGCAACTAGAAACCCCAGACACCTCCCTCAGAGCTGTCCCCCAAACAGGCACTCCCTAGCATGTATCACTACAAAGGGTTATTCTTTCTCATGTCAGGTGTTCCCGTCTGTTCTCATTCAATTTCATGAGATTCCTGTTGGTCTACTCCTCCGTCTTGTTTAGTTTCTCTGAAAATTCTTCACAGACATTCTCAAACTTTTTGCCCTGTAACTATTACCAGTTTCAAAAATGATCTTGTGCTCATACAACCTCATAAAAAAATCAGAGACAAATCTCATTAGAAAGACAATTTCAAAGGGATGCATACAGTGACACTAGATGGTGAAAGTGGAGAATAGAGGACAATACAATGTGTTCCCATTAGCATTGTTATGGTTTCCATCATCATAACATGTCGCTTTTCAGGTAAAATGTTGTGCTCAGGAAATTACTGCTGTCTAGGTGCCTGAATATTATGGGACTTTTTGCCTGGCAGAACAAAACGTAAGGGAGTAAGGAGGCAGTATGCCTTTCTCACAGTCATTTGTGATGGGTTCTTAGGTTGAAGGGCCAAGGTATATGATCAGCACTAATTCAGTGTTGTGTGGGCCAGACAGCTTCTCCTTGTGGCAGGGACCTGAGACTTGTGCTCCTCTTACATATGGCTGATCATCCCACTCTGTTTTCTGCAATAGCGCCTCCAGACTTCAGTTACTTTTGGATAATTCCACTATACTATCCCACACCCTACCTTAATTGCTAGGCATAAAGTTGTTCTTATTGGTGTTAGTAAGCATTCTCATGAAAAATTAAGGTCTAGGAATTTTGACAGCAACCCAGACCAAACGATTTGCCTCAGGATTCCTACAGCAGAGTTGATCAGTTTGTTTTGAAAATCAGATGCATGACAGTAATTAGGGATTACTGTCCTACTGACAGGATGCTGCTTAGAACTCTTTCCTTCCAAAACATTTCAAAATTTAGTCAAGACTGTGCCTGGGAACCCTAAACACTGCAGCATGTCAGCCTGTTTATATACCTCCCCAGGCTATTTTCAACAGCTCACTCAGATGTGCTGACCAACAAAAGTGATACAAGTTTAAACTGTCTCAACTGTTTGTCAATTTTTATAAAAAATAACCATAAAGCTGCGATTTTACGGTTTAGCCAGTGTGGTTTATTTTGCCATGAATTGGATTATTAAAGAAAAGAAGTTTTGCATGGTAGAGGAGCAGGTAAGGAAGAGTTTGGGGCAACCATATGTATTTATGGTTCTGCTATCACCTCTCTCTACAACTGCAAGCACAGTGTTCAGCTACTTGCTGCCAGTTTCCACACCCAAAATCAGTAAACAGCAGAGTAGTAATGAAAAAAAAGAATGTAGTCCCGTTCCTAGTGAAATCAACAGCTCTGCCTGCGTTCATTTTTACTAGAGAGGGACAAATTTAAAGACCTTGAATCTGACTGCAAACCATGCTGTGGTAGTATATCTATAGTATATCTATAGTGTTTGTTCAACCAGAACACCATCCCGGATGTGAAACCAAATGGGCTTCTGCAGTGCTTGTACATGATCTCCTCCTATAGATACAGACATAAATATCACAAAAAGAAGAGAGGATAATGAATGAGACACAGATGTCTCTGTGTCTGGTGATCTGCAGAAGTCTCATCTGAGGCCATGTATAGTTCTGGGAGGGCTAAGGATGCATTCCTGAGCATCCCAGAGTCAAAGAGAGTAAATTAAAGCTTCCACCATGGTCTTTAGAGCGGCCAAGAACACTTCATCAGTACTTCATGCAGTTCTGTTGAAAAGAAATAACTTAGTAGAAGTCCACAGTTAGAAGCATGTGTACTATTTAAGTCCAAGTGGAAAATAATTCCTATATTTAGTAGAAATTCTGTCTGTTTTAAAAATCAGTACAAGAATGTAATTCTATTTCATAGAGGCTGTAGCTTGTAAATGAAGGTACAAATTGACAATATCTGGGAAAAGACAATATATTAAACAGAAATCCAACAGCCTTCTTTGTAGCTGCAGTCAAACAATATTTGATGTCAGAGGCGAAAAATCTGGAATCCTCTTATTAGGGCCCAATTTTCTTTCTTCTTTTCCTCTTACTGCCCAGTGGGTTGGTGGAGCCACCTCCAAGAGCTCTGACAGTACTTGCACTGAAAGAGTCCCTTCCCCACTTCACTGCATGATAATCCTCAGCCGGGTTTTCAAACATAATTATTTCTCTGGGTAACAATGCGAAAGGCAGCTGCAGTGAGCGTGGAGGTCAGGCAAAGCAGACCACGGATATGCACCTGCCTTTTTCATGCAAAGACGGAGTAAATTACAAGATTTGTCGCCAAGGAACTGAGCAGCAGTACCACGTGTGATGGCCTCACAAGCACCATTTTCATCATGTGCTTGGGTATATCTTTTCAAATCTAGAGCAGGGAACAGATGTTTCATCAAAAGACACATTTAAAATAAAGATAATTATGCAGTAAGAAGCTTAATTACATAGGATTATTCAGGTCCACTTAATTGCTTGACAGTCTGAGAGCCTCCCACGTATTTGTGACAGAAGCACACTTCTCACTGGGTTACCAAACTCTGTCATGGCTTCAGGACAAATGTAGTTGTTTTAGTAATCCAACTAATACTAGTTTCTGATTTTCAGCTACAAGGAGGATAGATAAAGAATAAAATATTGTTTTATTCCTATAGGAATTGTATTTTCTTCCATAAAATATTAACAGTCTGAACAATAGCCTGATATTTTTATCACAGTATACGCTGTAGAACAGTAATTGCATTTAGACATGATTTAGATAAAGAATAGAACCTCCTCTGGTCTGACTGCCCCCGGATGCTTACACATCCTCTGTTTTTAAACGTTTGTTATGACTTTTCCACGGGGGCATTTAAAAAAGACCTTTCACCTCCCCACAATGGAATACCCTCTTTCTCCACGAGTAAAAACTCTGATACTGTAAAAAAATTGTATTCACTCTAAGAAATTTTTTGTTTTAAATCTTTGTTTAAACAATATAACATGTACTCTGTGGCTGTGGGGCAGCTATTCTGAGAGACTGCATTGTCATGGTTACTGAACTGACCATACTAATACATTTCACAGAAATATAATGATTTCTGTGAAATTGTGCTGACAGGTTTTCAGTGTGATTGTGTGGACTCCTGGGAGCTTACCAGCTGCAGAACTTGAATGAAGCACTCCCCCAAAATACAAAATTATGATGGCATATATGCCATGTGATTCATGTTGAACAGGGAACCCCTGCATTTAGAGGGTCCTCACCATGCAGCTGTGGGATTTAAAGAACACACAGCATCAACCCAGTTGTTTTTCATTCTATGCAGGTTCCAGAAAACAGTTCAAATGATTTTTTTGTAGAGAGCTTTGCAATTAAATTTCATCCCTCTAGCCCTATGTATGTTACTTCCCTATGCTCAACACATTTCTTGATAATGTACTGTAGGGCAGAAGCAACGCCATGCACAGAATTTATATTTAAGGGGTGTAAATGTGATATTGAAAGCCTGAGCACTAAGTTGATCTCTTACATTTCATCAGAGAGCACTATAATATTTGCATTTGTCAAGCCATTGCAGACCTTGCTTACACAGACAAAGTAGAAATGGTTTCATTGTGTATTACTGGGAAAAAAATCTGCAGAAAAATTAACTTTATAAGGAGTTAAAGCTTGTAATTTAAAAAAAAAAATCCTTAGTTCAATCTAAGCAGCTAAATGTAACTTAAAGCTTGGGAAAGACGATTATCTTATAATGGCTCCTTTCACATTCACGAAGTTGGGGTCATTTTAAACTGCTGCTATGTTTTGGAATGCTGCCCAGAAAACTTTGGTGTGAAAAATCTGCTGAATGCCTTTGTGCTACATTAGCTAACAGTATTTAAGGTCAATAATGCAGGTGCAGGCTTTCTCCCATTCAAGTTGCATCTTAAAAACTTAAAGTCTTCTTCCTAAAACTCTTTTTAAAAATGGCTTTTGCTCAGCCCTTTAAAAAGAAGAAACAATTGTGGAAGAATGAGGAAAGGATACCATTTTTATGTTATCAGTAGAGAACATGAGAGATATGGTAATAAACCATAAACCAAGAACACATTTCAGTGCAGCAACTTAACTTTTATAAACATGTACCAGCACTAAGTGCACTTGCCAAGCAAATCATAGGAACTTATGTTACTTTCCACACTAATGGTGTCAAGGTGCACTGAGTGTTTCCCCCCTGCTGCTTGAGAGTGACATTAGAGACTTTCGGTGAAGCATATGCCCAAGTTCCTAGCTCTGCAGCAGTTATCGTATGCTAGGCTGACACTATGACTGATCATACTCAGGCACTGCTTCTGTCGCTGTAAATGGGCTTTCTGCTTTAATGGAAACATTTAGTTCAAAGCACCGTATCCATTACACATGTTATTAATGGCTGAAACAGATGCTTCCATCAAGGTTTGTTTTCATATAAAGCAAATCCTCCAGTAAAGTTGGATACTTAAGCTGGTTGCATATCAATTTGAGGGATAATAATATAAAAAGCCACTTCTACTTTGCCTTATATTACAAGAACATTTACATTTTTAATTTGTGTTTCATATGAACAAATTTATATACATTTACACACATTTTATTACACATTTTATATGGCTCTGTTTGTTTCTGTTGTAAATTGCACAGTTTCTTAATCACTACTAAGCACAAAATGCCCTATCATTAAATTATTCCTACAATAAAATACATGATGTGGTTTACAAATGATGGTTATTAATTTCAGGACAAAGATGTTGCATTTGTATTGCGGTTTATGTTCAATTAACACATTGCTGCATTAATGCAAAGTGTCAGCATATAATTGAATCGGAGACTAAATGAAAATGAAGTACCCTAAAAAGGAATTATTACCTATGCTAAACAGAGTAAAAACCAATTTAATAGAGAGTTTGCTTGTACAGTACCACCTGAGACATTCATGAGCATTTCCAGAAGCACAGATCATGTTTCAGAAGGAAATTATCTGATTGTTTTCATGCACTTTTTGTGGAAAGAAATGTGTCTCTACACACATGACTGATTAATGATTCTAAAGCTGGAGTAGCTGCAGTTCATCTTCAAAAATAAGTCACTAATTTCTTTTATTAATGATAAACAAGGTTTTTTCCTAATGTGCTGGTAGCTCATGAGAAAAACCGGTGGCCTAAATGGAAACAGAATTATGATCTTTTAAATGCAAAACATAACAATGGTTTTATTTATCAGATATGATTTTGCTAGAAAAACTCTCTAAAGTACTCTGAAAAACTCCAAGTAATAGGAGCAGATGATAATGGTTCAAAATCAAAATGTTGAATTAGGCTTTTTTGAGAACAGGAAGACTTTGTAGGACAAAAGTACTTGTATATTTTGAATTTTAATGTGGTAGAAGTTAAAACTAGCCATAGACTGCAAACCAAGTGGATTAGGATTATGTTGTTTGAACACATGGTACATCTCACTTCTTTTTTCTGCTCTGTCAACCTGTATGAATTGCAATGATTTTTTTTCTGCCTTAGACTAAATATCTGAATGGTTGTAAAAAACTGGTGTTACAAAATAGGTTAGCATCCTTAAACAGATCCTGCATCCTGAAATCTGTTTAATATCAGGAAAATGCATTTTGAATTAAATGTGCCCTTTTTTTTTTGTATGACATAGATCTATACAAGTTTAAGAATAACCCCACAGATGTTGCTCAGCAAACCTCCCAAAATCTTTGTAAGCCACTAAATTTCATTGTGTGGATTTAACACTAGAACTTGTGTATTTGTAGAGAAACTTAAAAACTCCAGCTGGCACAACATCACTGTAAAACTGGCACCACAATCCTGAATAAACTCCCTCTGAGAGTTACATTTTATTCATGTGGATTACATCTGTTTAATCATATTGCCCCAAAGCACCAAGCTCCCCCTCATCTCAAGGGAGTTTTGGAGGAGAATAAGTCCCATACAGCTTTCTTCATGTAATTTCTCCTGTTTCACTCGATGTCAGCTGCAAGGTGAGAGGCAGGATTTGCTTCCTCACAAAATAGCTTTTAGGACACAACTTCACAGCTGGAGGGCAAGCTGTGTAGATCTCAAAACCCAGGCACCATTGCTGGCCCATCTCATGTTGCAGTCTCTCTGTTGGACTCTGCCACACACTCTCCATTTGGGAACCTTTTCATGAAGACAGAAGAGACAGAAATAGGGAAGAAAATAACACTGCTTCCCCCAGAAATCAGGCAAACCTTCACCACTCAGTAATGCAGACCGTCAGCATGGGCTAGTCTGGACTGTATAATATTGCTTGAATGGTTCATTAGTAAAGTTTGAAAAGCAGTGCTAGAAAGAGAAGAATTTTCTAACACAAATATTTTCTAACAAAATATTTTATGTAAACACAGATTTGAAAGTTCAGTGTATTGAAGAAGGCACAGAGCATGTACTATTACACAGTTACAAACCACTGAGGAATATCTACTGTTATATAGTCAGCGGAAAACACAATTACTTTGATTTCCTAATAAGAGAAGGGTGTTTTCTGTGGTATTGCACATTCACCCACAAAAGTCAATGGAGTCCTGGACAACAGTTAGAAGTCACTATACAGAAGTCTATGTATTTCCATTGCTTAGATAAAGATTTTTTGTTAGCCTGTACTCCTACTTAGGCTTTACCACCCTTGATATGTCCCATATCTTCAGACTGTAGTTTCTCTCAAACACATGTCCAGCCATAGAGTTCAACGATACGCTGCTACATGGATCAACTTAAGCAAAATTGCCCCAGGAGATGCATTGCAGTAAAAGAACGTAGAAGTTTGTCTTTTTAAAAATTTCTAGTTCTAAAGTAGGTTTTTTTACCTTCTTACTAGATCTACTATAGAAGAGATCAGCACTAAAAAAAAAACCAAAAAAACCAAGGTCCTGGTTGGGGGTGAAAGGGGATTTGAGGCTTTGTTGTTGATTGTTTTTTCCTTTTTTTCCTATTTTTTTTTGGGGGGGTGGGGGGTGGGGTCTGGGGGCTGATAAATAAGACAAATAATTTAGACATACCTGTAGGTAAAAAAAAAATTAAATACCAGGGAATTAACCATCAAGTTATTCACCGTTCAAGACCTGATATTTAACCTGTGGACAGTACCTTCTACAACGAATCTTTAGCTTGACGCTGGGTCCACAGCTGATATTGCAATTCAAATAATATTTATGTGTGCCTAGTAATCTGAGAAGATAAAATCTTACTGGAAATTTGATGTAATAATGACTGATAGTGTAAAATACTATTATTTAGGGAAAATAGGAACAGTAACATTTATACCTCCTACAACTATATGAAAACAATTTTTCTTCCTCTTACTCCCAGTCTTCACTGA
>VYXB01003867.1:45437-56052 GCA_013397135.1 Pachyramphus minor
CTTCTCTTCCGTTTTCTTAAATATGTCATTAGCAGAGGCGTTACTAAAACTTTTGATTGACTTTTTCTCCAGAAATCTACCTGGGCCGGACCATTTCAGCCCAGGGGGGGCTGGTAAAACCCACGACAGGCTGTTAATACTAGGTTGTCTTAGGCACAGTGAACCAGTCCTGCTATGTCATCTGATAATGTACCAGGCTGTATCAGTAATTCCCTGAAGATTCAGGTATTCGGAAAAGCTTGCATAAAAGAGAGATGGGAAGACATGAAGTATTTGGTGTCTTAACAGTCACAAAGGTAATCTTTCCACTAAAAATGAGAGCAGAGCAGAGTGCAGTGGTAACAATATCATCTTTTTTTTTTCCCCTCACTGTTCTGGAAGTGAAACTGAAGTCATGAAAAACTGTTGGGGTTAACCCCCAGGTTGGGACTGGTTAAACAATTATGCCAAGAAATACTTGTTCGTGGAAAGAAAACTGTAGAATCTTATGGTCTTAGGTCTCCTGTGACCTCTTTTATAATTAATATATGTTTAATAAAATACACCAACTAACCCTGTTACATTGAAATGGGGTGTCAGGAAAAAGACAATGAATTCAATATAGATTTTTCTAATACTGATAAAAGCAAGAAGCAGTTGTGCTGGGAAGTGAGTTGCAATACTGCAAAAACAACTCATGCTAACAGTCAGAACCGGGACCGTGTTCCCTGTCAAATGCATAAACATTGCGATTAATTCTGTTTGTAAGTGACAGCAGAATTTGAAGTTGTCAATTTATTGCTGAAGTGCTGCCTATTACTTAAGCCTTCGTTTTGTCTAAATGTAACTTATGTAAATTTAAGAAGAGAATCAGGGGTTCAGCACATGCAAATATTTAGCTACTGGAAATTAAACATCTCTGGCTAGATGTTAGAGCACATTAAATTAAAAAATATGCTCAGGAAAGAACACCTAACATATATTGAATACTAATGACTGAAGAATTAAAAAAAAATTATCTCATCACAGGTTGACATAATTTTGAAGCCAGTTTGTAATTATGCTGCAAAAGCCATTGGTGCCTTAGATGGTTTTACTGTTTTGAAATTTTAGTTGCTCAGAAGGCATTGATAAGAATTTGAAGCAAGTTTCCCCTGAAGTGAAACTTAGTGAAAGCTTATCCAGCTAGTGACCTTGATAGAAAGCTGGTTTTCTTCTCAAAACCAAAATAAAACACAAATTTTTTAGCCAATACAATTGTACAACAAAATTTTACTCTTAAATTCTTTGCTGGGCAACAAATTAAAATGTATTTTAATTCTTGGGGTTTTTTTCCCCCTAACTAATATTTTCTTTGTTTTCTAGGACTTTTATTCTTTTCAGACTTGAAGTTGAGAAGACTCATTTCTTCAGCTGAAAACTTCTCTCACATTTGGTTCATGCACAATCAAGGTATTTGAAGGTATCTTGAACTTTGTTTTGAAGCTCTGATATATCCTGGAAAGGTTCTCTTATGCATCACCCAGGAGGAGGTCAACTACAAGTACATTGTAAACAATTCCGTTTCATTTACATTTTACCATTAGGTGTCACTTACATTTTGTTGTGATTTTATCATGCATCAAATACTTTATTTCACATCTTTACTAAATCCACAAATCATGAATTCAAACATCTCACATTCTTGACATGTTATTCCACATGGTAAGTGTCATTTTTTTTGAACAAAACCTAGGAATTATACAAGAGTGAGCTCAAATTGAAATGAAATTAGTCTGAAATCTAAAAGCTAAGCTAAATCATTTACGGCAGCTTCATAAAAGGCTGAGATGTGAAATGCAAATTCTCTCTGGCATTAAATAAAATATGTTTAAACCATGTCATCTATTATAAAGGTCTCTGTTGGTAGATTTTGAAAGACTGTCACTTTATTAAAGCACAGATGATATCTATTAATAGGAGATCAATATGTAGTGCTGGATCCTAATTTTAAATTGTTGTATAAATGCAGATGGTAATTAAATAGAGAATTTTGTGATTATACCCTTTGCCAGAAATGGTGTAATTTTAACCATGCAGCGTAAAGTAATATTTCTTAATCTTTAATTATATTCTAAGTTTTTAATAGTTAGATGACAGACTATCCAAGGAATAATTACTGTCAGATGTTTTCCTTTTAAACTCTTGAAAACAATGCTCTGTTGAATATACATCAAGCATTTATTGCTCTTGAATAAGATTTTCCCATGTTCAGCTTATTTTCTTTTTGTAGTCATCTTACAAAACAGTACTACAGCTGCTACAGTAGTTTTGTTGTTCATCTTTTTATACAAAATTGTTCATCTGCTCAGAGTATTTCCATTTTACCATTTTTCCTCTGATTATTTTCTTTCTCAACACAGAAGTAATGCTCATCTGTAAATGACACTTTTGTTCAACACAGTAATTGAAGATTCATGTGGTGAAAATCTCGTGTTAGGTACAGTGTCACATGCAGACTTCTCATGTTGTGACTAAGTTCTTCTTGAAAATGCCAGTTTTATGACATGAGTTCCTATTGTAAATATTTTAATAGGACCTAATGGGAGTAATAGAGAGCCAATACTGGGAGACACAACATCATGTTCTGATCTGGGCCACTCTGAAATCTCAGGCTAATTACTAATTTTTATTCTGGTCTAGTCTGCTCGTCTTCAAAACAGGAATACATGCTTATCTCAGAATGACTGTATTTTAGCTTCACCACTAGTTTTCTGGGTGCTCATGAATTGGCAGTATCAGAGTGCCATCAGCACAGCACGGTACATCCAAGTTAACAACCCAGGCCAAGAGAGTTAGAAGCAGATATGGTGCAGAGGTAATGTACCCCTGTCTGAGCTAAAATTCTTTATACTTCTGCTTTGCCTCTCATAGGTATGTCTGCTCTTTGTATTGTCTTAGACACCACATTTGGACTATAATATTGAATATTTGATTTGATGATTCTCAAAACAATCACAGAGACTGACTTCAGATACTCTTCCTGCAATACCTTGGAGCATCTTTAAACCAATTACTGAGACAGCTGTGTTTTGAAGTATTTCTTGTAGAACATTTTTCACTTGAAATGCTGTTTTGATTCTGACCTCTCTTGTTGATGTAAAACATCAGTTGATGTAAATTTCACTGAAGTCAGCATAGACACAGTACTGTGCCAAGGTCAGAAACAGACCTTGCTTGGGACTCATGCCAAGTCTAGTACCAAAATCTATTAGGTAGCATATTCAGAACTTGGCACAAAGTTGTAAATACAGGTTCAAAAGATACATATTTTGTGTCTTTATCAGACACCTATATTGCTCTTTCTAAAAGAAAATGTTGACCTAATTGACTTCAAAATGCCTTTCAGCAACAGCTGCCAAGAGAATTTGGAAGAATTTTATTTTCTCTCATTCTCTTAATATGAGCAGATACAAGATTGATCAGAGAAAGCAGAGCCAGCCTTTTAAACCTCTTTTTCTTCCACTTCTTCTAGTGCGCCCTCTTTACACCTACAACACATCCTAGCAAAAAAATTATATGCAATGAAGAAGACAATTCATATTTTATATGTTAATTCACTACTTATTTTCTGACTTGCCTCAAAATTTTCTTATATGTCTAGTACAAATAAGTGACGACATAGAAAATCAGCCTAATATGCAAAAGTACTCATTCAGCTTCTGTTATTCTGTACCATGATCTGGAGATAAAATGGAGAGATGTCTAGCCTTTGCTGGAAAAGCTCAGCATATCTGGGGCCCCAGTGGCACTCACTATAGCGCAACATCCATATGGTAAAGGGGTACCCAGTTCATTAAAACTGGGTTCATTAAGGGATAAGATGGGTCCATCATCCCATTCCTATTTCAGTCATTTTCTCTAGCCATGAGATTTTACTGTCCACATGGAAAAGAATAGAAGGACAAAGCAAAGGACCTTTTCCAGTCAAGTGGTGAAGGCAGACTCTTATATAAAGGAATTCTAGCTTTTACACTGCATTGGATCATTCAGTTGGTGTCTAGTCACCAGTGGTGTCCCCCAGGGATCAGCATTGGACCCAGTCCTGCTCAATATCTTTGTTGATGACCTGGATGAGGGAATTGAGTCTACCTTTAGCAAATGCATGAACTGTCGGAATACCAAAATGAGATGCCATCAAACTCTATAATCCCTCTGAAGAAGAGAACATCATTCAAGTAGATGCAGACTTTTGTGAACTGTTATACACTTTTATTCAGACTCTAAATCATCTTGTCCATGAGCTGCTTTACGCTGATGATGATGCCCTCGTCGCCCACACAGAAGTAGCTCTGCAGTTTTTAACATCTTGCTTTGCACAGGCTGCTGTCTTTTTGGGCTGGAAGTCAGCTTGAAGAAGACAGAAGTTTTCTATCAACCTGCACCTCAGGAAGTCTTCCATCATCCCCATATCACCATTGGCAAATCAGAACTCAAATCAGTCCTATCTATCTTTTTCCTTATGGGCCAGCAATGAACAATACTAAGTTGTGAGAGTGTTGATCTGCTGGAAGGTAGAAAGGCCCTGTAGAGGGACCTGGATGGGCTGGATAGATGGGCTAAGACCAACAGGATGAGGTTCAACAAGGCCAAGTGTCATATCCTATGCTTTGGCCACAACAATCCCATGCAGCGTTATAAATGCAGGGTGGCTGGAAAGCTGCCCAACGGAAAAGGACCTGGGAGTTCTTAGTCCACAACATCAGCCAGCAATGTGCCCAGGTGACCAAGAAGGCCAATGGCTCAATGGTATCCTGGCTTCTATCAAGAACAGTGTGGCCAGTAGGGCCAGGGAAATGATCATGCCCCTGTATGTGCCATTGGTGAGGCTGCACCTGGAGTCCTGTGTCCAGTTCTGGGTCTCTCACTACAAGAAGGACATCAAGGTGCTGGAGCATGACCAGAGAAAGGCAACAAAGCTGGTGAAGGGTCTGTAGTCCATGTTCTATGAGGAGGGACTGGACTGAGGGACCTGAGCTTGTTTAGCTTGGAGAAAAGGAGGCTCAGGGCAGATTTTATCACTCTCTACAACTGCCTGAAAGGAGGTTGTAGCAAGGTGAGGATGAGTCTCTCCTCACAGGAAACCAGTGACATGATGACAGGACATAGCCTAAAGCTGTGCCAGGGGAAGTTTAGTTTGGACATTAGGAGGAATTTCTCCATGGAAAGGGTGGCTCAGCACTGGAATGGGCTGCCCAGAGAGGTGGTGGAATCACCATTCCTGGAAGTGTTTAAGACTGGATGTGGCACTTAGTGCCACAATCTAGTAGAAATCATGGTGTTCAGTCATAGGTTGGACTCGATGATCTCAGAGGTCTTTTCCAGCCTAATTGATTCTGTGATTTGTGTGGCAAGGTTTTTGGCAGCACATGAGTTACAGGGATGGCTTCTTTGAGAAGGTACTAGAAACTTCCCCCATGTCTAAAAAAGCCAGTGCCAGCCAGCTTCAAGTAGCCAAGACATGCAAGTAGCCAAGGCTGAGCCCAGTAGCATCTGTTTGGTGGCACCATCTGTGAGATAGCAGATTTCAGAACGATATAAAGTTATTGCACAGAAGCAAACTGCGGCCAGAGAAAAGAGTGATGAGGTTATGTGAGAGAAACAATTCCCCAAACACCAAGGTCAGTGAAGGAGGGTAGGAGGTGCTCCAGGTGCCTGAGCAGCAGCCTGTGGTGAAGACCATGGTAAGGCATACTGTCCTTCTGCAGCCCATGGAGGTCCACGGGGAGCAGAGATCCACCTGCAGCCCATAGAGGACCCTGTGCTGGAGCTAATTAATGTCCAAGGAGGTTGCAACCTTGTGGGAAGACCACAACGAAGCAGGGTCCTGTCAGGACTTGTGGATCTGTGAAGAGAGGAATCCACATTGGGGCAGGTTTCTTGCCAGGACTTGTGAACATTGGAGAATGATCTCTTCCTGGCCTTATCTCGATCCATGAGCTTTTCATTATATTTTCTCTTCTCTCTCCAGCTGAGGAGGAGAGTGATAAAGCAGCTTTGGTGGGCACCTGGCATGCATCTGGGTCAAAGCACCACAACTACTCAGATGAAAAACTGTTGGAGCACTGCTCCAGGACTAGGGTTACACTTGGGCAAAGCCCTGAACTGCAGCAGCTTTACTGGGTGACCCAAAGCAAATTACTTTTTGAGCACCAAGTACAATATGGAAAATGGCACTTCCTTCTTGCTCGTGCTGGTGATGAGAATAGCTATGACAGTGACCATGAAGTGCTCACATTCTGTAGTAATAAAGATTGCAATAATATCATGGGAAAACATCCTTACAATCTAAACAACGTGCAAAGCAGGGATAACTCCTCTTGCATAGCTTCATCTGCTGCTTTTCATTTTACAACAGAGGCAATTTTTACTCCAATGCTTTGACTTACTCATCTGAAAATATTTTGTAACAAAACTGGACTTTTAGTATTAAACATTAGCTATCAATTCTGGTAATCAGGGACAAGAAAAATACAGTCTGGAGCTTTGTACACAAATAAACATTTTCAGAGAAATTCACATCAGTTCTTATACATGTACAGTCTGAGATTGCCTTGTTAGTCCTGGCAACATACTGCTGAAAAAACCACAGCAGCTGTAGGGAGGTTCATTCTTTTCCATTAAAAATGTATACCTAATCAAATGGAACTACTTGTGCTTTCATTTTACCTCAAGCTTCCATTCAGCAGGAAGAAACAAAAAATGGGATCTTGTACCATGACAATCCTTTGTGCAACAAGATGAAAAAAACCCAACAACTTTGCATTTTAACCTAATCAAAAATTCTGGTATTTTTATGTACTACTCCCCAGGAGATCCAGTTGAAAATATGTAGTTCTTGCTCATAAAATGAGAGAATTTTATATTAATTATTGCAGATTTTTTAGTCAACCCAAAGTCCTATTCTAAATGACGACTTTACAGGCAGTATGACATCTTTTAGTACAAAATATGCTCTTGCATTCTGGTGAGATCTCAAGTTTTTACATGCAATGTTTTTTTCCTGCTGTGGCTTCAATTTACTTTTTCAGAGTGTTAGCAGAATTCCAACTGTGATTTCTTTGTCTGTTGCAAATGTTCAACAATTTACAGGAGAGATTTCAGGTCATGGGGTTTTTTAAACATTAAACATACAAAGATTAAAGAATGAATGTGCAATCAGCATATAGAGAATCCAGGTTTTACAAGAATGAAATAGATCGTTCAGCTTCTTAAACCCCAATGGAATTCATAATATCTACATTCACTGTTACTGCTCTTTTGTGTCACCTTCAACTAAAGAGGTTCCTTAGAGAGGTGGTTTGGTAAACTAGGAAATACAGTGATAAAACTTTATTTTTCTTTCTGGGAGGACATGGAAAATGTCTAGGTACTTGCTTATAATAAAAAATTTAACACATTGTGTTATGGTTTAATTTTTCTCCTTACTGTTCCCAAAGGTATAAACTCTTGCCTTATTCGGTTTAAAGCAGGAGGTACATCTAACCGCAGTTACAGAGAGTGGAGGTATTAGAAAAGAATCCCTTCTGGGTGGTGTCTTCAAGATGGGCTGTGCACAAGTGTGGACTTCTGGGATCCTGAATGAAAGCCAAGTTTCTGAACTCCTCTGCATTTATATTTCACTACCCTGAAAATCTCCCTTGGCCAAACTAGCTCCTACCTGACAGTGATTGAGAGATCAGTGGGCACAGAAAGGCAGACTTTGGTTCTTGGTCTGCTAAATTTACCAAGCCCTTTAGGGACCTCCTTCAGGACAGAGAAAAAAGCTTTATTTTGTATTTTCAGTTGCAGTTTTGAGACTTGTCCGTGATTATATTGCTGTATAGGCTGTATTTGGCAATGGGGCAATTCTCAATCTCACTTCACTCTATTCTTCCATAAGGAATACCTTCTAGGATCTGAAAGTTATTTGGCCATGACTTAGATCCTTATCCCATCAGTTCCCTCTAAATGGTTGAAACTTTGCAAACTCATTACCATTTTCCTTCCTGTACCCACATCCTGCAACAAGCATGAGCCATTTTCATTGAGCATACCTGCAGGCAAAGTGCTGAATAGTATCCTATACACATAGCTAGTAAAATAAAACTATACAAAAAATTATTTGTGTTTGCTATCTTAGGTGTATAACAACTTTTATGCATGTCCTGCAGTTATATACCAGCCTAGCTGTTGTATTCTATATTAATTGTGCATAATCATAGAAGAACAATGGGAACAACTAATTTTTAGGTTTTGATGCAGACATTCTAATATTATATAATTTTAATATTATCTAATAATAGTCTAGTATTATGAGGTGAAAGTGTAAACTTCTTTTTTCCAAATCATGAGTTAAAAAATGTTAGAACAATTACAATTCATGTATATATATGATTGTGTGTAGTTCTGTTTATCAGACTACTTATTTCCACTTTATTGATCATAAGATATTCAAATGTTTTATAATCCAATTAAAAACGTGTTCATTGTTTATTTGACAGTAAGATTTATTCAGATTATATAAAATGTTAGAATTAGATGTGAATTATACTCCTAGATCTACATGTTTGTTTGCAGTTTAAGAATTTTACTTAAAGTGATACACTCTCTGAGACAACTTTACAATACTAGGAAGTTCTACAGAGCTATTTTTGAAAAGAAATATTCTGTGGTATCAGATATAATAAGTGGTCCATCCATTTAAAGGTATCTAATCCTGTTAGATTTTCTGAGATTTTACTGTCCATATATAAAGAAAATTAAGTGAAGAATCAGTTTCCTGAAATGGAGATATTTAAAAGAAAGAAATGCAACTTGTCAACTCCTGTAACTACTATGGTTATTGTAAGGTAGCAGCAGTTACAGCAGGGTGTAACCCACTGACTCCTATTTTACAAAGGCAAGATATTCTTGCAGTGATGAATATTACCATTTAATACTGCCTGAACACATAGACGATTTGATTTGAAAAGACAGGGTAGCAGCAGATAAATATAAAAATATAAAAAGTTTGGAGTTGATGACACTCTTCCTAATGAATTGCCTGGAGGTCAAGTAGTAAATCTTAGGTTTTTCTGGTATGTTCTTGTGCCTGTGGCTGTTAGAAGTATAAAGCATGTTCAAGAACAAGAAGAAAAATGAGGAGAGTAGAATCACCAAATAAGTACAAAGCAGGCCTTCCTATCTAGAACACGCACACATGCACTGCAATGCTATCTCATCAGGGAACCAATTGTGTCTAGGAGCCTTTTGGAAGAAAGATGTAGGTACATGTTTGCTCCTATTTGAGGAATGATACGTAGGGTTATTTTTGAGTGATTAATTAAAGGAAATCAATCTTCATTGCATTGCCACTGACATGAAAAGCACCATAGCTGTGCAATAATCGCATGCAATTATTCAACTACCCCTTTGGCAAGGACAACGTAATTAGTCCTGGTAGTGTCAAGAGATTTTCTTTGTACCCAACAAATTGGCAGTTTTAATCAAATGTTGCTGAAAATTTATCATAACACAGGGAAAACAATAGGTGAAGGTATAAGGCCCCAGTGTGTGAATCCTATCTACGACAGTACAACTTTACAATACGAACAACACGATGACTGCTACCAATAAGCTACCCTTAATCAGCTACCCTGAATAAGCTGATTATAATTGTGTATCACTATCATGCACCATAGTTTTTGATTGTTTGAAATTATGGACACGAGGCTTTTTATGCCTCGTTACTTAGCCTGCTTCCAGTTTTTATACCTGTTATTGTGGTCAGCTGTTATCACAGCTATCACAAGTGAATGTGAATACACATTGAGATTTAAACTATAGGGAGGACTGCTTCCAGCTCAGACCAGCTGCCCTGCGAGGCCTAATCAGCTGACCAGGGGGTGGAGCTGAGACAGTGGGTATGTTGGTTTTTTTCCACTTGTCGTGGGTTTACTCCGGGCCAATTTTTCAGAAGCCTCCACACAATTGCTACAAGTTGAGAGAGGTTTTATACACAAAAAAGAGAGGCCTGAAGAGGGGGAATAATATTAAGATTTATTACTAGCAAGATAAAGACTAAAGAATAATATATGCAACAATTCTAACTAAGCTTCCTTATCTTATGAAGAAAATGCTATGTATTTACAAAAGAACGCCTCCCCCCTGTATTAGCCCAGCAGGAGAAAGTCTCTTCTTTCTGAAGCAATTTTGCAGCACTGGAAAGTTTCTCTTCTGTTATTTCTAGGGTGACAGCTCTGATCTGTCATAGCTGGAAATCTCTCTCTCTCCTGCATGTCGACCTCAGGACTGGGCCTGCCCCTCCTCCATTCAGGCCAGGACCAGAGGCTGGCAGGGCACCCAGGCTCCGTGAGGTCTTCCATGGATTGCAAGGGGACAACTTGCTGCACCATGGTCTTCACCATGGTTACAGAGGATAATGGCTTTTGAGTCCTTTCCCCTGTTCCTGTGGGGTCCCTTCTCATGAGAGATAGTCTTTGGTGGACCTCTCTGTCGTGAGTCTACCCCAGAGCAACAGTTCTTCCATAATCTGCTGTCCCTTAGGGTCACAAATGAGCTGCACCTGCATAACTTGCTCCAGTGTAGGTTTCTCTCTCCATGGGGCACAGGTCTC
>VYXB01003868.1:11268-60560 GCA_013397135.1 Pachyramphus minor
CCAAACCGAGGCACAAGACAGAGAGAAGCAGACAAAGCAAAGAAAGAAAAGAAATAATAAAGGAAAGAGGAAAAAAAATCAGAAAATACAGTGGCAAATTACAGCAGCTCCATTCACAGCAGTACTCAGGGCTATTCAATGATCCCACTGTTATTTATCACCAACACACTAACAGGATGGAGAGAAACACAGTCTAAAAGCCGTTAGAAAACAGATACTTGTAACTACACAGATTGCTTCATTTTTCCAGATTATGCCTTATTTTACTTCCTCAAAACAAATACCAGAACCCAGTTGTTGTTTGGTGTTTTCAACTCCTCTGGATATTGACCTTGTTATCATGACTTATTCCTATGATATATGGGATACATAAGGACCTCAACTAAAGTCTGAAGACAAATCCAGTCCCCAGTCAGGGCTATTTTACACACTTATGTAAGCTCAGTTCCCACAGAGTTGAAGTGCATTTCAGATTTTTCTGCCTGGCATGCAATGAGAGACAGTGTGGTACTTCTGTCCTCACTCTATATACAAGGTCTGAAGGGATTATGGGCCAGGTCCACAAGGAGTGGTCAGAAGAACTGGCATGAGCTTTGGTGCAAGGACTGACGTGGGACTTCAGTCAAAACCTAATGCTCATTCTGGTGCAGCATGAGCCTCAGCTTGGCAGTGCTGCCAACATCTCTGGTTGCTTCCCTGTTGCTACAGTAGCACGCAAGCACCTTGTTCCCACTCATCTGCCATCTTAGTGGGCTTCTTGACACATGAAAGTGACCCCAAGCATCTCATCAGTGGTCATAAGGCAACGGGGTGCAAAAACAGGGTCCCCAGCTTAGCTGTTTTTGCCAGCTGAGAGCACTGCAATTGTTTGGGAAAATGACTGCCCTGCCTCTGCCCTTGCCTCCATGACAGCCCTCAGAACTGGTCAGAGTGCACATAGGCAGCATTCTGCTGCAAGGCAGGCAGGTAAAGGACCTGCATACATATGCCAAAGGCACAAAGCCCTGTTATTAAGCATTATTCCTCACAGGCCTTTCCACACCAAGGGAGTTCCCAATAAATCCTCTAGCTTTCAGCAGGGTCACTAAAAGTTCAGGTATTGACTTGACAGGTAAGAGGAGGTGAGGCAGTTCAGGTCTTCAGAGCAGCTGCAAGGCATGTGTCCTTGCCTGAAAAAAAGCACTACAGCTAGAGATGAAGGCACAGCAGCAAGTTACATGTTCTCTTCAGAGACAACTGACCCACCACAGAAGCATCCCGATTTAGTCTTCACTCAGAGCCTGGTTACTACAGCACAGCCCTTGGTGGGATGGCTTCCACTGAAACAAAAGCTAAATATCCTCCTTACAGGCATGATACAAGTAAACTGAAACAGCTTCTTCAGTTTGGAAAAGACAACTGAAAAAGAGAGAGAGATGCTTGAGATGTCTAGCATTGGTAATGGTATGAGGAAGGTAAATAGGAAATGACTGTTCAGTACTACTCATAATACCACAAAATGAGGGAAGCCAATAAAATTCTTCCAGTTCAACATTCAAAAACAAGCATGGCGATGTATTTTTGCACATAACATCTGGACTGTCAGGTTAAAGCTACTGATAGACTTTGTGCTATGGGAATTTGTCTTATTCTTTTTGAATGTCTCTTTGGGTTCAGCATCCTCATGCTGCAGTGAGTTCCCAAGGTCATTATATGTTATCTCCAGCTTAGAAAGTCTTTACAACAGAAACAGAATGCATGCCAGGAGAATGATTGCAGGTGTGCCATTATCGTCATACTAATTCTCCCTTCACCACATCTGTTGCTAATTGCTGAGGACAGGACACTGGAACATCAAATCTGCAGCTTGATCCAGTAATGCTTTCCTTAGAGATGTCCTCACTGCTTGGAACAAAAGAAAGAGTAAGGTGTTTTCTAGCATCTCCATAACAAAAATGAGTGAGTGCGAGGAAGAATGGGAAATTAGAGCTAATTAACCTAAGATAAGTGTTACCCAACTGTTGTGCAGGAAAAGAAATCTGGAGTACATGTGCTGTTGTCTTCTCCCCTGCACCCTATTGCTCTAGTAAGTAAGACATAATTACACCAGTGTAAAAAGTTATTTCCTAAAGAATAGATTTGCAAAGCTTCCACTGGCCTAACACAGCTTTCCCTGAACTCTCTGTTAAGACACCTGTTGAGTTCAGTGATAGCACTGAAGGGAGGCAGTAACGACAGCAGAGAACACATTTCACATGCCAATCCTCCAACTAAAGCTAAAAATCACTAGGGAAACATTCAACAGGAACCCTACACACATTACCTGTCTCTATCACTAATATCTAAGGATTCAAACAGAACAAACAAAGCTCTTCAATATCAACATGCCGAAATCATGTGCAGTCACAGGAGCATGGCCTGGCTCATCATTCACACCAAGTCACTGGAAACAGGGGCAGGCTGAAGACCTCAGCTCTACCATATCCTTATACTCTGCTTTAGCATAGTTAGTGTTTGTTATATATAGGAACATGATTTTTATAACATTGTTGTGTACAGGTCTGTATTTCTGCATCCCACAAAGTCATGACATTCAATCCAGGGAAAAGAGATTTTGCTGATTAACTTCCTATCTGTTTGGTAAGAATATGAACAAAGCAAAAGAGAGAAACCCTACTACCACAAAAGAAGCTGTAGTTTCAGCTCAGCTCACACTAGACACCACAGGAATCCAGTCTACTCATAACTCTGCTAAGCTACATCTTCTAGCTCCCATAGGTGGACACATACTGCAATGAGCAATACCCAGTTAATCCAAAGCATATTCCAGTGTCAGGATATCTCACCACAACAGAAGAAGAGCCAGTCCCCACAAGAGTGGGACCTTACTCTGCTTTTCAGTCAACAACAACAACGAAATAATCCTTCCCAGTCGGCCCACTGCTTCCAACCTTGCAGGAAAGAACAACCTCTAAATTGCTTTTTCCTGTATGTGGGCCAGCATCCTATGGGTTAATAATAAAATAAGTATTGATAAAATCCAGCCTATCCCACACCCAGCCAGATGGTGCAGCTGTCAAACAGCTCTGTCAGTGCATAAGAAGAATTAATTGTGCTACTGGCCCTACCATAAGCTCACAGCAAAGTTAAATTTTAACAGTCAAATTAATTTCCAGACTTCATTTTCTTCTTGCCATTTTAAATTATCATTTAAAAAATGATACAATATTTCTGGAATATAATAAAACACTTTCCCATGATCTTTAGCACGGTTCTATTAATACACATCACTTAGCTTTTACAGCTTCTCTCAGCAGTCTTCATGTGAGATCAACACAATGATTCAGGAAAGGTTTGTCCTCACTTCCTCACACATACCAAAGGCATTTTTCTACCACATTTTAATCAAATCTGTAGTTGCCTAAAACTAACAAGGTATTACTTTACACAATACACTGCCATTCAGTATTTGTCCACAAAAAGAGGGAAAAAAGCTTACAAAGTGGCACAGATTTATAATGCTATTTCATAAGTGTTTCAAGTATATATATATATAAAAATGAAGAGCTATAGTAAAATACAGTGTCAGCCTGGACAGTCACAATCATGGGGCAATTTCAGATAGTAGATACTGAGGTAATCAAATAACAAAGCCAGTTAAGAACCATCAGAGGAAGAAACAATAAATTATTCTACTCAAAAGGTTTCACTGCAATAAGCAAATAAGGCCAAAGAAACCTTGAAAAGAAGAATCACAAAGAAACCTCAGAAGAGTCACTTTGCTTAGCAGAAGTTGCTGAAATCAAGTGATGTTCAGCAGCATCCAGCTGAAAGTAATATCTAGGCCTGAATAACTGGTTACTACATTACTCTTTCTCTTATCATAAGGAACACAGAAATTGCAGCTTTCAGGTCAACTGAACTTTCTGTATTTTAGAGCACTGAAAGACATGTGCTTTTAGTAACAAATATTATCTCTGAAAGTTAGTGTGGGAGGTAGAAATAAAAGTGTTTTTAAAATTCAAAAGAGAAACCCAAAAGTCAGAGAACCACTACCTTCCAGCCTAGTCCAGGACAGCATTTCCTAGTTCCAGGCACCCTACATTATCAGAACATTTCTGCCTATATCTCCCTTTAGGAAATGAAGGTTAGATGAATGATATTCACCTCCCTGCTGTCTGCAGGACAAGCGCTCAGGAGCTGCTTCCACTGTGTGAAGGGAAACAAAATAACTTAGGGGCTAAAAATTCCTCCTCTACAAGAAGTCAACTGAAGCTTTAGCAGCAGCTATCCTGCTAAAGGATAGCTCACAGTTCATCAGTTCACAGGCCAATGAACTGATGATCCACAAGACCAACAAGATTTGGAGAGTGCACAAGACCTTGTGGAACAAAACTGTGCAGGGTTATCCTGTGCTGAGATGAAGAAAAGCAGCCGGTGGTTAAAAAAAAAAAAAAAAAAAGGTTTTTTCCTTCTGTTACTGCATACTCACCATTTTACAATGAGGTTTAAAAGATGAAGGAACGACGACAAAAACCTGTCACATTTCTACTAAAGTAAAAACTGAACATCTGTATCTGCATTTTGCTGCCTCCCATGTCCATTGGAACAGAGGGGTAGCCCCAAGGCTAACAAGCTGCAGGCAGCCATCAGGGACCACCTTCAACAGCTGGACAACCCAGCATGAGCAGAAAGCACCATCCGCTGCAGGAGCAGCATTTTTTGGGATAGCAGCTTCTGCCTGCCTCTGAGGTCCCTATTCGGAAGATGCCCCAAGGTGTGGACGAAATCTGCCTCTAGACCCACCTTACAGGTAGTGTCTTCTTTGTGTTTTACCTATTTCTGGATGAGGGGGGTGGGAAAAAAAGCAGCTTTTCTGAAAGAAGCATGAGTGTGCATCCTACAAGGCCTGCCATGTGTACAAATGCTTTCCCTACAAGATAATAATTTGTTAGTTACCCAATACAGCATGTGTCATCCATGCCAGACAACACAATATACTAGCAAAAGAAAGTGTGCTACTATTTAACCAGATTTCATAACTTTTCTCACTCCACAAAAAAGCACAAGAAACTACCTGTTTTTATAATTTGTTTAAAACCGAAGTTCTGTGGTTCAAGTCACACTGCAACTTGGTAATACCAAAAAGTTCTAACACCCCCACAGTATCCACAATTTTATTCTAGCATAATATGCACCTGTTTTTATTCTTTACTTCACACACACATGGATTAAGAAATTATGCTTGTCAGGTTAGTGCTGTTCAGTATGTACAGCCTCCAGAAGCACTGGCTGAGAATGTTCCCAGAAAACTTGTTCTTTCCTCAGAAAATGGTGATCTGTCAAAACTAAATCTGTTCATGAGAAGGGAAATTCTGAGAAATCTTTATGGGAAAAGAAAAATACATGTAAAACAAAAACTGAAATTGTCAAAATGTCCAATCTAAAAATCCTTTTGAATGAAGATATTAAACTAATTTTGAATGCTTTCTCATTTCCAAGTGCTTATTAACGTTTTTTTTCTATCACCTTTGAAAAAAATTAAAATTAAAATGTGGTGCTTCCAAGTACTGTAAATCCCATATTTTCACTGATGAGTTCTCATGCCTTTCCCCCCACTCCCAAATCATACACTGATTAAATCTGAGACACTAACATTCCAGTCAGGAAGAGAAAATATTCCTTTCTTTTCCCCTCAAAATTATTTTGGCATGATCAAAAAAGCCTCTGGCTTTTCTTAGCAGATAGGGAGCCTGCACTGTCACAGTCATGCACACAGCCACACTCTGAGTTCCTTCACGATCAGGATTTTATGGAACAAAACATCTCTAATGAACGTTAAAGATGAGAAACAGAAGATGGTATATGAAAAACAGCCATGCTTGTCATAAACTTGAACTTCTTAAAGAACATCAGGGGAAAAAAAAAAAATAGCAAAATCTTGCCACAAATCACACATTTTAGGAAACCACTGAGGCATAGGAAGACAGATCTCCAATTCTTGTTTCTGGTGAAAGTAACCTCTCTGACAACAACTGCAACACAACAGAAATCTGGTCTCAGGTGAAACTGTTACAGCTGCAAAACCATCAAAGCCTTTTTCTTCTGAGCTAAAATTACCACTGCCATTTTCATTCCATGCTTCTGACATTCAAGACATCTGAAAAAACCTTCTTTTCTAGCTCCTATCAAATTCTGATCCAATAGGGAAAATCTGAAATGCAAGCATCTACCTGGTCATTCTCCATCAGAACCATATGGAGACAAGACAGCACTCCCAGGAGGTTCTTGGAGAACTTTATTGCCTTATCTGAAAGTTTTTTACCTGAAAGTTTTTGGGTTTTTTCCCACATCAAACAGTTTAATAATTCTTTTTCTTGCGCTGGGACCTCACCTACTTGGAAAGTTGTGAGATAGGGCACACTGTAACACTACAATTCAAAAGTCTGCCAATCTGGGGAGCACAGGTTATCAGAACCATAGTGATCATCACACCCATTAAAGCCTGGCTGAAGTGTTGGATTTATGACAGTCAGGTTAACAACTTACCGCCTTTTTTAACATAAGTATGGTGTGGTATAAGCAAGAAGTGATGCTGAGTATCTGAAAATCACTTTCTGCGGCTCTCTTTGGGGTCACAGTGAGCTGTGGCAGGGGAGATTGACAGCAGTGGGTAACTCCAGCAGGTCACAGCTGCTGAGCACCTAATTGAAACCTGAAAACCTGAGTCTGGGGTTATTACTGTTACTGTTGATAAACTCCCCCCACAACCATTACTGCTTTTATGATAGTTTTGAAGACACAACCAGTGCTATTTGTGCGTGGAGCATCACATTAAAGTTGTTTTTAATAAATGCATGGCTCGATATTCCTGCTGGTTACCTCCCTTTTGGCACAGCAATGTCCCCTCCAGCTCTGAGACTACTGTGAATCTACAATACCAGCTGTGCAAAAGCATTCAGTTTGAGCTAATTCTTCTCTAGAGGCAAGTCTCCTGCTTTCTGTGGGGAGAAGAGACAAAGATTCCATCTCATCAGGAAAATGAGATCACCCACTACTTCAAGATTTGCTTCATACTCTTGCAATACCCTCACTCCTTTTGCACTTTGCCAGCAGCTAAGTCCAAACACTTTCTGTCAGCTGAGCACAGGGCAGAACAACTGAAAACTCCTGTTTTTATTAATAGCAACCTGATAACTAATCAACACCATAAAATAAAAAGCAAATTTATTTCAAACTTTATTCAAGACCTACTTGACATGTAAAATCATCTGAAGCAAAAAAGTTACTTAAAATGAGTAAAATCCTGGCCGCCACTTGTGGAAACTTAGATAAGCTATAAATGTCCCCTTAACATCATTATCTCCTAAAGCCTGCATGTCTCCAGAGCCAGCTGCAATTGCAATTCTTTACCAATTTCACTCCACGGCTGCAGCAGAAGCCTGCAAGTGTGATTCAACTCTGACAAGCAGCTTGTTTCTTTTTGTTAAAAAAAAAAAAAAGTAGTAAAGAAAAAGAACAGGCATGTCAGGGCTCCAATTGTATTGTGCATGTAATTTTCTTACTAAATGTGCATGGTGTATACATACAAAGACTGCAGGCTAAAAGGTTTTTTTCATAAAACGAAAACAGAAAACAACAATGCCTCACTGCCAATTCCTCAAAAAATGAGCCCAGAATATGAAAATCAGCCCAGGATACATCTATTTTTCGCACATCACTGTAAGTAATAGAAGTTCTTCAGGCAAATTAAACCACAGTCATTGCTGTGCCATTTGATGGCATTTATTTGAGTTGCACAAGTGTAACTAATTATCCATGTAGAAAAAAATTAGTAAGTCATGTTTTCTCCAACACCAGCAGAGGAAGAATAACCACCTTTCTTCATTATAATTTGCTAGGAGGAATTTTCTAAGTATAAATATAGCAATACTGTTGTCACTAGGAAGGTGATGTTACAACAGGTGAACTCTTTACCATCAACAAGAGCATTTCTGTTCAATAGATTCAGAAGCAACCAAATCCTGGAGTCTAAAGCGGGGCAGCCAATGCAAAGCATGCATTTTTTTCCTTGCTAACTCTGGAGGCAGAGCCCACTATCTCTGTCACTGATAGACAACTGAGCTTGAAGGAAACATCTGCATGTACCTTTGCTACAACACGGACATATTACAGGAAAACGCAAATCCATGCAAGGTTTAGAGCTGGTATTTTTTAAAGTTTATGCTCTGTTGAATGCTGAACATAGATATCCACAAAACTACTGAAGTTTTAACATCTTGCTTCCTATCTTCCCACAGATTTCAAGTGCTTAATTACTTTTCTGGATCTAGCTGTAGCTCCCTTAAACCTCCCTAAAATCCCTGCCTGAGCAGGAGTTGTGTGCCTGATCAGTAGGCAGCTCGTATTGCCAGTGTACAGCTCCCCTTGTGCTAAGGGACTGCAGCTGAAAAAAACTGATATATGCAGAGTCTACCTCCTTCCAGGCTATGTGCACAGCATCCCTAAACTCCCTTTCCAGCAATGCAAGCCCTACAGATAGAGCAATGCTAGCATTCACATTAACATACCTAGCAGTAAATATCAGAGCCCAGTAGCTTTCCAACACACCACCCTTCTGTTGCCCCAAGCACACCTATAAAACATGTTACGTCCTCAAGTTGAGCCCAAATGCCTACCCAATTAATGGAGCTGTCATTTATCTCAATGCTTTTGACATTAATATGGCACTCCAGCATCCTGCCAATGATATAATGCCAATAGGATCAGATCTTGTTAGACAGGGATGCAAGGAACACACTTTCATGAATTTTTTTAATGACCTTCAGTATCCCCCCCAATTCAGGCTGTATCATCAAAACTATAAAAACGACAAAGTTTCAGTAAAGGCAGAGCTGTTCTTTCCACACTACTATCACTACTGCTGCATTGCCATAAACGTCCACAGAACCTCCCCAAGCAAATAAAGGTGACACAGATCTATGTCCCAGAGAACTTAATTTCTGACACATTTGAGACAAAGAGCCACAGTTCAAGCATGAGAGGGCAAGGGGTCACCCTGGAGACAAGGGAAGAAACTGACGGCAAAAGTAAAGAGAAAAAAGCTATCCAGCTCTTTTTTTGCACAAAAGGCAGCTCAAAAGAGGAGGGGAGTAGGTAAGAAAGAAGAAAGAAATGATTCAGTGACATATAAAGTGGGAGGAAATAAGAATCTCTACCAAAATGCAGGAAGAAAGAGAATGCTGGAGAAGAGACTGATGAGAAGAAGCAACTGTTGTGAACGTGGAGAGCATCCTCATGTGTCTTGCTCAAAATGTCAAGACAATCTCAGTGCATCCACGGCACATTTAACTCCTGGCACAACGGGTTTATGGTGACCTTGAGCAGGAAGATCTGTTTAAAGGACTGTGACATTCTAACATTTAGAAAAGCCTTTTGGAAACAATACAATCGAAGTCCACTGCATTCCCCTTCTGGTTGTTAAGTGCAAGCTTATTCTTTACCAAATTATTTACCAAGTGCATTAACATAAATGAAACCAGAAGATTTATTTTTAATTTAAAAAAAAGGAGAAAGAGGCCTAAGCACACTTAATATTGCCAATGCCTTTCATGACTTCATTAAAAAATAAATTTTAAGATTCAACTTTAGTAGCTATTGTAATAGAGCTATTTTTCATTCAGTCAGTGAAATTCCTTTCACATTCCTTTTACTGTGAGAATTAAATGTAAAAACAGATCTAATTTTTCTAAAGCAGAGACTTCTACCACTAAGGAAGCAAAACAACTGAATTATTTATCTGCCATGTATAAGAACAGTGAAAAGAAAATTAAATCATTAGCTTTCTTCAAAACAGGAAAAGAAAGCAATCTCTCATCCGATACTCAAGTCTTCAGTTATGAATGTTGCTCTAATTATAGTCTGAAACACACAGCAAGATTTTTAAGAGAATGAGAGGCATTTTCTGGCACTTTGAAAATGGAACTTGTCTGTCTCCCAGGTCTTCCTGTGCTGCCCAAGACCTCCCAACAACTGTTACCTCCCCAATTCTTAGGGGGCATCAAATTGCCATGATCCCTAGTCCTAAGGGATGATGTCAGAGCTGAGGTACCAGTGAGCCACCTCCAGGGATATGACCCAGGTATTAAAAGTCAAAAGATCCACACAGCATGTGAAGGATGCTAAGCCAGAGAGTACAGAAGAGATGCATTTTATCCCTCCTTCTGTTATCACACTTGATTCCTCATCAAAGCCAAGAGAGGAGCAGCCAACGTGGATGCATTTGATAGACCACCACCAACATGGGCCCTCTACCACAAAGCTAAAATAAACTGCACATTTTGGAAGCTGCTTTCCAGTAATACAGGCTTCCAAAGACTTACCATGTATATAAAGTTCTACTTACACCTATTTAGAGTGCCTCCATGTCCCAAAGTGCCAAACACTGAAGCCGAGTGCTTTGAGCTAAACTAACACTTGCTGTACAAAGGAGTACTAAACTGTAAGTGCAAAAATCTAAGCAGAATAAATACCTATTTTCCTCCTGAAGGAAGACTGAGTAGCAGAAACAAAAGGCTATTACACTTAAGGTGAATGTATAAGGGATTATGATTTTCTTTTAGATATAAAACAAAACGAAAACATTATTTGTTTCAAGGACAAAAATTCCAATAAGCAAATTTAGATATTCCATTTCATTTGACATCCACATCTACATTTCATTGCAACCTATTAAGCAAAGAAGGCTAAAACCTTTTATTTTTCAAGGAAGTGAAGTGTGAAAACACGTAGGTTACATTTATCGAAAAAAAAATTTAAAAAAATAGTCTCCCATTAGCGTTTTCATTCCTTTTCCTGTATCGCCTACTCTGTCCTCCTCCCCATCTGTATCACAGAACAGCATCAGCACATTAAACCATGAGAGTCCCTTGGTTGGAGGGATGCCAACTGGGCCCAGAGGCACAATGCAGGGCTCTACCTCCGTGGCATTTGTACCTCATAGGAGATACGACCCAGGCAACCAGTTGCTCTCCAGATCATCTTTCCTGATCTCCCTTTGGGGATTTTGGTTCAGTGCCACTCGATGTCGTGTCAACTGTCACACCAAGGTCTCAGAACAGCTGTCAATCAACAGCTGCAGGGCTCAGCTCAGCCAGGCAGAGCACAGCAAGGCAGAGCTGCCTCCAGATACCACTGGTCATGCAGGAGGTTTGGAGTAAAACCCAAGTATCTCCAAGTGCTGTGTGTGCAGCGGTGAGACTTCCTCCAAACCAACACACAATTTTCCATCTGAACAAACCACTACAGGCTGTGCAGACCAAGGCACGCTCTTCTGACATATGAATACATGGCAATGTGAGAATACAGTGCAAGACAGAGCAAACAAAACAAACAAACAAAAAAAAGAAATCAAATTGTTAGCACTGTTCCTGGTATGGGCTTCAGCAACAACTTTCTGTCACAATCTAGGCAAGGAAAAGGGCTTAGGACAGACCAAGAACCATATCCCAAGAGTTAATCTGACCTCTCCTGCCCAAGAATGAACAAGTAAGCAATTTCTGGAAGTAAAGACATAAGACATATGCTATGGAGTGTCCAGTTGAAGAGAGTTCCCAGTCAAGTAGGCATACAAGCTAAAGAAGCCTCAAGATTATACCAACCATGTACTTACAGCATTTATATTCTGCTTACACAAGAGAATTGTTTTCAGCAGGACTCATTATTTAAAATCCTTCAAACATCCCCATGCAATGCAGCAAGAAAGGTTAAGGTTTCATTCCCCCAGTGAATTCTCAACTTAATTTGACAACAGTAAAGCACTGTTCTCATTCATCAGGTTAAATACAGACCCTGTCACATCACTGGAGATGCTGTGGACACCAAGCTCTTTAACAGTCCACCAGAAGTTCTGGCATTATGTCAATTTGTGTGTGTGTTTCTTGCAAGTGATGGTCTGCAAAAGCTTTTATAAAATGGTAGTGGAGCTAATATTTGTCTCTGCTTTCCCAAGCACAAACTATACCCACTTCTGTCATCACATGTAGATAATGTGACCCACAGCAATGCCCTGAAAACCTGGAATAATGGATGTAATCCTCAGAGTTTAAGGAGGACTGTGAGACTCGAGCTGCTCAGAGTTCCCATATAAGTAATCCAGCAACAAGACTACTCTGTTTCTGGCAAAGGATGCTTTATAGCACCTCACAGGACTGCGATGTGCTGGGTCTCTTGTATCCATTAGTCATGAGATCTGTCTTGAGTTAAAAACCAAGCAAAATCAAATCAGACCAAATCATGCACTGTAAGTGTTAACAGCCAAACAGAGCCCTTCATCTCAAACAATACAACAGCAGTGCATAAAAAAGCAGGAGTGCTAGCGCGGCATTTTAAAATACATTTTTGCACTGTACAAAAGCCACAGGTTAGGAATGCATTGCTAAGAGCTGATTCCTGCACACTTCTGCAGCACACTGTGGTACCAACACCGAGGAAAATGTGTATGATGGCCTGCCTGCTTCTTGCCACATTAAGCACATATCTCCATGGATGCCACACATGTGGAAAGCCCCCTCCACAGCCCCAAGAAGTGCTGGAAAAAATGCTGTCAAAGTGATGAAAGATCAGCACATGGTCAGACCCCTTCATCCCACGATACCAGCTTCTCCTGCCGGGTCTTTGCTCTTCTGAGTAGTTTGGCTACAAATCAAAGCCCTTATAAGTGTGCAGATGGGGGGGTAGCCCTGCTTATGCAGGGTAAACCCCTCTGTACTTGGAGTAGGACCAATAAACGGTTGACATAAGTAAGCCTGAATTTTCAAACAGAAATCTCAAATTTGAGATGTCTAAAACAAGAGGTAGAAGAAAATTCTCATCAAGAACACATCAAGGCACAAATCAGCATATAAGGGCAGCTTAAGTCTTCTGCAATTAGCCTGAAATAGCACAATATCCAGTCACCAAAACCAAAGGATGTCACATCAGATGTCTGTTATTACAGCTCCTTCATTCCCATGGCTAGCTGACCCAAGGATAAAGCTTAGTTGGGCACTTGTACACGCACATGGTCTGTGCCTCTCCAAAAATGCAGGCACACAGGTCTGATGAGTTCCTGGATAAGACAGGAGACAGGTAGGACAAGGGCCGCCACTGTTACTTGCTATTGGGAGATGCAAAACCCCAAGTCTGTGTGATTCTGAACAGTCTGAAAATATGTGATTTTAGTAACTGTGTAAAACCTTCCACAATAATATCCACAATCGGTGGTGGTGTTGCTGTTCATTAGTAAAGTTTAGATACAAAACATAATCAGATGCTGTAATTCCATTTTCAGACAGTTTTACCCTGAACATTAAACGTTATTCAGCTTATCAAAACAAACAAACAAAAAAATCAGTTTAGCACAGTCATCTTAAGGGGGTTTGCATGTTTTAACTAGGCTAAAAAGTAGACTATAAATCAAGGCCCTCTTGGAGGCATTCTAAAAGGGCACAAAACAGGTTCCATTCTTTATTTGACTGAAGCGCACATTATGCTAGACCGTCATTGAGAGCAAACAAGAGTAACTGAAATCAGTCTCTTGCCAATTTTCATAATCTGTAGTAGAACACTTTTCTAATTAATAGACTTCTAGAGACATCTATGTTGCCAAATACAGACATACTGCACTTCTTCACCTTTCTGACATCTCTCCTCAGTGCTGATGTACAGGGTGCTTTCACACTTTTTTTTCCTCCTACAAGCAGGTTAGTATTTGAAGTCTGAATTTTTCCATAAATCTTTCAATTCCACACCACTGTTTGTGTGTCTACATTAGATAGTGATGTTTCAACACTGAGAAAGTCAGTAACAACTATACAACTCTACATTTGGATACATGCTGAAATAAATGTACTTTGCAGCCAGTTATACCACAGAATGCAAAGGAAATAATACAATTTTTACATATATATATATATATAAATATATTATTACTCAGGTTTGACTTTTTCTGTCTCTGAAGTCTACAGCTTCAATGGATTGCTTACATGCTAGTGGCTGTCAGTTGACTCAACAGTCCAAGTCAGCCAAAGCTATCTAGTGTATCATGGAGCAATGTACATGTGCCTTTGGTACCCATGGACACCAGAGATCATTGTTCACACACTGTGTGTCATGAAAGCCTTTGGGACCCTCTCCTGCTCCTCATCCCTTCTTCTGGCTAAGTCACTCTGGCCAACTTTGTTTGATAACAGGCCTAGAAGAACCTTAAAAAGTGAAGAGCAAATAACCTCATAAAATATGAAACCCACCAAAGATGAGGTATGTGCATGCTTGCAGTCTCTTTGCCAACACCACGACAGGACACGCTGTTCTTGTGCTTGTAAAACCTGTCTTCCTGCACACACAAGTCTTAGCAGCCAAGACTGAAAAATAATCTGCCTAGTAAGCAAAAAAACACCCATTTACTTTTGCTCCTCAGATGTATTTGGTTCTAGCTACTGCTCAGTTATAATCTATTTATTGTCTTCTAGTGTGTAGCATGCTCCAAGCTGATGAAAGAGTTGCCTTCCAATCCCCATTTGTTATGTATATGTTTCTGCCTGATTTCTCTTTAGCTCCCCAAAACCTGCTGTATGCTGACATCAACAAATGGCAATGTTCATTTACTAAACTACCCCATGATGTGAAATCAACTGAATGTGCTCCTCAAGTGTTGCCCACATCAGCACAGGCCTGAATTTAAAAGCATTTGCCTCACCCTCCTAAGACAGGCAATTTCATTTCATTTTAATTTATTTTAAAATCCTGTAATCTCTTTCAAAGCTCATCACTTTTCCTAGCTGTTCCAGCCCCCTGACCCTGCTCACGTTTCTGCCATACATACCAACAGCCCTTCAAGGAGCAGCAAGAGCAACAAGCAAGAGAGTAAGGGGCACACCAGCGAAGAGTACGGAGGCGGTAAGGTAGTAAAAGGCAAGGAGCGTCAAAAGTAACTGAAGACTTAGGATTTGTGCACAAAACAGTCCAGTCCTACCAGCTCTGTAAGGAAGATTTTCCTATTCCTTAACTGCATTCACTATCAACTTCACCTTTACAGCTGAAACCATTACTCATGTAACCAGGGTTAAAAAAGATACAGGGAGTCCTTCCAAAGAAGACTCACTCCACTGACCCCAACCCATACACAAGCTTTGCTGTTGTTTAGTTAAAGAGTAGCATGAATTGCACAAGAAGCAAAACAGGAAAGCAAAACAACACCTCCTGTGAGAGACAATTCACAATGACGCAGTTTTCTTAACAAGCACATATTGAGTGTCTCCACCAAAACTCAGACAACAGCTGGCTCTGATGAGAAAAATCATGCTGGAGTAGAAAGAACACCAAACATCAAAATAGAAGGGATTTTTCATTATATTTTTTTAAAGCATGAGTAAAGTGAATTATTCCTTCCTTGAAAGTTTTCAGCACTCCTACAGTGTCTTTAACATCAAGAACTGCAGAAACTATTTGCATCTTCACAGGGATCTACATACATACACTGTTTCTGACAATGGTCCTACTTACTGTTGAACTAGCTGATCCAAAATAAGAGAAATACTTAGTAAAAGCCATTAATGGCAGAATTTACTGAAAATAAATATTTTTCCTGGGTGTTTTTTTGGATATACCTAAATATCATTCTCCACAAAGGTGGAAAGAGAGTCAGGGATAACTTCGATAGCTTAGACTTTAGCAAGCACTAGAATATAGCGAACAAGGTCAGGTTTAGCTGTTTTTATCTCAGTTCCTTGGGAAAGGGTATCCCTGGTACCAGATGCCTCTCCCATCTCTAGTGATGCACATAGAGACAAGCTGTTGCTCCCATTTAGATACCACTCCAGTCACCAGGAAAAAAGTATCACCTAGAGCAAGGAATGATGCCAGAAGAGTGTTATTCTGAGAAGGACTGCCTCCTCAATTTATCATCATCCAAACCCAGTCAGAACAAATAGGAAGTCCTTTTTGAAAATAAATGGATTAACCAACAAAAAAATAAACCCTCTGAGTTCAGGTGAAAAGGGAGAAAGGATTGCCAGGGCATTAGAATTTTAGAGCTGTTCTTCTCTGCCTTCTCCTGTCCCTGGGGATCACCCCACTGAGAAAGCACCTGCTGACCAAGAATGATCCCACATGAAGCACACCCTGGTGCTTTCAAAAATCAATCCCCATCCAGTGCACAGTGCAGTGCCCATTCATGCTGGTGCTGTGCAGCATTCCCAAAGGCACATTTACAGCAGTACTGTTACAACTCCTTGCCTCCCTCTCACAGCTAAGTGACCTTTGGGAGAGAGTGTAGCTGTAACCAAAATTGTGAAAAATTACTTTCTTAGGAAAGGTAAGACATTCCCTCCTCAAATTCTTCACTGCAACTTCTGCTTTTCACTTGCTAAAATACCGGTCACATCTACAAGTGCCAAGTCTAAAGTTTTAGTACATATCATGTAAGAACAATACATTGTTACCAAAAAAGGAGAGCTGTCTACATTTCAGATGCATTTGTTCAGAATCCCCATGTGAAGCTGTCAAGTGGAAACCACAGCATCCATAAAAATCTAGTAGAGAGACATTTGGAGGGAAGATAAAACAGTTGATCATTCCACCACCACAAAGCAAATGGAGATAGCAGCAAATGACGCAGAGGAGTAGATGCCGGCACTGGGACGATTAAATCAAACGAAAAATGAAATGTCCTAGGAATTACCTAGCCTGCCAAGATGTTGTGCTAGATACTCCACAATTATCCAGGAGCAGTCTTTGGCTCTTAAGAATTTAGAGTACAAGTGAGATAAAGTTAGGTCACCTCAGCAGACGGGGTTATTTAGTCAGACTATGCCAAAGACCCAAGGACATTTGGATTTTAACATTCCTCATTTTTTTTCAATATTGCCTTTACAGATTTGAGCTTGTACTAGCAACAGAATTAAAAGTGGAATAAAAAACACCACAGGAGACAAATACTAACAGTACCAGGTACACAGCAGATCAGGTCTCTGCATTGCAAATCAGCATTGATACGTTCTACATCCATGAAATCTAAGGCATTCAAGTTATGTTCCAAAAGGAATACAAAAGCAGTCTCAAAGAACATTATTCTTTTTCTACTTCATGATTTTTTTTGGGTGTTGCCAATTACTTTGGGAACGTTTCCATATGATCAACTCAACAGAAAATGGAATTTGTCTGAAAAAACCCAAATGCTGCATATATTATGCTATTTAAAGAAAAAAAAAAGTTAAAAAAAACAATCAAAGCCTGGGAGAGATTATTTTATAAAAACACAAGTATCGGTTTACTGTTAATTCACTGCTGCAAACTCCCACCTAAATGCAAATAAATGCTGTGTCCTTTAGGTCAGGTAAATGAAAAGCATTCTACCAATACAAGGCATCTGTCAAATTTTCAATATAGACATTAAAAGCATTTGAAAGGTAAATCTGAAACCCCAGACTGAAACAACACTGTGCTTTAAACACAATACACTGCATGGTTATTATTAAGTTCTTCACTCACAGTGTAATTTAAGGACCATTTTGATATTCTGTTTGGAAAAAGGTGTCAAATTCAGGAAAGCGGTGTCAAGACCAGCAACTTTGTGAAAATAAAGTGCTATCTGTAATAGCACCCTATAGGGTTTTAGTTCAACAGTATTTTTACATAATTCTAACGGTGCCATAGCATTTGCCTCACAGACCCCCATCTCTATGAAAAGACTTCCACAGCATCCTTATTCCTTTCAGCCACATACGCAGTTACCAGCTTATACGACAAAACACAACTCATGCTATAATGGCCACATGAAGCACATGGTTGTACAAGTTCTCTAGACAGAACCTGCCTGGTTACATCAACAGCCCACATTTCCCTTAGTGCTGACTCTTGACACTGAAAGCCAGAGGGGACCATGACTCCTACAGTTCTCCTCAACCTTGGTAGTACAGAGGAGGGGAGGATGTTAGGCCAGCAGATGCCATCCACACAAGGAAGCCACAGGCAGCCACAAATCAACTGCATTCCAGAAGGGATGATTTTGCCCGTTTTGTCTTGTTCTCTGAGGATACTGAAGTTAATAATAAGCTTGCAGATCATGTCTGCTGCACAATGTTCCCCTAACCACTTTTAGCCTGTTGTCCCTTTGGAAACCCATCTGGAAAAAAAGGACAGGGCATAAATAATAAAACTTCTGCAAATTTCATGAGAGTGAGGAGCCTAGCAGTGGAGACACCCCATACTAGCTTCTACAATGAAGAAAAGAATATAAAATAGAAATCAGTCTCTATTATTTCCTTTGCTTCTGAAACAAGCTGTCCTTTAGAAGTGACAAAGTTTGTTTAACAAGTAACTCATCCAAGGACTGCCACAGAAATCTCTTCCTACTATTTTCTGGAAATAAGGGACTGACAAGTTTTCTGACTTATCAGGTCATTCTGCATTGGACACAAATATGCCAGGCAAAGGGTTTCCCGATGTCAATGTATGATGTTCACTTAAGCTGCAGGAGAAGAGTTAAGACGCTTTCTTATGTTCCTTCCTTCCTGCTAAAAGGACAGATTGCAAGTGCCACCTCAACAATCTTAACCATGAAATAACGTCTTAGTCAAGTAATAAATTATTTACTACAGTTCCTTATTTGAAAGGGAGTCAATTAGTTAACGGGCCATCAATTAATACTCAGCAAGGAACAACAGAAAGAGAGGAACTCTTCTGAACAGCACAAATCTTGAAATAAAGAGTGCTTTTAAACTGGATACCTCTGTATTCAAGTCAGTATCGTGCTTCACTGAACATCTATTTTAATAATAAACGGCTACATTTGCTAGCAAGACATCCTGTTGACACCTATTCAATCGTGCCCTACTTTGGCATGACAGCCTTTTGCATACTGCAGGGTTCAAATGAGTGCTCAGATATATTCAGAGGATTATACTGCAATGTATTAGAGGGCATGAGGCAAAAGCTTTGTTTCCCAGAACAAAATCTGAAGGGCAGCATCCCCTCGAGGAGTTGCAAACAGAGTTACCCTGGAGACAGCCTCTGAGGAACAGTGACAATCGTCCACAGACAAGATGATCTCAGGCAAGATGATCTGTTGGGTTGGTATTTTAAGTGGGGGGATGGGTGCTGAGTTTCCCTGCTCCTTGTTTGTGAAGCAGGAAGGGAATGAAGGTGAGGGAGGGAAAAATAATGTTAGTGAGTTATTTAAGGATCTTTATGATGAGAAAAGTCCGTCACTCCCTCTCCTACACAATAGTATCATTTTACTGTCAGGAAGTACACAGTTTTCACAGTTCATTGCCATTCTTTGAATTATTTTCTCCTAAACTTTGTTTTGAGCTCTATAATCTAATAAAAGCAGAACTTGATCAACCTCTCTGCTCAAGAACTGAGGAACTTGCAGTGTCTGTATCCATAGTCTCCATTTTGCGCAGCTTAACTTGCAAGGCCAAGTCTGGCACCTCCTCTCCTTGCCTGCTGAGGGAAGGTCAGCTGCTCCAGGAAACATATTTCAGACAAGGAGCCCAACCAGGAGAGAACACCACACATACAATGCCATGAGATCTGCAACTCCCCTGAGGCATCACAGCAAACTCTGAGTCAAGATTTTTTTTGTTTTTTTAATAATGTTACCAGGTATTCAAGCTTTATAAACAAACATTCACCCAGGTTTCCCCATCAAAAATACCTTTCATTACTACTACTTTTCAGCTCTACTTAGGTTCTTTCCCCACAGCTTTAACTAGTATTTCTGTCGCTTTCCAGGTAGGCTACTATCCATCTTATTTGTGTATTTAGCTTCACAAATAATGCTGTAGAGGTGCAAGCATTATCGTGATATAATCACCACTGAATAGATTTATAAAAACTAAGGAACATTTGACAGTTACCACTTCCATAAGATATTCAGATTGCCATATCCCAGTGTAAACAAGGAGGGGAAAAAAAAAAAATCAGACACTGAAGCAAAGCATACTAAAATGGCCACGGCACCTTAAACTGGTTGTGAGTCTAACTCTCACAGAGGTTCATAATGCACAGATCCCACTGACTTCTAAGTTTATCCTTTTTAATTCAATGCATTTTCATGAATGCTATACAGACTGATCTCATCTCCTTGTATCAATTTTTCTGTGCCCTAAGCTTCTCACCATAATAGCGTTCCAGAGTGATATTGGATACACCAGCCCTCCTCAAAAGTTATTCTTGATTGCATTTTGCCAACTGGCCAACAAGGGATAATGAAATTCAACATGTAAGCATTCCCCCAAGAGCTGGAGAATTTCACATCTGTCATATATTTACTATCCAAAAAGAAAGGCACTGTATTTGTGCACGCACTAGGGCTCTGAGAAACAGGGCTGTCACCAGATGTTCCACAGCTGAGAGCCTGTGTAGCCTCAAGAAGTGAGGCTAATCAGTGCAGGCCCTAAGTAATTAAGTTACTGTGCTTTGCAAGAACTGCTGGCTGTTTAGAGGAGAAAGACCACAATTCAACATCCCAGTGAGAGAAAGGCAGAAAGAGCTCAGATATTATATAGGTGAATGGGAGGCAGCCAGCATTACCAGGACAAATCCACATCAAGCCAGACATCAAATAGAGCAATCCCACCTTTTGGGGTCTGCTAGGAAGATTTTGGCACCAGTGCCACAAATCACAGCACACAGCAAATAGTCTAAACCATTTGGGTTTCTACTAAACAGCATTCCCAACCCCATTTTTAATTAAGTTCCCCAAGGACACTAAACAGAGACTATAGGCTCATCCATTTTGTGCTTCATCTCCTTCGTTTTATTATCTTCTATGTCTTTAATCTAAGGCTCCTGTGAATTCAGGTATGCAATCTGACACAAGGATCGTAGCTGTCAGGATGCAAGGATATGCTTGCAGTGCCTCATGACAACTGCTCTGTGTCTACTCATGTATATAAATACATACAACACCAAAACAACTTCTCACAAATAAGAGGTCATCAGCTCCCAAAACTTATGCCCAGGCCTGTTTTGTCATACAAAAGCATAAAGGTAAGCAAGTTTTTTGTGTTTTTTTTTTAATAGCTGTCTGACATTGTAATACATAACTTTCCTGCACTTTTGTCATGAGGGCTCAGAGACTCTCAGGTGTCTGCTGATGATACAAATTCATTATGTATTTGGCATCTGGTCAAGAGACCAATTTTTTTTTTTTTGTTTCCAATCAGATTAAAGAAAACAACTAAACAGTATTAGATTTCTAGTCCTTAGAATTCCCCCAGAGTAATATCTAATAGTAAGATTTTTAATTGCACATGCCTATAAGATTACAAATTGCTGTGACAGGTTGGATTTCAAGTTACGACAAAGACATGAAGGCATGTCAAATGTTCCTTGTATTTCTCAAGTTTAGATAGACCATCTCTCTATAGGCTTATTTATATATACAGTATGAAAATATTTTAAGCACATACACACACACACACTCATGTATATAAATACATACAGGCAAAAATAAAATCAAGTGGCCTGGATTTTCCTACAGCTATTAAGAGTAGGCATTCTTCCTTAAAAACACACTACAAATTACATACACATAGGATCGAGCAGCAACGCTGGGAAATACTGTTTGAGGCGATAAATAAGACCTGGCCATGAATCTGTCTTTCAGAGTAGAGCTGTGCCTTCACTGGAGGAATAAAGGGGATGCCTGCTGGCAGGAACACCTGCCAGCCCCAGTACTAAATGCCCTGCTCCAGCAGAGGAGCGGACACATTAGAGGAAGGGAGATGATGCCTTCTGAGAAATGCAGAGCAAGCAACAGTTGGCAGGGTTATCATCAGCTCCTGGCTTTGTAGAGGACCACCCTGGCTTTCCCTGCCTCCAGAGACACTGCCACATGGGTGGTGGTGTGGCACCTTGAACTGGAAAGGCACTAAGTTCCCAGTTCCACTCCAACCTGACACAACCAGGTGCAGCCAAACTGCCTTGCTTATAAACCAACACACACATTTCCCCCCCACACTCCACTGCAGAGAGAAGTGCTGCAGAAGACTGACATACCAAAGCCAGCATCCTTTTGTCATGTGCTTTGTTGATACTAAATCAGCCCTTACCGCAGCCTCCAGCATCTCAGTAATAGAAATGAAACACTGAATTAAAAGTTGGAGACAGATCTTCAGCAACCAGACCAGCAGGGGGAGGGGGGGGAGGGGGGGAATCTGAAAAAAATTCTCATTTAAAACAGCAGCATTGATGAACTTCTAATTGCTCCTAGAAGAGCTTGAAGGGTATCAGTCTCCCAAGAGAATAAGGACCACGTGCAACACTAGCTCTTAGGGTAGGGGAGCAGTCCACAATCTAGTGAGCTCATTGCAAGCACTAATATTTGAGAGATTAGCCCAGGGTACAATCTCTTCTATGTTACATCCCAGCTTACACCCTCTGGCCTGAGCAAACCAGATTCCAAGTGCATTTACATGGAATCACCAACTTGCCATTTGGATCAGACCACAAAACTCAGTATTAAAATGCAATTTATGATGCCACATTCTGGAGATTTAAGAACAGAGGACAAATTAGACTGAGCTTCTAAAATTCATCAGGCACCTCAATTTCTACAGATTATGGTGTAGGACGGAGTGACAATAACCAAAGTACCTATTTCTAGCCATTACCTCTTCCTCTGCCCACTCTAATACACAGACTGTCTTGAGAAGTATGTAAAGTGTCCACAAATCTTACATGAAACAAATTTACACCACAGGATATGTAGCAAGGCACCCAACACTATCAGGCACTGCAGAAAGCTGCCCAACACAGAGAAAATATATAAAAGTAGATCTTGTTCAGATTATAATTCCTTGAGTTTATGTGGTGCATTCAATATTGCACTGGAACAAAAACCAGCCTGGGCCTACACTCTCTACAGTGGGCAGGTTGCAGCATCTGTGTGGTGTTCGCTAAAAACCCACTGCACATCTCACAGCTTGGAGCAGAATGACAGAACTGGGATGGTCCTGCCAGGCACTGGGAGGGATATTCGGGGGAGGCTGCCCAGCACAAAACTGCTTCATGGAATCAGGGAAATTCAAAGTAACAAAAATCTTCTGAACTCTCTGACAGGCTTTTAATTTCTTCCCTTACCAGAGCATCTTTCCCAGATGAGTTGCTCACTGAGCAGCAGGAAATGCCTTCCAAATTCAAATAAAGCCACGTTACCAAACATACCCCAACCCAATTCAAGAAATCATGATCAGTAAAGGAAACAACTGAACAACAGTGAATATGCCATGGGGTAATATACATCAGATGGCTCTAGGATTCATTTAACATGACTGTGGAGTTGATAAAATGGATGTTAGAGATTTCTTCTAGGGAATCAGCAGTTTCTTTTGCAATAAAGAGCTTCTTGCTGTTTTCACTGGGCAAAGGATGCTCTTCCTAACAGCAAAACAGCAGGTCTGCCCAGATCTTGTGGGAGCAGGTTAGCAGCAACTGAGGAGGAGGTGCAAGAATGAATGCGGTCATAATTCATTCCCTCACTGTCACTCTTTTCTCATTTTAGCTTAAATTACTTCAAAATGCCCAGCTTAAATGTATGAGGGAACTAGGGCCAGAAAACCCTCAAAAGTATTTTTTTCTCTATGCAACTCCAATGGTTTAAGCTTAGCTGAAGTTACTAGGAAAAGAAACAGAAATGACAATCCACTTGTAGGCATATTCACATCCAGAGGAGAGGTGCTACACCTGCATGGGAAGGATAGGTATATCAAACTTTTGCACTTAAAAAAACCCTCACCACTGCTGGAAAGGATGGCTCTGCCCTAGGTTTATTCAGCTACTTTGTCTGTGAAGCTGTCTTCAGGTACTGCACTTCTCCAAATATTGGGGAATAGACACATGACCTCATCCACCAACCCCTTTACTCAACCCAGAATAGCAGCATCTCTCCAACCCCAGTAGTTTCCAGTCATCTTCACCACATAAAAGCTTTAGCTGGAAGTTTAGCATCAACAAAGTAGGTGGAATTCGCAATTATGCAAAGTCTCCATTTTTCCACTGAGGTAATTATGCAATAGGCGAAAACAAAGAAGGAATGGGTGGGCAGTCATCTTCCCTATTCATCAGGATAAGGAAAGGGAAGCTGCTCACTTCTGCTCCTCATTAGCCTTGTTCAACCTCAGCTTCCCCCAAACCAGTCACTTTGGAGTATCTTGCATGTCCAGGAAGACACAGGACAAGGTGTCCTCTCACATGTAGACAGCTGCTGATGCTCCATGGTACATCTGGGTATTGGGTAAGGGATGACTGTATCCATATTAGTCAGCTTTGATCCACTACATTTTCTGTCCTGGTTGCTTGGGATTATTAACTCCAAAAGGATGTATAAAAAAAGATTCTTCTGATATGTTTATTTGAAAAAGTCAGGTAAGTTTTTTAAATTGTTTTCATGGGGTTTTTTTAGATGTATTTACATCTAATTGCATCACAGACACTTACTGCTTACATGGAAAATCATCACGTGTAATCATCATGGAAGATCAAATTTCATTGGGATGCTATCATATTTTTAAAACCAATATATCCACCAGAGGTGAAGTGCAGCCCTGGCGCTATCAATATCCTGATGAGCTAGAAGTTGCTGAGAACATGGAGTTAAACTTATTCAGAGAAAGTTCCTTGAAAGAACCTGCTTTTAATAGCTAGTCCTTACTGATTCTGTGTTCATCTATGACAAGGACTAGTCAGGATCAGGGCTATCTAACAGCTCTTACTAGCCAGGGACTACTGCAGAAGAAACAAATGGATCAATGTCAATGAATAAACTCAACATCCTCCTGAATCCCAAGTGAAAGACAAGCACTGCCTCAGACACTATCCTGTCATCATAATGAACAGTTTCCCAAGCACATGGCTGCTCTTCATTCTTATCTTTAAAAACAATTCATTGAGAAGAAGGTTGTGCCTTAACTGCACGAGCTTTGACTTTTGTCTTCAACAAAAAAGCATATTAAAGCTTTGTAGAAAGACAGAGAGAAAAAATTATAGCAAAAGATTTTTAAGGCATTTATGGCCCTCTTGTTTTTCCTCTCCAGTACCACCCAAGCCATTTCCAGGTTGGTTTATTTTCCCCCAACATTGAGCAGAGCAGGCATACCAGCTTGGTCCCTCTGATGCTCTTCCAAACTGCTACCAACAAACTGTCTTGTCCATTTGCTCAGTACTCACAAGGTCCAAAAAGTGTGCTGGCCATAATAAGAATATTTGATGTGTGCATTTTTATAGCTTGAACTGGAAGAAGACTGGAAGGTTCAACAGACTGGTTACAAGCTAAGGTTTCCAAATCAAATCAAGACTAGGTCAGAAACAAAAACCTAGTCATCTGACTTAGCAACTGCTTGGCAGCTGATACAAAATGAATAGCTAGAGTTAGGCCAGCTTTTTAGACAGCAGATGTCTGCACCACAACACCCATTCATTACCTACAGTTAATAACTACACAAATATGATTTTTCAGGATTCAACAAAACTTCTCATTGCCCAAACTAGTTACCCCTCTTTGTGACAAGCTCTGAGTTGCCCTTTCAATTCTGTTTTTTAAGAGAATAACTTTCCTTAAAGAAGTTCACTAATAAAAACATTTTTATAATCACAGTAAAATATAATGGGAATTAAATTATAGTACAATAATTCACACCTGACTGCACAGAGGCCATTTGGCCTTCATCTTTGTGTCTGAATGTGCTGGGTGGGAATTACTACACTATAATTCACATGCTGTCACATCTTATGGCTTAACTAACACTAAAAATCAGAGTTAGTCACCAGAGATCAGAAATCAGTCTTGTCAGAAAATGGTTACAAATGAAAGAAGCATCAAAGGTCACAGGCCTGAAAGGTAACAACTTCCCCCTACTGCTATAAGAGTAAGTACATTTTCTACTGCTGTAGTTCAGAACAAGACCCACGTGCCCTGCTGTTGTACAATGTACCTATTAAGAATTACCAAATGGTTAGGGTTGGAAGGACCTAAAAGATTATCTAGCTCCAACACCCCTGCCAGGGGCAGGGACACCTTCCACTAGACCAGACTGCTCAAAGTGCCATCCAGCCTGGCCTTGAGCACTTTCAGGGATGAGGCATCCACAACTTCTCTGGGCAACCTGTTCCAGTGCTTCACTGCCCTCACAGTGAAGAGTTTCCTCCTAATATCTAACCTAACCTTACCCTCTTCCAATTTAAAGCCATTATCCCTTTTCTCATCACTACATGCCTTTATCCAAAGTCCCTCTGCAGCTTTCTTGAAGGCCTCCTTTAGGTACTAGAAGGCTGCCTTCTCCACACTAAGCAACTCCAGCTCTCTCAGCCTGCCTTTGTAGAAGAGGTGCTCCAGCCCTACAATCATGTCCATCCTCTGGACTCACTCAGGCAGGTCCATGTCCTTCTTGTGTTGGGGGCCCCAGATGGGGGTGGATGCAATACCCTAGGTGTGGTCTCATCAGAGCAGAGTAGAGGGGCAGAATCACGTCCCTTGACCTGCTGCCCACGCTGCTTTTGATGCAGCCCAGGATACAATTGCTTTCCTGGCCTGCAAGCGCACATGGCTGGATAACGTCCAGCCTCTAATCCACCAACACCAACAGGGCTGCTCTCAATCCACTCTCCATACAGCCTGTCTTTGTGCTTGCAATTGCCCCAATCCCGATGGAGCACCTTTTGCATTTGGCTTTGTGGAACCTTATGATGTTCCTATGGCCCCTCTTCTTGTGCTTGTGAAAAGGTCCCTCTGGATGGCATTCCATCCCTCAGGCATGTCAGTGCATCACAGAGCTTGGTGTCACCAACCAACTTGTTAAGACTGCACTCGATCCCTTTGTCTATGCCACTAATGAAGACATTAAATAGCACTAGTCCCAATATGGACTATTGAGAGTAAAAGATCTTGTTTCCCCTCAATAGCAGGGAGATGCTATGAGCAGACACTTGCCAAAAACCAAAGGGAAAAAAAACCCCAGTCAAAAAGCAACCAACCAGCATTACCGGAAAATTGCCTTAAAATCTCTCTCCTTATTTAGTGTGAAATTTAGACATGAAAGAAGTGGGTTCACACACAGACCTCTGCGCTGCACAATGGCTTAAGCAGGAATTAAATAGCATACAGTCTTAGCAAGCTTGAATTTCACCTTCTATCAGCTTATAGATTGGTCTGCCATCAGATGAGGAACTTAATACTCCCAATTTTAGTATATCGCTGCTAACGAAAGCACCACAGTATGTACACAGAACAGCTGCCCCCTTTTATCAGGAAAAGCCTTCCTCAATCACTTGTTCCAGTACGGAGAAGGTGGCACGGCTGCAGGTAATACAAATTGCCAAGAATAGCAAACATTATAAATATTTCAAGGATGATTAATCTTTAAAACACTGAAGTTAGGCAGAAGCCTGGAAGTCAACTTGGCTATTTCACAACTAATAAAACATGTATCTTGTATTTCATTGTGACTATATAAAGAGTATTGTAGTAAAAGGCAATTATCCACCATTCACTAGCTAACATAACACTTGTACAAGTATAAAAGAAACACATGTATGTATTTTAAGCAGTGACAGTATTTCCACTGTATTAAAATAGTAGTGAGGCAAATGTTCAGCTCACATTAAACAGCACTCTGTCACCGAGGACCAGCTTGCTAGCATCATATATTCCCCCAAGATAGAGAATGCTGCTTGCTTTAACAGAATCATTGTCACCAGGCAACTACCAGTGCTGTTCAGTAATAAATATTTCCAATGTTCCCACAGAAACTGGCTCGGCATCTGGACCTGCTAATGCCTGGAGAGCTCAGCTTGACCTTGGAGTACCATCTCTTCACAAAGATGCAGCCCCTCACCCCAGTTGTCTCACAGAAGCATTGCAAAGATGGTGCAGAAGCTCAGAGGGTGAGAACAGGACAGCCCATGAGGCTCTCCTTCCTTGCAGCTACAATGACTTGAAAGGACTTCAAATTTAATTTCCTACTCTGCGAGTGATAAATTAGTTCAGCCCCATCTCAAACTAATTCTCATCTAGAGAGACAAGATGGCCCTAAATGTCCCTAAATGCAGGAAGGTCGCTTCACAGCTATGCCACAAGTCTCCATAAATAAATTCTCAGAGGCAAGTAATCTTTTTTGGAAGTTTAGAATTGGGCCAGCAACATCTGTATTCCTGCCAGTTTGGTGCTGTCAAGTATCAGCACTAGGTCTTAAGCTTCATAACAATACCAGGCTCCAGGACTTGCCAGGCTTTGTCTGAAGTAAAATCTATTTTAGCTTAAACTTAGCTCTATCTCCAGAAGTTATTTTAAAACTCTTGCAGAACCTGCAGCTTTGCCTAGGATCAGACAACTTTCACCTAGTCTGTCCTAGCTGCAACAGCAAAACTTCTTTAATGTCGGATTGTCCTGGGTTTGGCTGGAATAGGTTTTTCTTAGTAGTTGGTACAGTGCTGTGTTTTGGGTTCAGTATGAAAATACAGAATCATATTCACACAAGGGTTGAAGGGAAGTAAGCAAATGTCTGTACAGTGCTTAATTACCAGCTAGGTTTAAACCAGGATACCTATTGTTTGTCCTGTAACTTCAGCCAGGTTTTGCTTACATTACTGCTTAACTTGTTCTGATTTCAGTTTTGCACAGCTTTAGCCAACTGTGTACTTCTAACCCAAAAATCACATTGTATATCAAGAAAAAGATTAAGAAATCTAAGTAGTCACAACAATGACTAAACCACCCCATAGATAATCAGGGGTGAACAGTGTGTAAGCCATTAACAAATGGCTTTTTCTAAGTTAATACTTAAAAAATAACCCCAAGAAGCTGCAAGACCAAGAAGAGCCAAGCCCAGCAACTGACACCACACTTCGCTCAAGAAGGAACCAAGGTGATGAACACTCACTCTCACGATACAAGTCAAGAGCTTAGTGGCAGAGGAAACATGTAGATTGCAATGGTTATTGATTTTATTGCTTTTGTAACAATCCCCAGCAGAAACTGGGCAATTTGGATCATTGCTTTAGTCGGAATAATAATAAGTGGTTGTTCATTTTTTGATTATACTATTAAAAAAAGTAGAGTAACAACAACAAAAAACTCATTCTTCACTGCCTATTGTGAAATTATGGACACAACACAATCCTTTTAAAAAAAAATTTTCAAATGAATAATAATAAAGCAATCTGATAAGATGATAAAGATCTTTGCATACAACAGGCCTTCAGCTCTTTTCCAGAGCCTAAAATAAGTTACTTCTTTGGGGACGTGCAAAATTTCAGCCCACAGTGATTAATGTGGTATCCTTCCTATCCTGCTCTTAACAGCATGCAGTGCTGAATCCTTTTATTTCTATTATTATTTTTGTCCAGCAGTCTGGAAGTCTTAAATCTCAACTCTCAGTCACACATAAGCATGACAGCAATGTGACAGAGCAGGTGTAGACCTCTCCAGGCTTGCAAACTGAGCTGCTGCCTGTCATGTCCATCCCATTTCCAGTGAACTTTGACAGTGTTCATTTGTGGGTAAAGAGAAATCTGCTTTGTTTGGGGTCAAGGGGAGGAAGGCTGAGGAAGATGAGAACAGCTGCTCATTCCAGAAAGTGCCTCTGGGAAATCCACCTGCTACAGGGGAAAGAGGATCAGTTTGCTCAGGTGTACATGGGGATAATACAAGCCAAGGAGGACTCTGAAGGTCCAGACCTTTAGATGCTTTGGGAAAAGCTTCCAAAAGGGGTAAAAAGAAGGCAGGGGTACAAAAGCCCTGTTCATAGCAGAGCCCTTGCAAAGGATGAAAAAGCTTTTGCTGTTGTTACTGATGGTTTTATTTCATTCCCTGGTATTGTTGCTTTCTATCTTGGCTAATTCTCTGATTTTGTATAACATGTTTGATTTTATGGAACAGATGGATTTACAGGCTTTGCTGTAGCTCAGAAGAGAGGATAGCTTTTGGGGGGCTTCCACACTCCTCCAGGTTGTCTCATATATGCAAGTTGTAAGCTATTTTCCATTCAAGTCAAGGACAACACTAAAGAAAGCATCCACTATTCAAATCTGCTATCATCTCAAGTATTTCACATGGTTTAAAATTTTTGTGAGCTATGATCCAAAACAGCCTGATCAAAACACTAGACAGTACTGTGCCTGTGCATTTAGGATACAGCAGATTAACATCATCACTGAGGAACTGCAAGGGCTCATGACTTTTTCCCCTTTTATGATTTCTACAGCTTATCAACAAGATGACATTGTACCAGGGCAGTATTCTGGAAGATTACTTTTCATCTTGCAGATCACTGAAGTACACACCCTTTGACTCCACACCTGTCATCACAGCCACATCTCACACACAATATACTCCAAGAAATGAGATAGCTAAAGTTAAAAAAAAGCCCTCTCAAAAAAAGAAATCACCAAAACAACACCACCACCTCTCCAATTTAAGAGATCACTGGTCTAAGAAATCCGTCTATAATGCAGCTACCACTACAGATGAAGACGCTGTGCCAGGAAACTAAAAAAGAGAATGAGATGCAGCAAGGTCAGCTTGAAAAAGTAGTTTGTATCAACTCCAGCAATCCCTACAGGACAGGCAGGAATCATTCCAGATCAAGAAACAGGAACTCAAATGCTTTGAGTCCTGTTAAACATAAATTATGAATGCTTTCTGCATGCAGGGAAAAGGGATTACTGAAAGGGGAAACAAAACCAAACCAACCAAACAAAAAAAAACCAACAAAAAAAAGAAGGGCTTAACTAGGCTATTTTTATAAAGGAAGGTGAGGCTGTGGCATCTGTTTAAACACACATATACTGTCTTCAGGCTTCAACTCTGCATTGATACCAGCTTGTCATTCACCTTAGACAGCCTCTTTTGTAGGCACTTGCAGGGAGACAGGCAACAAGGGAGAGCACCTGAGAGCATCAGATATTCAGTCTCTGATTTCAAAGCCTTGGAAGCCCCATTGGACTGTTCATTCTAACCTTCAATGGAACTCCGAGTTTTCTGTGCACATCCTTCCACACAGGAGACTGGAGGGGTTTGACTGCCCAGTGCTAGCTGATAGCAAACATACGCATTGAACATCACACAGCTAAACCTTCTCCCCTCATTTAGGAACAGGAATGCATCACCCTCAAACAACCAGGCACGTGCTAAGTACCTGCTTCCCCCAAGAAAGGCAACATGCCAAAATTCTGAGGTGGAAGCTGCATCTTGGCCACTCTTAGAAATCACAACAGGGAGAACAAAAACAAGTTCTCTAGCTCAGACCAAAGGTCTTCATTCTCCACTGTTCAAAGGGAGCTGTGAGCCTCTGCTGCACTTTTGCTGGCAATTTATAGGGATCAGATAACATGTATGTTGGTTAGATGTGTGATACCACCACTGACTGCCACAACGACAACAGCAAACACCCTGTACATTTAGTCTATAGAGGAACACAAAGGGTAGAAATATTTCCAGCATCTAGTTTCTGCATCTCTGGCATTTGCTCATCTGTAGCATAATACGGCTCCCAGGATACTTCTGACATTTTCATTTACTGCAACTATCAGGCAGGACTTTCCAGCTACAGTGGCACTAAGAATTTTAAACAGAACTGCCAGAGGCATATTTAAATTGTTAATTGCTTTAACTGTTAATACTGCTTAATTATAAAGATTTACAAAACATTTGCCATTTAACTTTACTAGAGAGGAATGGAGAGCACCTTTCCTAATGGCTCTTTTATTCCACTCCAGTTGGTCAACTCAGTTTAAATATTCATTCTAATTTTCAAGTCAGTGAGGAGTTTCGCTTGCAGAATGATAGTACAGATAACCTTTGTGCCCAAAGGTCTTATATAAGCGGACAGGTTGGGCTCTGTAGATATGTTCTGTCAATTACGTATATTTCATTTTTTAATCACCTTCTCTGCTGTAAAATTTTGCTCTATTGTCTTACCACATATAAAAAAGATCAGTTTGTAATGCACAAAAAGCCTGATGAATATTTTAAAAACAGGGGCCCACAGCTTACCTACAGGGAGTCATGTTATTTACAAACATGCTTCCAGTGACCTGTAACTAAAATGAGATCCTTGGTGGAGTTCACTTTCCACTTAGGCATCCAGGAAATCAGGCAGCCAGATTTTCTAAAGCTCTGCTCTGAACATTTAGTAACCATCATCGCTAATAGGAGCTCCTGAACCCTTCAGCACTTGTGAAACCTGGCAGCTTACTTCTGGAGCTTACATTTCGGTTTCTCATAGGAAAAGAACCCAACCCGAGGCCTCAAAATCTTACTTCAAAGAATTACACGTGTCAGATTTCACTTAACAGTTTCCTGGCTAATAAAACAACTGAATTTTTCTCATAGAGCTCTGTAATGGGTTTGCATAGCCGGGTTTCAGGGGGCTGAGTAGGAGTTACATGGATGGCTTTTGTGAGAAGTTGCTTGAAGCTTCCCTGTGTCTGACAGAGGTAATGCCAGCTGGCTCCAGGATGGACCTGCCACTGGCCAAGGCCAAGTCCATCAGCAACTGTGGTAGCACCCCTGGGATAACATATTTAAGATGGGGAAAAAGTTCCTGCTATATGAGAGAAACAGCTCTGCAGACACCAAGGTCAGTGAAGGAAGGGGAGGATACGCTCCAGGCACCAGAGCAGAGATTCAGATTCCCCTGCAGCCCATGGTGAAGACAATGGTGAAGCAGCTTGTCCCCCCTGCAGCTCATGAAGGTCCACAGTGGAGCCAAGGTCCACCCACAGCCAGTGGAAGAGTCTGTGACCCCATGGAGAGCCTGCACTGGGCCATGCTGTGACCCTGAGGAGAGAGGAACCCATTCTGGAGCAGGTTTGCTGGCAGGACTTGTGACCGGAGGAGGAACCTCACGCTGGAGCAAGGGAAAAGCATGAGGGGTCCTCCCTCTGAGGAAGAAGGAGCAATAGAAACAAGGTGTGATCAGCTGAACACAACTCTCATTTCCCTGTCCCCCTGCACTGCTGATGGGGAGGAGGTAGAGACAACTGGGAGTAAGTTCAGTTCAGGAAGAAGGGAGGGGTGGGAGGAAGGTGTTTTAAAAATTTGTTATTATTTCTCATTAACCTACTCTGATTTGATTGGTAATAAATCAGTTCTTCCAAAAGTTGAGTCTGTTTTACTTTTTATGGTACTTGCTGAGGGATCTCTCCTTGTCCTTATCCTGACCAACAAGCCTTTTATTATATTTTCTCCCCTGATCAACTTGAGGAGGGGAGTGATAGAGCAATTTTAGTGGTCACCTGGCATCCAGCCAGGGTCAACCCACCACAAGCTCATCCTTCCCTACAACAGAGCAGCTGTGTCTGACACTGTTCCCACAGTTCCCAGCTGCAGCCTGGCTGTGTAGCGTGGTGCTCCACACTGCTGGGTGGGTTACACAGTGTGCCAGGCTAAGGCAACACTCTTGGTTGTGGTTCTTTTTGGTGCAGAGTCCCTGAGCCTATGGGAGCCTCAGTCTTTCAGCAGAGCACAGAAATATCCACTGCAATGCATGAAATCACAGCCCAACACTGAGTAAAATCCCACCCTGGAGCTGTGGCTAAAGCAGGACATGCAGGCTCTTAACTGCGCCGTATTCACAGAAGGGAAATTCATCTCCATGCAGAGGCCAAGAGAGACAATCCCAGTAACACACAGCCAACAGAGCAGGCTTAAGCATGGAGGAAGACAGTCTGCCTTAAGGTAGCACCTAAACTCAGCAGTAACAGAAACCTTTGTGAGTTCTTTGTTTCAGTGCTTAACTAGTCATAATGTAGTCCGGGAATTCAAAGATATGAGGTGGAAGCAGAGAGAGAGAAATCAACATCCTGGAAAAAACCTACACCATTATGAAGAGACAGACAAAATCCTTGCTATTTTTTCTTCTCTCTTCCCTTCCCACAGGTAAATTTACACCATCTCTCACTCACCATGGGCAATTGGTGTTAAGAGCATTGTGAAGAACAGCAGCTGTGATGACCACATGACTGTGAAGGAGGGCTTGAAAGTATCCCAGCAAACAAGGGTTCAAACAAAAAGGTGAGAGTCCTCCTGTACTTGCTTCCAACACTTCAACAGTTGGCCTTCAATTCACATCCGAAAAGGGGAAAAAAGCCAATCAAAAATTATAGTAATAAAAAAAAATCCCACAGCCAGTATCCAGAGTCCGGGACCTAAAAATGAGAAAGGAAAAAAATGCAGTTAGTAAAACAATAAGATAGGGGTTTTCAATCACGTCTTGCTGCATTTCTTTGCTGCCAGCAGCTGTAAAGGCAAATGTGTCTTCCCCCCTTCCTGGCCATTCAGACATATGCACATTCCTACATAAAATACAAATTAAAACTTATCCCTGTGCAGAGAGACAGTTTATGCATAGACAATGCTCTGCTTCCTCTCTCAAATAGTTTTGAACGACAATGCCCACAGGTCCAAACAGCCCACAGGCTTGAAAGCTGACTAGAAAAAACAATTCCATACACATTGCATCTTAGTGTAAGTACATGGGACTTACAACACAGGGAAGGGGGGAGCAAAGAATAAATGCAGGCTCCTGGAAGAGCACAAAGTCACCAAACCACCAACAAGACAGGTTGCTTCGTCATTCAGTCTAGGCCATTCCTGTGAGCACACATGGCAAGCACAGTGCTTTAGGAGCAAAGCCAACTCAGAGCGGCAGTCCCTGGTCTGCCTCCCCCTTCCCTTGAAACAGAAACCTTGTTTCAATATATGAAACGCAGGCACACCAACTCAGCTGGTCCCAGTGTAGGGAATAAGACACCCAAACAACAATTCCAAGGCTCTCTCTTTAGCCTCCCACACAGTATGTAATGCAGGTGGACATGCTGGCCAAGAATCATCTATGCAAACATCTGCTGTATGTCCTGAATGACTCAGGCAGAAGCTGAGCCCAGTACTTCGTGGGCTCTGATATCTGGGCACTGTACTGTTCTGCTTAGACCTTTCACTCCATTTTGCATTTCTCTCATGCCTCTGCTGCAGAGGCTAAAAACAATATATCAGGCAGTGGGACTAACAATATGGTTTGGGAGCATTTCCACTGATGATAAGCCTCTTTTTGTTTGAGCCATCCTGTGTGGCTTTTAATCACTGAATCTGGACCAGGCTTTAAACCCAAAGAGAGCCTAAAGTCACCCTTATTCTCTAACTACTTTCTAGTCACTGCCAGTGACTCACTCCTAGTCAAGCTCTGCAGTTATTTATTGTGGAATTAAAAATAATGGTCTCGTCCATCCCACGCGCTTACAGGAAAGCACGGGGAAATCTGAATCCATGCTTGAATAAAAACATTTACTCATTTAACTGGAGAACATATTCCAGCTTTCCATCATTTTAATCTCTCAAGAAGGGTCTAGATGGCCACAGTGACTCAAATTTGGCAGGAAAAACACAACTATACAGAGCTAAACTACAGCATCAGTTTTAGACTTAGCTCCCCACTGACTTTGAAATGATGAGGAAATATGAGGAATTGAAAAGTATTTTATATATATATATATATGTGTGTTTTGAACTCCTTAGACTGCAGTCTTCACAGCACTGGTCTAATTAAAAGTCTCTCCAAAAATCTCTGATCAACAGAAGTTATTCTTCTCTGAGCAAAGAAGCTGTTTTTGCCAACTTCTGTTCTTACCCAAAACCCAGTTTGAGCCAAAAACAGTATGAAAAAACTGTGCTGCATGCCATTGTGATGTGGGTATATTTCTGGAAGTTTGGCATGACAAAGTGGCCTTTGTTTTGCTTCCTATCTTTACTGATCAACTAAATCAAACCCCACGTTGTTCAGAACCAAAGTCTATAAAGAAGCTGTTTTGAGGGGGGTTTTTTAATAAATATATCTTTCAGTGCCAAGATTTTATGCTCCCACTCTACTCTCCTCCCCTGTCTGTCTCTGCAATTTGTTCACTCAAATGTAGCATTTAGTTTCTGTAGCTTTTTCTCATCTTTGTAACTGGGGTGACTAAAAAGCCCAAGGTCAATCTGCAGTCAAGTGGCTTCTTTATAGACATCCTCGAAATTAGGACTTTGCTCAAGCTGGGACTAATCAAAATGGTCACTGATAATTTTTAAAGTCTGTTTATCAAAGGGGAACAAGCCTCATGAATTTTAAACTGTACATTTTAAACAGTGATCAAGTTTTCAATTTATATTTTAGGAGGCTACCAGCATACAAACTACACCACTGACCATTATTTATGCATACTTTTTCTACAGTATCCTCTGAAAAGTTTTAAGAGTAAGAAGCTTTTTGTGCTATAAAATTTGAAAAGGCATACTGAGATGAGTGAAAGCTACCCAAGCTCAGGTACATTTCTTCCCTAAAGCAATAGCTCAGTCAGGCAGTGATGAAGTAAAGGTTTGTTTTCTAATTTTTATTTGTTTAAGCTGAATCAGTTCTGAATAATCTAAGTCTGTTAGAAAGAGATAACATTATGGTGCAGTAAAAGCGGTTTGGGTGTAGACTGACAAAGTCACAAATTAATTAGGCTCCCCTCTCCCAGAGAAGGGATAATTGTCAACAAAATATTTACACAGTGGCCTTTAAAATTGTTTTTATCTGTCTCTATATACCTACATAATAGGATTCATGGATTTTTTTGTATCATCTCATGGGCTGGGGCTGAATGAGAAAAAGGATTTACTTGCCCTCTGCAAAGTCCAAGCAAAGTCTAATTTTTGGGAACTAATGTCTTGGAACTACCGAAACTACAAATAAACATTTTATCCTACTGGAAAGTACATTATCGAGTCACAAAGCTCCTGTGCAAAAGAAACAAAAGGACTTGCTCAGCATTATGCACCATTTACTCCAGTTGTAAATCTGGTCCAGTATTCTCTGCCCTACCATCCTTCCTGCCAGAGGAGAACACGCCAGAGATGTGGCCTGCCAGGTGGTGTCTGCACACCCTGGCTGGCACAACCTTGCCCTTAAGCCTGCTTCTACAAAGACTTCAACCCCTTAGGCTTAAGCTCATGCACATATATTAACAAATACACAATGTGTCTGGAGACATGCCAACTGTGTTTAACAACACAGGGCACCACTATATTAACCAAACACATTGTAATGCTACAAAATTCTGGGTGGGTTTGTATTTCATGTAATCAAATAATCACAGTGTGTTTGTGAACCGGATATCTGCAGGGGAATAGCTAAATAGGAAATGAGTGGAACAACCCTTTTCCTTAGTGGTCACTCAACCCCTCTCAAGCAGCAGTATAAGATGCAGAAAGAGGCCCGCAAAACAAAATTCACTTCATCTTTGGATTACCTCCAGGTAAAGAACAGCCAAAGAGAGAAACTCGAGCACATATCTGTGAACTGTTCAGTGCAGAGTGTTACATTTATTGATGCAAGCAAGGCATACACTATCACAGTGAAAAATTTAAGGGCTACACTTGACCTAAGGGGTTTGGAGTTTAAACCACAAAGACGATGCAGCCTGCACTGATTTAAAAGAAAGTTCTTCTGCTCACTGACCTTTATGCCCATAAGGCTGCCCCTGACACCTTCACAGTCTCATCTCTTGCATCACCCAAACCAGAATCGCATGCTGGCAGTTCCCAAAAATCCAACTCAAAGTGTTACTGACGGAACAGGAGAAAGCCAAAGGAAACTAAGGCCTCGTGGTGAAGAGATGAGCAGTGAAGTATGCATCAAGGCGTTATTCATAAAAGAGCATTATAGATACACTGACAAACTCAACATCTACCCGAGTCTGTTCTTCAGCAGTTGATGTCAAGCAGCACATGGAGCCTTTTCTGAGCTCATCTGTCGACAGTCTACAGGGAGGGTGAAAAAGAAAATTAAACCAGTTCATGTGGTGAGTGAACAGACAGGCTGAATTCAAAGTAGAATTCAGTGCAGCGCAAGTCAAGCTGGTCAGAAATCCATTTAATTACCTCCTTCTTTCTTCCAAACACGAGCATTTACACCTGCACAAAGTTGTGCACAACCCTTCTCACATGGCAAAAGCTACCAGCCTTCCTCAGCTATCCAGCATTTTCTAGGCAGTTGGGTTATGGGGAGGAATGAGTATTTTACAAATGGGCTTGTTAGCAAAAGCCTGATAGAAATACCCTGGTTTTCTTATGCAGTTTTACTTGCAGCAATTTTCTTCCTACCCCTGAAGACACGCAGAGTAAAATTAGCTTCAACAAATTAGTGATCCAAGAACTACTTTATATTTCTGAATACAAAGATTCCTGCACTTATCTTCTCCTTTCGCAGAAGTCACCTACCAAGTAGAAAATAAATGTGATATTTCAGACAAATACTGATTAAATTCACTGTTTGCAACGGGAAAAGTTTGGAAGTAATTAAACTCCTTGAAGCTGATGGGTCAAGCTGGAACCATGGATGTCATCACCCATTCTCAGTGTCTGCTACCTGAGACAATTTATTCCAGGTAAAATTTTCAGAATTTAACCAAGACAGGGAAGAGAAATAACCCCAGTAAGGAAAACTATAACATGCAGTCTCTGCAAAATTAAATTAACTGCAATTTAATGTTAGAAAACTTCTTTAAGTAAGAGCATGAGCTGCATTTCCACTCTCATTATGCCTGTTTAAAGAAAAGAATTACTGCAACACATTTGGCCATAAGTTGTTTGCAAAACACATTTTTATTGTTTATTTTTACTGAAAAAAAGAAAAAAAATACTTCATTAAAAAAGTTTTGGTCCTCCAACCTCCTTCCACCTTTACCCTTTCACGTAACTCAGGGTGTGGCTCCCTGGTCACTTTGCGGTAGCAGCCACACAACCTGCCACCTACAAAGTCACACAGACATCACCAACCATAAGGTGAGCAGGGCAAGGGCAGGCTGCAATCCTGGCATTTCAGTGAAACCATATGCACTTCCACTCACAGCCACTCACTGAAGTTACTGCTACAGGGACATGGTTATTTATGGACAGATTTTTCCATGAGCATTTTCAAGAAGTCAGGAACATGTTTCTGAGACACAAACTGAATTGTCTGTAGACTTTCATTTGTGTCTGCGTTTAGCCCAGGAGAATGTTCATACTATACCACAAATACTTATAAAGTCAGAGTTCCAGCCAAGTTCAGAAAAACAAGCTCTTTTCCCCTCAAAATATGAAGCAGCAGCCACAGCTTTTGGCTCTTTATTTCAGGTTTTAAGTTTGCCAGATGTGAAGAGGCTTTGTGAGACCCAGTGAGCTCTTTCACAGAGAGACAGGACTCACCAACCTGTGTTTCAACATGCTCACATCTAGGTCTTCCTGTAGGGCTGACCCTGTTCCTGCTCTTTCTCATGGCTCTGTTGGGGTTGTGAACCCAGAAGGAAACTCCTCAACATACTCACCCCATATGTACAAAATGACATAATATTTCTAGGTCCCTGCTTCCAAGCAATGTTTAAAACAAGCACTTTAACCTCTATTTTACCTAACTGCCATTCCTGTATATTAAGATTCATTTCATCCATACTGTTTGAAAGCCTAAGACCATTCTGCCCTTTTCTCCTCCTTTATAGATGAAGCAGCACTCTGAGAAGTAATTTTTAAAACCTTAAAAGCCAGCAACAATGACGGCAAAGTCTAAAAAGTTTGTGTTTACCCTAGATTCTCCAGTATCACTGCAGTGCTACTTACCCCTCCCCAAGGGGAGCAACCAAGGCAGTAAGGAATCACTATCAGCTCAAACCAAGCCTCATCAACCACCTGTTTAGGCTATAATTCAAAGTGACAAAGAGCTCTTTAGATGTTCTGCAGGATTTGCTGCAAAATAACTCAAGTGTTAACCGAGTTAATTCATTTCAAATTAATCAAGCCTTTGATAAGAGCACACCCGAATACAGACCAGCCAAATATAGTAGCTTTTTTTCCTGTGTAGGTGAAATGGAGGCTTTTGTGTTGTTCCAAAGGTCAAAAGGGGAACTTAAGCTAACAGCTTGTTGGTTTTCTGATTCAATCCAGAATCACAGCAATTTCAGCAGAAAATTATAACCAAACTAATAGTAAAGCTATTCACACATCTTGGGACTTCAGAAGTGAGGATGGAGGAAGGAATAGAGAGAGAAGTTAAGAGTCTTGGAAATATAGTCCAGAAGCTTAGAAGGATTATAATGAATTGTACATCTGAGTATCACAGCTAGTGAACGTTCCAGACTTTCCTTAAGTGCCTGCTGGTTATCCTTGGCAATATACTTCATTCCAGATTTAAGAGGAAAGTACACCATTCACAAGGTCCCTGCATGTGTGCAAATATATGATAACACATGCGAAATTTCAAAAGGTGCAGAGTATCATAAGAGGATGTGGTAAAATATGCCAATGTTTGTATTGCATTACCACCCCAGATCAGCAGGCTTTCTGAAAACTGATTACAAAAAACTTGGTACTCTCCCTGGTTAAGCACCACCTGCTAAAGCAGCTCACAACTGGCAAGAAGCAAGTCAGTCCCTCCACCACTCCAAAACCATCAGGGCAAAAAACCCTACAAGTCTTGGGAAAAACTATGCAGCTCTTCACACAAGCTGCACAGACCCACCTGAAACAAGCCTATTTCATCATTGTATACAGCAGTTATTGCAACAATATTCTGCAAACTTTTGGGGAGGTAATAAGATCCTTCTCAAAAATTTATTATACCTACATAATACACCTTTCTCAAATGTTTTAATTTGCATCACATCTTTATATAGAGGGAAAATAATGCATAGGCAAGCTCTCTTCACAGTATTGCCAACAGTTATGATTTCATTGCAAAACTCGGTATGTGGCAGTAATGAAAATTTCAGCTTACTTTAAGTAAATTTCTCCTTATAGAGAGAAGCTGAAAAATAGGACCCAAATACAGCTCAGAGGCTTAGTAAACCAGTGGTAAATAAACATAACTCAACATATTTATTTGATTTGAAATTCTCATGACTTTTAATCAAATCTCAAATATTTTTTTTCTGTGAATGATGCACGATGTTGAAAGTCTGGGTTTGACAATACTCTTGTAATGCTTACTTGCATTCCACGGAGCCTTTGGCAATTCTTCTGTGACAAATAAAACACATGTGGTGCATGCATTGAAAATGCAGACAAGCTTATCACTGGGGTCAGCATTATTTTAACTTCCCTTCGCTACCATAAGCTGAGCTTGTATTTTCAGACATCACCTCTCCCACACATATCAGCTCTATTTATTCAAATGTCTTACCATGGCTGTAATTGTGATGGCACAGATCCTACACTGGATCTTGCCTTAACCTGAGGAAGTGGCAGCCTCCAGGGAGAGAATTAGCCAAAGGAAATGACAGAAAATTCCGTGAGAGTTCAAACAGGGGAAGTGCAATATTGGGACCAAAAGAGGAATACTCCTAAATACCTCTGGTAGCAGCCTTTAAAACAATTTTCAATATTCATTTATCCCTCCTATCTCTCCCTTCCTGCTCTGTCTCCATACCACCTTTGATTTTCTTCCTTTCCTCTTCCTGGCAGGAAAGGACCTATTTAACTTACATTGCCCCAAACCAAGCAGGAGCTGCAGATAGAGAGGGAGAGAAAAGAGTTTAGTGCCATTCTGCCATCACAGCAAGATTGGGTTTTGAGGATGGGATTCCCTCCTGGGGAGTGTAGGAGAATGCAGACAGGGGCCATTTCTCCTTTGCCTGCCCCTCATCAGGAGGCAGCCCAAAGCCCATATGAGTGGGATCCTTTTCTCTGTGCATCAGCCAGGAACAGGAGGATGGTACACAGGCTTTTGAAACTGTTTGTACCCCAAGAGTGGCATATGTGAGAGAACTTTCTTACTTGCAAAGATGATAGTGGAGCACTTTTTGTGCAATTCAGAAAAGGGGAAAGGGGCTGCCTTATGTCCACCTCGTGGCACACTCTTTCACAGCCCAGTTGGCCCCATAGTTCCTTGGCTTTAAAGGTTAAATAGCAGAGTTAAAGCTATCAACAGCCACAGAGAATTGAGCACTGCTGAGCTGAAGCAGAGAGCCTGCCCTCCTTGATGGCTTGCTGACAGACAGCACCACATGAACCAAAATACCAGGATCACAACTGCATTTGTCATAGGAAGCAGTACTTCTGAGAATGCTCGACTTCCTCACCCTTTGACTGACTCCAGCTCCAGTAAATACTCACAAATACAGCTATATGCAGTAATAAAACAGGGAAAGGGTACCACTTGACTGAGGAATTACAGTGAAAACAGTAGCAAAGCTATAATCTATTTCCTATGTGTAAAATGTGTATCGAGTGCATTTGTATTCTGCTCTTTCTTACTATTCCCTTCTCAAATGGATGGGAACAGATATTGCTTGTTTTGCACTAAAGCTGTAACTTCCTTCACTTTCTGTGCTGAATAGGAAGTTAACAGGCAGTCTAAGCAAGCATAATTGCTTTTGCTATTTAAAATGTACTATTCTTGAAAGACTTAGAGTAACAATAAGAGACCACCTATACATGCAACTCTATGCACACATGCACACTATCAAACAGAACAAAAATCACTAGTAAATGAGATTAATGGCAAAAGCCAGGTAACACATTTTTAAAAGAAAGTTATCTAGGAAAAAGATAAATTTAATTGTCTTTCAGATCTGTTATGATGTAATAAGTGTCTATTAATGTTTAGCAGCAAATTGGCTTTTAATGATCATGGCTATTTTTAGCTGCTGGGTGACATGTAGTTTAAATATAAACTAGATTTATGTCTTACACACCAGGATGACTTTCTCAGATGACTCTCCTTGACTTAACCTCTTCACACCCCACAAGACATTTAATATAATTTTATTTCTAATAGACTGTGAGCCAATAGGATTGTATTTGCTACTACTACTGTTTTCAATGAGAAATAAAATCAATGAGGTTTATGCTGAAGATAAGTGTAAGTGATTAGCTAAGTGTAAGTGGCTTGGAAAATATTAGGAGGGTTATATTATTCAACCAAATTATGCAAATTAAGAAAGACTCTGGACTGAAGTAAAATCTATGAAACACTCTTGACCTTGCTGTGTTGGAAAAAAGCTAGAATGTGTTCTTTTAGGAGTATCTCAAAGATGAGTATTAGCAGGTGAGAAACTTTGTCTCATTTTTTAACACAAGCAGGGAACCTTAAGCATTCATACCTTACAAGTTAAAAAAAAAAAGTCTTCCTAGATCGACAGAAAAAGAGCAGCCCAGTGGGTTGCTGGGAGAAAAACAAACAGCACTTGATGTAGTATAAAAAGAGCAGGCAAGCGAGGCAAAGCCCATGCATACGCTGACTGGGAAAGCAAGACAGTAACACAGAAGCAGCATTCTGTATCATGAAAAAAGCAAGGGATATGCACAGGGAGGAATAAAGGGTGCATCTAAATTTCTAGGTGTGGTATTCTCTAGTGAGATACAGAAACAATAGAAAAAAGCAACAGACCAAATTACCTAACAAAAAGTATTTGCAGTTCCCTAAAGCAAGTGTCTGTGTAGTAATAATGAAAAGGCTGTTTTTCCACATTTTACCATGTTAATGGCTTCTGTTGCACATTAATCAACAGTCGAATCTCTTTGATCTTTGAAGGGGGGGGAAGATTATTACACTCATTTTCTGCACAGATATTTTTGTTATTATTTCTAGTGTGCTAACATAAGTCACCATCTCACCCAAAGCCTACTTATGAAAGACCCTGAGCATTCTCACAGTAAAACACAGCTTTTTTCCTCCTTCCCCTTTCCTCCTCATATTATCCAATCAACAAAGAATGGGAGGAACACACTCTTGCAGAGAACAGATGTAGAGAGAGAGGGACTGGGAATTTCTATGGGTGCCCTTCAACTCTGAAATCAAGCTTCAGTCAGTAAGTAGACTATTTCCAGCTGACTTTGAAAACAAGTGGTTAACCCCTGCAGAAGCATCCCTTCAGAGCAACTGCACCCAGTCCAGTCTCTAATGAAAACACCCTCCCCCTCTCCATGCCCCCACCCCTAAATTTGCAGTTGCCTTAGCTTTGTTCCTCCCCAAAGGAATACTCTGGAGATCTTTTAGGTCAAAAGAATACTTTGGACATCTTTAAGGAACTCAATCTCTTCCCAAGCTACTACTTCGGCAAAGCTCAATTAGCAAGCCAAATAGCAAATCTCCCATCAAACCTTATGGAAAAGAGGTAATATCCTCAGCACCTCACTGCCTTCACAAACTGGGAGGGCAGAACAGCAGCCAGTCTTGAAGCAAATGCTGCTAAGTCCCTGTCCAGTGAAAACGTGAGGGCTTGGCTGTGTACAAAGGTGCTCTGATGTTGCACAAAGCCATCAGTCCCCCCTCAAACACAAGCTGACAGACTGCAACTTCTTTGATCTCCTTCCTAACAAGGAGCATCATACCACTACACACAACACCGACTTCAAATCTGAAAGGGCTGCTGCACTACAGCTGAAAGCCAACACTTCTCTTGGTACTACAAAGGAAACATTTTATACTAGGAACTCTGGACGGATAAAATATTTATATAATACAGATCACACACACTTCTCTCTTTCCTTCTGAAGTGAAACAAAGGCCAGATATTTCCAGCTGAAACTACAAGAGGGATCTTAACTAAACAGAATGTTTAAACCCGGCTGGAATTTCACCAGGAGCTCCCAGCTGAAGCCTCAGCTCTCATATCACAACCTGGCATCATTGAGAGATACATGGTAACAAGGTCTCCAAATTGAATGGCACCCTAACTCTTGCAAAAGGTATTTTTAAAGGCAAAATACCTGCTTTTTGCAAAAGCAAAGCAAGTTCCACAAAAGAAAAGCTTACTTCAGTAGTAAGCACTTATGCTCTTTAAAGGGTCCCATCAAGTTTTTAAACAGTAAAATTCTTGGGTGGGTGAAAGGCTAAAATTGAGTGCTTTCTTGCAGAAATTAATTGTGAAGACAATCAAAAACATGCTTTTTAAGATAACTGTCTTGAGCAGCTGAGTAAGGAATGCAAGACATTTGCTCTCTTTTCATGCCTCATAGCTGAGGATCAGTAGCAACCAGGCTAAAGAGAACACACACCTGTTGTGAAGTTTGCCTATATAAGATGTGTCTGCCTCTGTAAGCCTCCAGGTAAATAATGGCCTATTCCACAGTAGCAATCACTGAAAGATCCATGGGAAAACTGAAAGCATTTCTTACCACAGAAGGTTACCTAAAGTCCTAGAAAATTATGCAGTTTAATGTAGAAAATGGGGACAGGGAAACACCAAATCAAACCCTGCAACTTCCTCAGTGCCTTTTTCCTCCCAAATAAACTTACTCCTAACTTGACTCTTCCTGAAATTGTGGGATTGTAATGTATATTTTAGATAAACTACTGCAGGACTGGAGTGACTGTCTTCAATAACAGGGCTCTCATTTGTAGTTTGTCCAACTGAAGTAATGAACTTCTATAACATTACATTTTCACGTACCCATGGAATTTAAAATAATCAACAGAACACTGTAAATATGTAACTCAGTCACAGGTATCTGGCAAAATCAAATGCCATCAAATACAGCCCAACTGAAATAGGGTGGCTGTACCACTAGAGACCGTGCAATGAACTAAATCACTCAGTTTCCATTATTTCTAAGAAAACTATAAACAATCTCATTTCCATATACCTGAAATATAATAGCTGTCAAACGTGCAGTAACACCTTTATTTGTGATGGTACATATGAAGTATGAAGTCATATGATGACTTTGTGATGGTACATATGAAGACCACTTCTGATCTTGCTCTTAATGCAGTGCTTCCACCTAGACAAAAAGCAAGATGCCTAGTCGAGGAGTAACATTTAATTGCAGAAGTCATATTCAATTCCAAAGAAGAAATTAAGCATCTCTGGCAACTATAAGGTAAGATAATTAATCTGATGTATGGGCCTGTCTCTCATGATATTTTGCAAGGGACTCTCTAAATATCAAAGTGTAGCTATGTATGATATGTGAAGTGAATTTGGGGGGAGGAGGGAGAAGAATTTTGCTATCTCCTGAAACGTTCCCTGTAAAACAAAGACCTCATTTTTCATTCCTCTACAGAAGAGGGTTTCAAAAGCACTGCTCTAATGCTAGCTCATCTGAGGCAAAATCCTGCTGATTTCTGTAGGAAGATGTACAACCAAGAGAGAGCTTTGGAAAACATCACCCTAAGCCTAGTAAGCAGCAAGTAAAACCTTTGTTATTTAAGGTCATAGCTAGAAGTGGAACTGCACTAAAGTATTTCATTTGATTATCTGAAAGGCAATTCACCGTAAACAAACAACAACTCTTTACTACATCTTTACTTTGACTTATTTTACCATAAGAGAAGCAAGCACTCTAGTTTATAAAACAAGGGGATAACTGACAGAGATATCAACCCTAAACATTTTGCTAAAGCAGTCACTCTTTTGTTCATTTTCTTCTCCCTACAAGGATGATTCACAAGGGTAAAGCAGAAACACTAGGCTTCAAAAGTAACCAAAATTGGCAAATTGTGCAGAAAGATAGATAGTGTCATTGTTTAGTACTTGGCACTAGTGTGGATCTGAGCAAGCAAGAACACAGATTGCCTGTGATGGGAAAATCTATCAAATGTAACAGAGCCAACTGATGGCTAAAAATCTAACATTAAGATCCTTTCATTCCCTGCTTACCTTACATTTACATAAGCTTCACTTCCAAAGCAAAGAGACCCCAAAGAAGCAGTGTCTGAATTGAAAGAGAACTGTATTTCTGCTGAGAGGAAGATCAAGACCTTCTGTCGATCCAAACTTACCATCAAGAAAAAGCACATTACCCAAAATAATTCTCTCCAAACTAAAATTTTCCCATTCAAGCTTTGCCTAGACTGTTACAGAAATATGGAGGGAAGACCTGAATGTGTCTTCTGAGAGCAAGAAAGGGTAGGTTGCTTCCTGGCATCAGTGTCCCTTCTGACCACATAATTCAACACTGCCTTTACTCAAAGCTCACATTCAGTGCAAATGCAGCCAGTACAGTTCAGCAGCACATCATACACATGCCCAGAGACTGAGGTCCCAGCCAGGGCTGCCTCATTATGGAAGAAAACAGAAATAGCATTCCTAAATTGGATGTGATCACCAGGAACAGTTTAGCATCAAATGCTTCAAAATCCACTGTAAAAAGCCAAAGCACTAAATGCCAGTAGATTTCTGCCTTAGGGTGAGAGACCAGGGAGAGTCCAAGTGAGACAGTTTGCTATCAGAAATTTATCAGAGAGTCAATATATGATTTCTTCCTCCCACATTAGGAATTAAAACCACTGGTGTGGGGCTCAGATTCATAGAGTGAAGGGGGGGATGGATGACCCAAACAAGCACCTTCTAGCTAGAGGGAGAGAGCAATGCCTAGCAAAGAACTCCACTAATGTCAGAGGTTGAGTCTTCACCCATGACGGTCTTGTTGGGTGCCACAGTCTCATATTGCCAGCAGGAAGCAAAAATGCCTTTTCATGGCAATCAGGTTTGGAAACTTCTAGGAATTTCCTTCCTTTTTAAAACTGACCTTCTTTTTAAAAGGCTTCCCATTTTGAGACACACAGTCCAAATGTGTCTGTCTTACAACAAATGCACAAGAAATTGTAGGAATTTCTCCAAATGCAAGAAAATGCATTTGGAGCAATTGCTCCAAAAGGAAAATGCAAGAAAATCAGGTGGTTTTACAAGCCTGGAGTCTTTACAAGCCACATTGCCCAATGAAGGAGTTAATCATCTCAATCACAAGGAAATCATCCTGGGTTACCCAGCAGCAGAGCTGAATGTCACTCTAAGCCACCTGAGGTCTTTGGCTCACACGATCGGGATATATGAGGAACTTTTCAACCAGCACATATCAGGGAAATCCTGGAAGAGTTGTCTTTATCTCTTCCTTGAGAATTAGAATTATGTAAGCTCTCCTTCAGGACAACAGAAGATACAGATTTGCTCTTACCCCAGCATTTCAGATTCAAATGACATTTTTCTGATTTTTTTCCTGAAATTTACACATTATCCTGAAAATAATTATAAATGTTAATATTTTTTAAATTAGCTTTTCCTATTACCCAGTTAGAAATTAGTTTTTCTGATAATGTTTCAATCCATGGCACTTCATTTTAAGAAACTAAGGTGCTCTTAACAGAATCTTCTTAACAGAAGATTTCAGTTGTATTGAAACATTCTGGCTGATACATGATTTTGATTTTAAAAAAGTCAATTTTCTGGAGAAAATAGTATCCCTGGATTTCCCCCCCCCTCCTCAAAACTGCCAATAACTTAAAGCAATTTTCTCCCTGCTTAGTGGAGAAGGTATGTGGAACATGATGACTCAGATCACTGTCCCATGATGTGATCAGACTGCTAGACAGCCTACTATGGAGCTGAGAGAACAGGAGGAAACCACCATTCTGCTGAAAAATGAAGGCTGCTGCAGGAAAGCTCTCCACGACCCTGATTTCTGATTTTCTATCCTTTATGTTATGCTTCCCTCAGCAAAAGGGTAAGCCCTCTCTCCCCCATCCTCCTCCAGTGCAAAATCCACATATATTTTCAGGTCATCATTTTCCTGCTACCACATATACTTCAGCTCGTATATGCTCCACCTCTTAAATACCCATAACCTCCACCCCACTGAGCTCTCAAGTCCAGAACCCACTGCCTTGAGTTCAAGCCTTTCTGTAAGTAAAGGCAAGACTGAGGGGAGCTAATAAGTCGAGAGTAGTTGAAGACACAGACCTCCCTAGAATTCTCTTTATCGGTAATTAGAAGTCAGCCACAATTAAAACAAAACAGCTTTTCAAACAGTGGATCTGCTCCCTAATGGCAAGCTCACCAGTGCCAGCAGTAAGGATGAATGTAACGTGCTTTTTGTCCAACCTACCAACTTCAGCATTACTCCTGCAGAAAGGCGGGCAGTAGGGAAGAAAAGCGAGACTGAAGTATGTTCCAGCATTGCCATCCTTGAGTGCCCCACAATCAGTTCAAGTACTTTCCTCTGCAAGACTCTTGCATTTCAGCTCCCTCTACACACTCTAGTTTCCTACTTGCCTTGAAACACATTCACTAACATATAGCTGAGGACAAAGCGAGGTTCAAGACTAAAGTGTTCTTTCACTCATCTTTCTCTGACCTAGTCCAGGCCTTGCTATTCTCATCTACAAATGACTAGTACTGGAGAGGCAGCAGTCTTCCCCCCACTATGCATGGCAGCACTGGCCAAGAAAACACTATAGACACAAAAAGCTCATGTCAGGAATAACTGGAAGTAAAGCTCAGGCTGTCGTTCAAAAGAAAAAAAAAAAAAAAAAAAAAAAAAAAGAAAAAATCATAAAATG
>VYXB01003874.1:22592-68737 GCA_013397135.1 Pachyramphus minor
CCCAACGCTGCCCGCCGGCCCGCACGAATGGCACGTCCTCGCTCGGGGTCGTGGCGTTGTCTGTGATGCTCAGCGTGGCCAGTGCCACCGGTGACGAGCCAGCGAGCAGCTCTGCCCGCCCAGATCTCACACCAGGCACCGGGGTGTCTGCAGAGTGGCTCCAGTAAAACCCAGCTCGGCGCTGGCAGAGCACGGCCCTCGCCGGTGGGAGGCTGCGTCTAGGGCTGCGTGTGTGCTTTGCCCGCTGCCTTCGGGTGGATTTTCGGGGAGAGGCCCTGGCCATGCCCCCGGATGGAGGGGCAGTAGGTACCATGGGGCCCAGCCATGGGACAAGGAGCTGTGTTTCAGCCAGATTGGAGAGAGGACCTGTCCTGCCGATGATCCCATACTTCCCAGCTGGGCCCATGGCAGTGGGAGCTCTGTGGCCCTCCGAGCCACCATGGCTGGTGCCCGTGCTGTGCTGGGCACTCCCAGGAGTGGCAGCAGATCCAGGCCCGTCATAGTGGGGGTGTCCAGGTGCAATACAGGGCAAGGAGCCCCCCTCCCCATCTAAGTGATTTTTTTGGCTCCCAGCAGTTCCCTTCCCAGGAAAATTACCAGGGTGGCGCTGGGGATGGGCAGTGCAGAGGCAAAGGTCACTGTGAAGGGGACCTGGCAGTGATCCCGTATCCTGTGGATGGTGGGGCAGCTCGTCCCTGCTCCCACCCAGTGCAGCGATGCCCGGGGAGCTCCCCGTGCCCTCAGCAGGTTGTTTTCCTTTCACTGGCAGCAGTGAGAAGGGGAGCTGGCAGTGTTCCAATGGCTTGGCCACTGCTTTGCTGGGCTTATTTGGGGCCAGGTGACCTTTGCCAGTAGCTTCCAGCCCCCGTGGCTGTGTCCTGGCTGGGGGTCAGAGGGCAGCCTGCTGCTCTCTGTAGATCCCAGCAGCTGGAGCGGTGGCAGTTGGGGCAAGAGAGCCCCTGTTCCTGGGCCGCTGGTATTTGGGTGGCCACGCAGCTGGGAAGAAGCCAGAGCAGGTGTGGGCAGTGGCACAGTGGGAGCTCAGTCACCTCCTTGTGGACAGGGCCAAATTTTGCTGCTTTGGACCACACCATCATCCTCTAAAAGCTGCTGCCTGTGTTTTCTGGAAGGAGGTGAGTTTTCCTGGGACGCTGGCAGTGCCAGCAGAGATGCTGGTGCTCAGCTGTGACCAGCAGCAGGGAGGACACTGCCCATGGGTGGGCAGCAAGTGCCACCAAGCTGCCAGGCCCTGTGCCAGGAGCTCACTAGGACTTTAAATTTCTCTTAAAAGAAATGTTAGTGGCAATGGGGGATGAGGGGGAGGGAAGGAGGCATGGCTGGAGGACAAGGAGCCTGAGCAGCAGTTTTCCGTTGACCCCTTGTCAGGATCCTGACCTGTAGGAGTGGACCTGGCTGCTCTGGGCAGTGCTCCTCCCTGCTCTGTGCCCGTGGAAAGCAGGAGGGTGCTCCCCCACAGCCGGTCAGGCTCAGCGGCACATCCTCCCTTGACGCCTGGTGCTGGGTGCATGTGGTATTGTAATGTAATTGCTGTGTTTTACACTTCTTTTTTCCCCGCCCCCTTTGCTGGTGTCTTTAGGTCTGGGCAGTGACCTGGCAGGCTGGCCAAGATGTCTCTTCACAGTGCGAGAGCTGCGGCTCTCCTTGCTTGGGTAAGTGTCCCTCTCCTCTGCCGTAGCCTGCTCCATGGGTGGGACACGCTGCACTGGCAGCTCCTCTGGGGCACAGTGCTGGGGCTGGTCACAGGAGGAATTGTGGCTGGGGCAGCTGGGCAGGTGGGTGTTTGGAGGAGAAGCCTTGCTCTCCCTTCCTGTTGGGTAACCAGAAATGCCGGAATGGCTTGGTCTGGTCATGGAAACTGGCTGGGAGCTGGAGCTGAGCCTGGAGCAGGCAGCAGCTGGACTGCAGAGGGGTTGTTGGGTCTGCCTTGCAAGGCAGTGCTGTGACCTGGTAAAGAATCACAGAATAGTTTGGGTTGCAAAGGATCTTAAGGACCATCTGGTTCCAACCACCTGCCATGGGCAGGGACACCTTCCACTAGCCCAGGTTGCTCCAAGCCCTGTCCACCATGGCCTTGGAGACTTCCAGGGATAGGGCAGCCTTAGCCTCTCTGAGCAACCTGTGCCAGAGCCTCCCCACCCTCACAGGGAAGAATTCCTTCCCAATATCCCATCTAACCCTGCCCTCTGGCAGTGTGAAGCCATTCCCCCTTGTCCTGTCACGACTGGCCTTTTTCCAAAGTCCCTCTCCAGCTCTTTAGAGCCCCCTCAGGCACTGGAAGGGGCCCTAAGGTCTCCGCAGAGCCATCTCTTCTCTAGGCTGAACACCCCTTGCTCTCTCAGCCTGTCTCCACAACAGAGGTGCTCCAGCAGTGTGATAAATGAGTCCCGTGCTGTCCTGCCCTGCCGTGTAGCCACGGGGATCAGCTGCTCCCTGGGCAGGGCAAGAGTGGTTGGAAGGGCTGGATTTGGTCTCGCACCCAGACCTGTCTTGCTGTCCCCTCCCGGGACTGGGAGGTGGTGGGTGGCACAGCATGGTGTGGTGTTGGCCTCTGCCTCCTGACCATCTCACCCCATTTCTAGGTGAACAGCACAAAGGTTTGTCCTGATCCCCTCAATGATCTGTCCCAGCTCCAGGACTGTAGTGTCTTCATCAGAATTATCCACAAAATGTGAGTACAGGGAGCTGTACCAAACCACCCAGGTGGTGCTGGGCTGCCTCCTGGAGCCATGGCCTGGGCCTTCAAGAGCTGAGGGGGTCTCTCTTTGGGCAAGGGTGGGAGTGGGGATCCTGGGGTATTTTTTTGTCCTCTGGCGTGTCTGATGCTGGGATCTGTCTCCTCGGTGCCACTGCACAACCGGGGTCTGCCTGCAGAGCCCTGGGCAGAGCTGTTGGGCCCCGCAGAGCTGTCCAGGGAGGATTTGGGTCAGAGTTCCTGTCACTTGAGACTTGTTATCACATCTGGCACTGACATCTGGGCTCACTTCTGGTGTTGAAGAAAAGAGCTGAGCAGTGCTGCCGGTGGTGAAGGGAGATTTCACTTCCATGCATTCATTTCTATTGATGCTGCTTGGATGAGGGAACAGCTCAGCAAGTTTTCCTGGGAAGCAGCCTTGGGATCCTGAGGAGTTCTTGTATCTGGAAAGCAGCATATAGAATGACAGTTCCTGCCCCATGAAGTGCTTGTGTTCTCTGCGGATGTCAGGCTGCTGCTGAGTATAGTGCAGGCAGGGTGGAGCCTGTTTGCTCTGTCCTGGGATCTGAGTTGCCCAGAAGGGATGGGAGGAATGCCTCCCTCAGGAGTTGCATTTGTTGCCTGGGAGCAAGGGCAACTAAAACCTACAGGCCGTAATGGGCATCAGAGGTGGGACTGAGCCTGGTGGTTAAGGAGCTGGTGAAGCAAATTGAGAGGGTGTGAGGCTGCCATGCATTGCTTTCAAACCGTTCCGGTGGGAGGCTTGTCGGGAGCCTGTCTGCTATAATTACCTCCTGCATGGGGTAGCGAGAGCCTGCTTGGAGCAGGGATCTGCCTGTGGTGGGTGGGGAGGAAGGAGCTGCCTCCACCGTGGATATATTTAGTCAGACCTGGTTAATCTCTTGGGTCTGTGCTCGAATTCGGATTAGCCAGAATCAGCCACGGCATGTGCTCACTGAACAGGCCTGGCCGTAGCTTGATAAGTGCGGTGGCAGCAGGGCAGCCACCACAGCAGCTGGCTGAGCTGCTGAGCTCCCAGTGGCATCGGGGATGGGCTGGGAAATCTGTCAGGAGGAGCAGATCCTTGTGGCAGCCCCTTCCCTGGGCCAGGCCCCCAGTTTTGGCACCCTGGGAGTAATTGACAGTACCAAAGCAGTGCTGGTCAGGCATGGCTAGTGTGGGTTTTGTGCACTATGTTTCTGAACTGGAGTTGGATTCGATGATCCTCGTGGGTGCCTTCCAATATTCTGTGAGCTGGCAGCTGCTGAGGAAGAGTGGAGTCTCAAACAAGAGCAAGAGGAAGCTTCAGCCTCCCCAGACTCCAGCAAGCGGCTCCACGTGTGCCCCCCTGGCCGCGGCTGGCGGGGCTGCCAGCAGCTCCGTGTGCGGCGCCGGATGCCGGGGCTGGCAGGCAGAGGAGGAAGCGGCGCGGGGGGGCCCCGGCTGCCCAGCTCCGGCTGCTCACCCAGCGCAGCCATGTTTGTCAGGGCTCCCGAGCGCGGCGAGGCAGCCCCGGCGCGGGGGCGGAGGGCACAGCGGAGCCAGCCCCTCGCTCGGCAAACCCTGTCACACAAAACTCGCCCTCGGTTTAATCCCTCGGGAAAGAGTTGACGCAACCCTTGCGCTCTTCCAGCCACAGGAGCAAGGAGGGAGAGTCTGTGCTGGAGCAGCCGCTGCCGGAGAGGATCTCCTTCATCCGTGGCTTCCTGCAGAGTAAGAGGCTGTGCTGGGGAAAGCTACTGCCCCTGCTTGGTGCCCCTGACCCCTGCGGGAGTCTGGTCCGCTGTCTGCAGCTTCCCCCTCCCCAGAGTGACCCCCCGCTGCATCAGCAGCTTTGTGAGGTGCCAGCAGCCTTCCCGCAGCAGCCTGTGGGAAGGAAAGCTTCCTCATGGGAAAATTACAGATGGCAATCATTGGCAGACCCTGGGTTCAGTGCAAAGGAGGCCCTGGGTGTGAAGGGCAGGGTGCCAGTGGGTGCTCAGGGAATGCAGCTTTGGGGCGGTTTTCTTACCTGTGTACCTGGCCTCAGGCTGTTCAAATCCCACTGGAAAACTTTTACCTGAGCAAGAATCCTGGGAGCGGAAATTGGAAGTATGTCATACTTTTGCTCAGCCTTTTTTGGAGGGGAGACACCATAACCCACCTCGTATCCCACCCTCCAGAGGTGGGACTCTGTGCTGGTGGTGGGGGAGAGATGCCAAGGTGGAGAGGCTGGGATTTAGGGTGGAGTTCCAGGGAGGGTAATGAAAGCTGGTAAGAGTTAATGGCCAAGGCTGAGCAGTGGGGTCTCGGCTCCGGAGCCCAGCCTGCCCTTGGCCCCTTCTCCTTGGGGATGCATCACAGTGCCCCCAGCCCGTGAGTGGCACCTTGGGGGATGGCCACGTGCCATGGGCAGGCAGCGTGCCCAGCAACTCCTGCATGACAGAATCCTGTGTGACTGGGAATCCTGCTTCATGTTGCAGAGCACTGCAGGCACAAAGTGGCTGCAGAGAACCTGGTCTCTGCACAGAAACTGTTGGATGGAGAGGAGCTGGCTCTGGCCAAGGTAACTGTGTGGCATGCTTTAGTCCTGGCTGGCACCCATGTGCCGATGACTGGTGTGGGGTCACTGACACTTTACTTGCCTTGCTCAGGTGGCTGTGCTGCTCCTGTATCACACCTCTATGAGCTGCAAGAGCCCTGGTGACTGGAATGAGTTTGATTACAAGACCCAGGTAATCCCTTTGGGGTTCCCTCCCTTGGGGTGCAGCAGGAAGCAGTGGTGCCTTTCAGGGAGTGCTCTGAGACTTCCCTCCTATTCTGGGTCCCATTTAAAAGACAGTGGAGGGGGTACTGCAGTGCTCACCAGTGTTTTTGGTCTATCAAAGGCTTGTGGCAGCAAGTGTGGGCACCAGCATGGGTAGGCAAGGGAGCTGCCTGCTGCCCCAAGCCTGCTGCAGTTGCTGCCTGTGAGCTGCAGCCGAGCTGCTGACCCTGTGGCTCCTCTGACACAGGTTGAGCTGGCATCAATCCTCAAATTCGTGCTGGATAACGAGGAGAGCCTGAATGAGAACCTAGAGCCATTTCTGCTGAGGAAAGGTGAGTGCTGGACCCTGGCTGCGTGTGCTGTGGCACACACAGGCCAAGCCTTGTGCAGGCAGGGTGGGCATGATGCATTTTTCTCCTCACCGGCACGCTGGCATCTTACGAGCAGCAGGTGTCTGCTGTGGTGATGTCCAAGTGGCAGCTTGGAGTGGGACAGAACCAGGCCATAACCTTTCAGATATTGCAGTGCTGGCATCTTCCTGTATGGCTCCCATACCAGCAGCACCCAGCTGTCAGGGATCATGCCTTTCTAGAGCATAGAAACATTGCAATTTTCACCCCGTTTGTGCTGCTATAGCTGCCCAGCCATAAAGGGAGCAGCACCACCCAGATCCCCTCACAGACAAAATGGTGCCCTGCGAACTCTTCTCTAAGAGTAGGGCTGCCTTAGGCCTGCTGGGCTCTTCCTGCTCAGCAGTACCCCATCCTTTCCCGGGAGGAGCAAAACGGGTGGCAATACCCACAGCCTGGTGTGAGCAGAGTGCTGGGACAGAACCATGGAGCAAGTGGGATGGGGACTTAGGGAAAGTTTATGGCTTCCTCAGCTGGACTGCTCCATCCCTGCTGGAATTTTTGGTGTCTGTGCCCCTGGGATTTCAACTGCTCAGCCCCTCAGGTATTAAAGATCACGGCCTGCTTCTCCTTTTTTATTTCCAGCACTGCCATCCTCGTCCAGCACGTCCAGCAGCAGCTTCGAGGAGCATTCCCCGCCACAGTCCCTCCCACACAAGCGGGAGGTGCGTTTCCTGGAGCTGCAGAAGATTGCCTCCTTCCCCAGCACCAACAAGTATGTCCCCCACCTCTTGGCTGCCAGGGGGAGCGAGGAAAGGGGGTGGGGAATGGATGGGGTGGTTTCTGGGACCCAAAGGTGTAGTCAGGCCGCATGCTGACTCCACAGAATATTCTGTTCTGCCATGGTGCTGTCCTGCTGCACGCTGCTCAGGCATGATGTGGGCATGGAGGGAGGGCTGGCTGGCTGGCTGGATGCCGGGGGTGAGCTTGGATTCTCATTAGCTCCTTTCAGAATCACAGAATCATTAAGGTTGGAAAAGCCCTCTGAGGCAATCGAGTCAAACTCTTACCCTGGTACGGCCAAGGCCACCACCAAACCATGCCTCAAGTGGTACATCCACATGTCTCTTATATTCCTCCAGGGATGGGGACTCCTGCACTGCCCTGGGCAGCTGTGCCAGGGTTGAACAACCCTTTCAGGAAAGAAATTGGCACAGTATCCAACCTAAACTTCCGGTGATGCAACTTAAGGCCATTTCCTCTTGTCCTGTCCCTTGTTTCCTGGCAGCACAGCTCGACCCCCTCTGGCTCCCCCTCCTGTCAGGGAGTTGCAGAGAGGCAGAAGGTCCCCTCTGAGCCTCCTTTTCTCCAGGCTGAGCCCCCCCAGCTCCCTCAGCCTCTCCTGCTGCTCCAGACCCTTCCCCAGCTTTGTCATCCTTCTCTGGACACTCGGTACCTCAGTATCTTTCTTGTCATGAGGGGCCCAAATCTGAACCCAGGGTTCAAGGTGTCTCACCAGTGCCCAGCACAGGAGGATGGTCACTGTGCTGACACTGCTGGGTCACGCTGTGGGTGACAGAAGCCAAGGTGCCCTGAGCCTTTTTGGCCACCTGGGCATGCTGGTGGTGGGTTTTGCCCAGCACTTGGAGGTTGGCATTATTGCAGTCAGGAGGAGGAGCATGGCCTTCCTGCTCAGGTGACGTGGCATCAAAGGAATTGCTGTGAACCTGCCCCTGAGATGGGGGAACTGGAGCAGGTCTGGCTGTGTGGGGAGGGCCTGTGCCCTGCGCTGGCTCTGGGTGACTGAGCTCTGTGGTGTGCCTCTCTGCAGCATGCCCAGCCCTCCATCTTCGCCCATGGGGGACATCATGCAGACCCCCCAGTTTCAGCTGCGGCGGCTAAAGAAGCAGCTGGCTTTTGAGAGGGAGAACCGGGACGGGCTGGAGGTGGAGCTGGCAGAGAATCGCAAGCTCATCATGGAAAAAGGTCAGGTGGTAGCGGGATGTCCTGTGGTGCAGGGAGGGGTTTGTGGGACTGAGACCTCCCCGTGTTTCTCTGACTTCTGACCCCACCACAGCTGTGCTCATGCGTGGCCCATCTTGCCAGGCCCCAAGTGAGACTCAGGGTTCCTTCTTCCCTCTTGTATTCTTTTATATATCCTGGGCAAAAAAAGCCATGACTGAAGCAACACCTGTGCTGAGCAGCAGCACTGGTGGCCTGGCTCTTTTGTCTCCTGCTGCAAAGGGTTTCTGTGCAAAGAAATGCTGTTGGGGTGATTTCGGGTGGTTAGTAACACCTTTCCTGCCCCTGCTTCCTCAGAGGCTCAGATCACCATGATGCAGCAGCGGATTGATCGCTTGGCTAAGCTCAATGAGAAGCAAGCTGCTGATCAGCTGGAGCCCAAAGAAATGGAGGAGCTGAGGGAGAAGAATGAGAGGTAATCCTCCAGGAACGTCTGCTCCCTCCTGCTAGGCTACACTTTGTTAGTCCCGTGTCCCCAGACTCCATGCTCTCTGTCTCTTCCCTAGCAGGGCACGAAATGGCAGAAGGCAAACCTTCTTCTTGTTCCTCTGCAGCTGCGCCCTGGGGAGAAGACAGCAGGCACAGAACCAAAAACAGATTTTGGTTGGGAGGGGCATTAAAGCTCATTCAGTTGCACTCCCCTGCCTTGGGTGGGGACACCTTCCACTAGACCAGGTTGCTCCAAGCCTCATCCAGTCTGTCTTTGAACACTTCTAGGGATGGGGCAACCACAGCTTCTCTGGACACCCTGTGCCAGTGCCACAGGGGCAGAATCCCCCTTTTGCCCTGCTGCCCACACTGCTGGGGATCAGTCCAGGACACAGTTGTGCCAGCTGTCATGTTGTGCCTCACCCTCGGGGCAGTTATGGCCTGCAGCCCATTTTTATCACAGCGGGCAGGGAGCCAGTCCCAAGCCACGTGGCCGGTTCTGACAGCCCACTCTTCCCCTGCACGGGAATAGATGTCCCTGTTGTGGGAAAAGGCTGTGCTGCCTATGTGGGTCTTGCCTGCCCTGGGATAAACTCTGCATCACTGAAAGCTTTTAGCATGATCCTGGAATTCCTGACCCTGGCCCCTCCCTCAGCCCTTCAGTTTGATCCTATGAACTGGGCTTTCACACCCTTGAAATCACCTGCCCCACTGCATCCTGGATTTTGCTCTGTCCCTGTGCAGCACTGTGTTTACTTGGGAAGGACGCCCGACCTGTGCTGCAAGTGCCATGTCTTTTTGTCCTTTTCTCACTTGTTTCACTTTGCAGGGGGGTGGTTGGAGTCCCACAGCTGCCTCTGCCCTCAATTGGAAGTGGTTGGGCTTCTGCAAAGCACAAACCTCGCTTATCTCTGCTCTGCTTTGCCACGTGTTGGGACTCAGTTTTAAAGCTGTGTTGATTGGTAGAGTCATAGCAGGGCATAGAGATTCCCTGGAACCTTTAGTTTCCTTGACAATATCCAGCAGCACCGATCCCTGGTGATGTCCTCACCTGCCTCAGGGGCGCACCCCCTCCTTTAACCACCTCCTTTCCCACAGCCTGGTGGGGCGCCTGCACGAGGCCTTCAGGCAGTGCCAGGACCTGAAGACTGAAAAGGCCCAGATGGACCGAAAAATCAGCCAGCTTTCTGAGGAGAACGGCGATCTTTCCTTCAAGGTATGTGGCGCTGTGTCCCCTCTGTGTGCCCACAGCCCAGTTGGTTGTGGTTGGACCTGGGGGGAGGATTTGGTGGCAGTGCCACATGCTGGGATGTTTATGGTTCTGCCACTGGCTTATGTGACTTTTGGCCCAGTGACCAAGCCAGCTTTGGGCTCCAGATCCTGATTCGAAGGGGAACTGTGGTGGGGGAGCGGGGACTGAGTGGACGTTGTTGCATGTGGTGAGCACCTGGGACCTGAGGTGCCCGTGTATGGTGCAGCTCTCGGGAGCGGGGAGTGGGCAGAGCGCTGCGCAGCGAAGGCACGCACTGACCCTCCTCTGGACCGGGGGCATTTTTGCTTGGCAGCTGCGGGAGATCGCCAGCCACATGGTCCAGCTGCAGGAAGCCCTGAATGAGCTCTCGGAGGAGCACAACGCTGCCCTGGCACAGTCTCAGGAAAAGCAGGGACAGCTGGAGAACGAGCTGCATGCTGCCCTGCAGGACAAGGTGAGGGGGCCCCGGGAGTGGTGGGTGCCCCCACGCATCCCCACCTTGCCCACCTTGGCTGGGGGACATGTGCCAACTGCAGGCAGGGTGGAGTGGCTGGGAGCCTCTTACCCATCCATGCCAGCACACGGGGAGGAGCTGTGTAACTGCCAGCTCCTGTGGGAAGTTTCTCCCTGCTCCTGGGAAAGGTTCCGAAGAGTGGGAGAGGCTGCTGTCCTTGCAGTGGGAAGAGACAAAGCCGCAGGAAAAGCATTGCGTTGGTAACAGCTGGGTGACTGTGCCTCTCCTTGCTTGGCTCTCCTGCCTCCGTTGTGCTCAGTCCCATGTCTCTGTCCCCAGAAATCTTCGGAAGAGAAAATCGAGATTCTCCAGGGAAAGATTTCTCTGCTGGAAGACCAGCTGGCCAAGCTGGAGGAGTGCAGCAGCCAGGAGAAGGGAGAAGTCATGGGGGACATTCTGAAGGTACACTGGGGCTCTTCTCAGCGAGGGCTTGAACGGAAAGCTCCTCCAGCTGGAGAGAGCAGGGGATGCTGGGGTTGCATGGCAAAACCCTGTGGGGCAGAGCAGGCTGCTCTCTGCTGCTGCTGGGGGTTGTGGGGCTGAGCACTCCCGGAGAGCCCCTTGTGGGTGGTATTTGCGAATACTGCTCTGAGGCACCTGCTGGCTCCCCCAGCCTCCCATGGCATGGCTTTGTTGTGAAGGGAGTGCCTCCTGCACCCTGAGAAAAGGTGTTTGGTTCCAGGGAGCATAGTGGCACAAGGTTGAGGGGAAAGCAAGATGTGCTGGGGTGTACTGGGGATGCTGAGAGGGAAGATAGACACTGTGCAGCTCCCACTAGGGTGCAGCGTGTGGGTCTCTGGTGAGCATGTTGGCTGCGGCTTGAGTAATGCCTTGCGGGGGTGCATGTTTTGTCCTCCCCCTCTTCTCTCTGCCAGCTGGAGGAGCTGAAGCAGGAGGTGTCCAGCCTGGCTACCAAAGGAGCAGAGCTCCAGGCCACGGTCCTGCGGCTGGAGGAGGAGAAGGAGCGGCGGGAGGCAGCCCTGCAGTCCGAACGGGGCCGCTTCGAGGAGGAGAAGCAGCAGCTGAGCAGCCTTGTGACCAGCCTCCAGAGCTCCCTCTCTGAGAGCCACCGGGCCCAAGAGAGGCTGGAACAGGACCTGCAGGCACGGGATGCCGAGGGGCAGGCTGCACAGCTGGCTGTCCTCAGTGTCCAGCATGAGCAGACCCTGCAGGAAAGGGACTCTGCCCTGCAGCAGCTGCAGCAGCTGCGGGAGGCCAATGCATCCCTGAGCAGCCAGCTGCAGGCCGTAGGTGCCAGCCAGACCACCTTGGCCGAGGAGAAGGCTGCCCTGAGCCACAAGGTCAGCAAGCTGGAAACCCAGATCCTGGAGCTGAGTGCTCAGCAGCAGCAGGGAGTGGCAGCAGAGGCACTGAAAGCCCAGGTGCGGGAGCTCGAGGTTAGGCTAAAGGAGAGCCAGCAGAGGCTGGCTGAGAGGGAGAAGCTGGCCCGGGAAAACAGCCGTCTCCAGGAGCAGCTGCTCTTCCTGGAGGAGTCCCTGCGGAACACTGAGGGCATCCTGGAGGATGAGAAGAGGCGGGCGGCTGACTGCTTGGAGGGCAACCTGGCCAGGATTGCTGAGCTGGAGGCGGAGAGACAGCAGCTGGTGCAGAGCCGGGAGCAGGCTCCACAGGAGCAGGGCAAAGAGCTGGCTGCCCACCAGGGGCTGGAAGAGAGCCGGGAGAAGCCGATGGGAGCCTCTCCTGCTCCCCGAGGGGAGGATAGAGAGCGTGTGAGGCTGGAGGAGGAGATCCAAGCGCTGAGCCGGGAGCATGGCCAGGTCTGCCAGCAGCTGCAGGCCGAGCAGGAGAAGGTGGCTGCACTGGAGGCCCAGGCAGAACGCCTGGCTGCAGAGCAACAGGAGCGGCTGGCTGCCCTCCAGGCTGACCTGTCCAGTGCCCAGGCATGGGTGAAGGAGAAGGAGAGTGAAGAGCAGAAGCTGAAGGCTGAGGTCTCCTCCCTGCAGGAGAAGATGGCCGTGGCAGAGCAAACTGCAGCCCAGCGCATGGCCAGGCTGGAGGCGGATGCCCGTAGAGCTGCTGAGGCGCTGGAGGGGGTCTCCCAGCAGCTCTCCCAGGAGAAGCTCAAATCCAAGGAGCTGGAAGGCACCATGGAGCGGCTGAGGAGTGCAGAGAAGGAGCTGGTGTCCCTCCGCTCCGCCGTGCAGGAGAAGGAGAGCTGGAAGGAGCAAGTGTCCCAGTGCGTCCAGGAGATGGAGAGGAAGAACAGCCTGATCGGCAGCCTGGAGCACGAGGTCTCCATCCTCCACCGGCAGGTGACGGAGAAGGAGGGGGAGAGCAAGGAGCTGAAGCGCCTGATCCTGGCTGAATCAGAGAAGAGCAAGAAGCTGGAGGAGAGGCTGCGGGTGCTGCAGACGGAGATGGCCACTGCTGCCTCCCGCGCGGCCGAGAGGTGCTCACTGATGAAGGTGGAGGTGCAGCGTTGCCAGGAGGAGATGGAGAAGCAGCGAATGACCATCGAGGCCCTGAAGAGGGACCGCCATTGCCAGAGCGAGCGGGAGGATGAGTTGCGGCAGGAGGCGAAGGTCTGCCAGGACAAGTGCCAGCAGAAGGAGCAGCTCCTGGCTGCCCTGCAGCAGGAGCTCGACAGCGCCCAGGCGCTCGCTGGGGAGCTACCGGCACTGAAGCACCTTTGCCAGCAGCTCCAGGCCGAACGTGCTTCCCTGGAAAGCCAGCACCGCCAGGACCTGGAGCAGCGGATGAAAGCCACAGGTGCGCTGCAGGCTGAGCTGGCGCAGGCCAAGCAGGAGGCGGCTGAGGTGCTGTCGCTGCGGGAGCGGTCGGCGGAGCAGGACCGGGCCATTCAGCAGCTGCGGGCTGAGGCGGCGAAGGCAGCGGCACAGCTGGCGGGGCTGCAACAGGCCAACGCTCGTCTGGCCGAGGAGAACCAGGGGCTCAGCGAGAGCCGGAGCCAGGGGCAGCAGCAGCTTGAGGCAGAACTGGGCCAGGCCAGGGAGCGGCACGTGCAGGAGCTGGAGCGGCTGCGGGCAGCATCCGAGGAGCGGGTGACCGTCAGCAGGAAGGAGGCTGAGGAGGCGGCACAGAAGCTGGAGAAGATGAGTAAGGAGTATGAGAGCAGCAAAGCTGCAGCACTGGAGGAGAGGAAGAAGCTGCTGGAGGAGAGGAAGAAGCTGCTGGAGGAGAGACAGAGACTGACAGCTCAGGTAGGGGTTCTGCTCCCAGCAGGTGGGTTGTGGGCAAGGGAGTCCTCCTGGGAAAGGGGTGTGTTCAGTCTCCTGCACACCTCTGCATCCACAGCTTGCTCAGACTGGGGACTGGGGGGCTGGGGCGAGCTCCCAGGTGTGAAGGGGACTGTCACATTGAGGTGCTGGAGTGTTTGCAGAGAAGGGCAATGGAGCTGTGGAAGAGCCTGGAGCACAAGACTGAGGAGTGGCTGAGGGAGCTGGGAGGGCTCCACCTAGAGAAAAGTAGGCTCAGGAAGGACCTTCTCACTCTACAAGTCCCTGAAAGGAGGGTGGAGCCAGGTGGGGTTGGGCTCTTCTCCCAGATAACAAGTGACAGGACAAGAGGAAATGGTCTCAAGTTGTGTCAGGGAAGGTTCAGGTTGGATATTAGGAAAAATTCCTTCTCTGAAAGGGTTGTCCAGCTCTGGCACAGGCTGCCCAGGGCAGTGGGGGAGTCCCCACACGTGGAGGGATATAACAAATGTTATGAATGTGCCACTTGGGGGCACAGTTTGGTGGTGGCCTTGGCAGTGCTGGGAGAGTGGTTGGGCTCGATTGTCTCAGAAGGCTTTTCCAACCCAAATGATGCCGTGATTCTATGAAAAGCAGCCTGATGTGTGCCAGCCATATGCTCACCTCCACCTTTTGTGCCCTCAGGTGGAACAGCTGGAGGTATTTCGGAAAGACCAAGCTAAGCAGGTAATGCATGCCAAGTGCTGGCTGCTCAGACGATGTCAGTGCAGAGCCTTCCTTGCTGCCGCTTCCCGCTTCCCTCTCCTCTCGTGAACCATTTGCAGCGGAGACCGAGCCATGGGCCAGTTGGCTCCAGGTCTCTGGGCACCTACACCCCTGGGAAGTAGGAACTGGGGTCCCAACCTGCCAACTAACCCACCACTGCCCGCTCACAGTGGTGCCCACGACTTGGCAGGGCTTCTCATGCAGCACGCACAGTGAGCGGCTGCCAGGCGCATCCAGGGCTCCTCGATGCAGGACCATCACTCTTGTGATGCCTTGTCCTCAGGCAGAGGGGATTTGGAGGCAGCTGCGAAACCACATTCCTTCTGCACATCCCTTTTTCCCCCCTCTCTTTAACTGAGGTTCAGCTTCTTGCCCAGGTGATAGGAACAGCTGCGCTGCTAGACAGCATGGTCCGGAGGTGGCCAGAGATAGGATGCATTCCACTAGCATCAATCTTGGACATGGTGGGAGTTAACACCTGAGAAATAATACTGGAAAAGCCCCATTACCCTGTCTACTCCCAGCCTGAGTTGCCCAGAAACTCTGCAGAGGCCTTGTGACTGTGAGCAGAGGGCTGGGGGCTCCCCAGGCAACCCCTGGAGCAGGGAGAGCATGTCTTGGCCAGAACTCACAGCAACCGTCTACCTCTGCTAGGAGTGCTGGATAACCTGGGGGACTCCAGGTTGCAGGTGCCCAGGTAGAAGATCTACGAGCCTGCCATCCATGCTGGGGGGGGCTCCCACTGTAGCCAGAGGCCTAGACTGGGGCCCTTGGCCCTTGGCACTTCCATGGTGTCACATCCCACAGCTGCCAGCTCTCCCCTTTCGAACCCTTGGAGGTGGGATTCTTCTTCCCCAGACTTGGGCATGGGCTTCCCTTGAACTGTGTGGCTTGAGGCCTGACACCTGACAGCAAATAGTTGGCAGGGGAAATGGCTGCTGGGGCACTGGGTACTGAAAGAGGCTTTGCTTCCAGCACGCAGCTGCTCCTTACACTTGGGCAGTTCCAAACTCCTCCCTGTAAGGACTAACATGGGGTGGCTGTCACTTTGTAATGTCCTGGGATCTTCTGGGTGGTGGATGCTGCTGAAGAGTCCCCCTGGGGCAGGAAACCTCCTTGTCCTGCCCTGGAGCTGGCCGGAGAGGAGGGGTGTGTTCCTCCATGGGAGGGCTGTTGGAGTTTTGTGCCTGGAGCTGCTCTAACCAGGCCGTGTTCTTCCAGGTGGAGGAGCTGAATAAAAAGCTGACTCAGCACGAGAAGGCCACCTTGACCCAGCAGCAGAGAGTTAAGGTAAAGAGGGACCAAAAACTTGGGGGCTGAGCTCTTGGGCAGCCCTGTAGCTGTTGGTGCTGCCCAGGGGGGGCTCGCCCAGGGTGTGGGGTGCCTCTGAGCCAGTCTCTTCCCTGCCTGCAGGCACTGGAAGAGGAGCTGCAGGCAGTGGCCACCCGCCAGCAGGAGAAGGTGGCAGAGCTGCAGGGGCAGCTTGCCCAGAAGGAGCAGGCAGCTGAGCACTACAAAGGGCAGGTATGCCAGGGGCTCACAAGGGTATGCCAGCCTTACTGTCCCTGGCACCACTGGGAAGCTTGACAGGATTCCTCTCATTGACATCCTAGATGGAGAAGGCAAAAACTTACTACGATGCCAAGAAGCAGCAGAATCAGGACCTGGCGGAGAAGCTGAAGGCTATGGAGCAGCTGCAGAAGGAGAACATGGAGCTCCGGAGCGAGTCAGACAGGCTGACCAAGGAGCTACAGCAGAGCATCCTGCAGGCCAAGGAGTCGGAGCTGAGCTGCAGGAACCTTACCAGCCAGGTCCGCAGCCTGGAGGCTCAGGTAGGCACAGCACAGTGGGGCTTTACCCTCCTTCTCCTCCGCCACCTCGCTTGGAGGGTCCATCCATCTCTCTCTGCTTCCCACCCAGGTGGAGTTTGCTGAACGGCAGCTACAGGAGCTCAGCAAGTTCCAGGCGAAGACCACCTCGCTAAAGGGCCAGGAGACTTGTCACCAGAACTTGGCGGACCAGAGCACCGACAGCCTTGATGAGGCACAGCTGCTCAACTCTACCAGGTACCAGCCCATCCGGCTGCCAGCACCCCAAAAACCTGCTGTCCTCTTGCTTGCTGTTCCCTGGTGGTTGGGTAAGCCTGTTGGTGCTACCCTCATCCCTCATCTCTGCAGGCAGGCTAGCAGCTCGGAAGCCTCGGCAGTGCCACTGGACAGGGAAGAGTCACTGATGTCGCAGCGGCTGCCCCGGGAGGTGGAGTCCCTGGAGAGCCTCTACTTTACCCCCATTCCCAGCGGGACAAGGTCCCAGCTGGAGAGCAGCGCCGACTCCTTGGGCAACCTCTCCCTCGAATCTGGGTGCAAGACGCGCTCAGCCCGGCGCCGCACCACCATCAACATCACCATGACAAACGTGAGCGGGGGGGCCCTACAGGCTGGGGAATGGAGGGATTGGGAGCAGCACTGCAGCGGGACTTGGGGTGTTGGGAAGTGAATAGCTGGACATGGCCTGACAATGTGCACTGGCAGCCTAAAATCCAACATTGTCCTGGGCTGATTCCCAGCAGCACAAGGTGGGGATTCTGCCCCTCTGCTTGGCTCTGGTGAGACCCCACCTGTAGTGCTGCCTTCAGCTCTGGGGTCCCAACATCAGGAGGATGTGGAGCTGTTGAAGCAAGTCCGGAGGAGGCCATGGAGATGCTCAGAGGGCTGGAACACCTCTGCTATGGAGACAGGCTGAGAGAGCTGGGGGTGTTCAACCTGGAGAAGAGATGGCTCTGAGGGGAACTGAGAGCCCCTTCCAGTGCCTAAAAAGGGGCTCTAAAGAGCTAGAGATGGACTTGGGACAAGGGCCTAGAATGACAGGAGAAGGGGGAATGGCTTTAAACTGACAGAGGACATTGCTAGATTGGCTACTGGGAGGAAATTCTTCCCTGTGAGGGTGGGGAGGCTCTGGCACAGGTTGCCCAGAGAAGCTGTGGCTGCCCCAACCCTGGAAGTGTCCAAGGCCAGGTTGGACGGGGCTTGGAGCAACCTGGTCTAGCGGAGGGGGTCCCTGCCCATGGCAGGAGCTTGGAACCAGATGAGCTATAAGGTTCCTTCCAGTCTAAACCCATCTGTGATTCCCTGATCTCTGGATTTTTCTCTCTCAGAAACAGGCCAAGTCCAAGGAACTGGACTGCGTCAACCTCTCCTTCTACAGCATCCCATCAGCTCAGTCCCCGGGCGCTTCCCCTGCCAAGAGACGGCTGCGCTCAGCTGCCTCCACCCGCTCCCTCGCCAGCTTCCCCTCCCGGGAAACTCTTGTCAAGCTCGAAACCTCCTCCCCAGAGGAGACCCCTGGCAATTCAGCGTTGCTGGGCCTCCCCGGGTACCGGCCAGTCACTCGTAGATCCTTGCGCTTGCAGGGGACCAGCAGCTCCAACCTCGGTGTGTGTGGGCAGCGTGGGCACCTGGGCTGCTGGCTGTGGGGTTCTGCCTGGCTTGGGGGGGTGTCACTTCTTACCTGGGAGCCCCCCTTTCAGCCTTCCCTACTTTACCTTTAGGCCGGAACAGCATCTACCTGGGCACGTGCCAGGACGAGCCGGAGCAGCCAGATGACTGGAATCGCATTGCAGAGCTGCAGCGGCGGAACCAGGCCTGCCCCCCACACCTGAAGACCTGCTACCCCCTGGAGAGCAGGGTAAGGGGGAGACATGGAGGGCGGGAGGCCCCTTCCCAAGAAGTGGGATTTGGGAGTGTGTCTGGGGATGGATGGCAACGCCTCCCATGCCCCTTCCTCAGCCCTCCACCTCGTTGGGAACCATCACGGATGAGGAAATGAAGATGGGGGACCCTAAGGAGACATTGCGACGCGCCAGCATGCAGCCCTCACAGATCATCCCCACCAGCAGCGGGGTGGGCACCCAGCGCAGCACCCTGGGCCACACCTGGGCCGGCATCACTACCCGGCAGCAGAGGAAACGCCTCTCAGACAAGACCCAGCAGAGCCCTGACATCCCCCAGGTGAGCCCACCCCATTCCCCCCCCTGCAGCACCCTGCTGGGGACCAGGGGACACAGGGTTGGGGTCAGCTGCAGGTGTTCTCCAGGTTTTGAGGGGGCTGCTGCAGTTCTGGGGGTGGCACCCCAGTGCCTCTGTGCTCTCAGTGCCCCCACCACTCCTGTTGCCCAGTGCTCCAAATGCTCTCAGTATTCCCCGATGCTCCCAGTGCTCCAAATGTTCCCAATGATCCTGGCTTCCAGTGCACTGTGTTTCCAGCATCCAGTGCTGTGTCCAGTATTCCAGATGCTCCCAGGGCCGCTCCAAGGCTGAGCCTTCTGCCTTCCCTGGGTGCTGCGGCCTGTGCTCCTGTCCCCTCCCTGCAGCCCCTCAGTTCCTTCATTGCTGCCAGCTGCCCAGCAGGGTGACCCCCAGATGACAGTCCCAGCTGGTCCCCTCTTTTCTAGTCCAAGAAGCCGACCAGCTGCTTCCCGCGGCCGCAGACCGCCCAGGATCGCAGTGAGCGGCGCGGCTCCCAGGTCAGCCGGCAGAGCGAGCAGCCGACCCCCAGCAAGCAGGTGAGCTCCAGAGGGAAAAGGAGGGGTTGGGAGAGACCTCCCTGTCTTGTCCTGAGCTGAGCTGACGGTCCTGCCCCATCCCCTGCAGGCTCAGAGGCGCCAGTCGATGGCGTTCAGCATCCTCACCACCCCCAAGAAGCTGGGGAACCGCCTCCTGCGCCGGGCAGCCGCCCGGAAGAGCACTCCCAAGAACACCCCCAGCGGCAGCACCCGCCGCTCACCCCGCATTGCCACCGCCAAGTCCCCCAAGGGCAAGGTAGGCACTGCCCATACCCCCAGCTGGGCTTCTGAGCACTCCCCAGTGCCCCCATCCCCTGCCCTGGGCTCATGCCGTGGCAGCAGCAGGTCCCAACACGGGCACGGCCGCTGACAGGGCCCTGGTCACACTCGCGGTCACTAACGTCCCCTCTCTGCTCTCTCCCTTCCAGGCCAGTCGCCGATCGCTCAAGGACACAAAATTCTGAGGTTTCCCCAGTCCTTGTGTTGCCAGCTCTGCCCTGGCCCCCTCCCTGCACCCCCTCGCCTCTCCCTGTCCCCCCAGTGCTGCGAGCACACCCCCAGGGCCCAGCAGCACCGAGGGGAGACAGATGGGGCCACCCGTGTGACGCTGCCCTGCACGTCCCACTGACAACCATGGGGCTGCCCTGAGCACGGCAGGGTGCCCATGCCCTTTCTGCACCCATTGTCAACCTACACCCTCCCGGGACCTAAGGCAAGGGCATGACAGGGAGTGAGGGCTGGAAACACCCGTGGGTGCAGGGGCTGGCAGCGGGCTGGCACCAGGCTGGGGCTGGAGGGTCTGAGCCCTCCTCAGGGACACCCTGCAGCCCCAGTGACAGAGGTAAGACATAGCGTCCCTTGATCCCACCACCTCCCTTGCTCCCCCTGTGTGGGACTCCCCCACCTGCCCCTGCCCTCCTGCAGCTCCCAGGGAAGCCGAGGCAACATTTTTAAATGTTTCTACTTGTAAATAAAGTGTATTTTTCTCCTGCTTTAGGGGTCCTGGCTTCCTCCTCCCATGGGCCACATGTGCTGGAACTCCAAGCGGGGCTTGAGGGGAGGAAAAGGAGGAGTGACCTTCTCCTTGTCCCCTCACTGTCCCCACCAGCTGCACAGCATGCCCCAAGGCAGAATGCTCACCCAGGGAACCTGCTGTGGCACTGGGCAGTACAGGGCATTTCTCTCTCTCTTCCCTCTTTCTCTCCTTTAATTTATTCATCTCCAGCAGCAATTCCTGCCGTTACAGTGTTTCAGGCCCCTTAAGCTCCCCCCAAACCCGGCCAAGGGCCTGGAAGCGTCTTCTCCATCCACCCCACCAGCCTTGCCACAAAAGTCCTGGGGCTGCTGTGTCTCTGCCCCTCGCTCCTTGCACCACAGCTGGGTCCAGCACGGTGACTTCAGCCCCCGGGAGGTGGTGACACAGAGTTTGTCCTTGGCTCCGCTGTCCTACTACAGGCGATGGGATGAGGACAGTGTCTCACCGCAGGTGCTGGCATGCTGCTCCACCTCTGCCATGCTGAAAGGCAGCTGGCAAATGGGGCAGGACACCCAGGTGTCAGGGGACAAGGAGGGCCAGGCTTCAGTGGGCTCTTCTTCCCCACAGTGGGAGGCGTGTGTGGGGAGCACATCCAGGAGGAAGCAGCCTGCGGAAAGGAGAGCTGATGTTGTCAAAGGCTCCCTGGTGTTGGGATGACACGGGGTTTGGGCTGACGCCCTCCCTGAGGGTTATGGCAGAGGCAGGCTGGGATGCACTGTGATGTCCCTCCCCTGTCACCAGGCTGGTGCCAGGGCACCAGCAGGAGGGAGGTGTCCCAGCTATGGAACTGCCACTGCCACTCCCCATTTGCTGCTTGGTGTCCCCTTGGCACCAGAAGACACCCCTTCCAAGCACCTACCTGAGCAGATGGGGCAGATGCCTGTCTCCCTGTCACTGCTGGCCTGTCCCATGTCACTCCTCCTGGCCTGTCTCTCTCGGGAGCCATGGGTTTGGGATCTTCCTCGGACCATGGGTGGCCTTGAGGCAGCAGCTGGAGCTCTGCAGAGGGGTCATGTGCTGAACGCACCCTGTGCCACATTCTGGCAGCCCAAAGGAGTGAAGGGCTGGACCCAGAACTCTCTGGGACAGGGAGTGGTAAATCACCAGGGTGAGGGCAGGAAGAAGACAGCGACCTGAGGGATTACCTGCCAGGAGAGCTGGGAGCACGGTGTTTCTCTGGCTGCTTGCAGGTACTTGCAGGGGCTGTGGGAACATCCAGTGCAGAGCCTGGGAAACAGCAAGTGGGCAGGAACCATGGAGACACTGGATGGTTTGGGTTGGAAGAGACCTTAAAGCTTATGTTGTTCCAACCCCCTTCCACGGGTAGGGACACCTTCCACTAGACCATGTTGCTCCAAGCCCTGTCCAACCTGGCCTTGGACACTTCCAGGGATGGGGCAGCCACAGCTTCTCTGGGCAACCTGTGCCAGGGCCTCCCCACCCTCACAGGGAAGAATTTCCTCCCAGTAGCCAATCTAGCAATGTCCTCTGTCAGTTTAAAGCCATTCCTCTTTCTCCTGTCATTCTAGGCCCTTGTCCCAAGTCCCTCTCCAGCTCTTTAGAGCCCCTTTCTAGGCACTGGAAGGGGCTCTCAGTTCTCCTCAGAGCCATCTCTTCTCCAGGTTGAACACCCCCAGCTCTCTCGGCCTGTCTGTATCAGAGATGTTCCAGACCCAGGACAGTTGTACAGGCTCACCCACTGGCACCACGGGACCTCCCAGGTCCTTGGCTGGCAGCTCTGGGTCACCCCCCGGCCTCAGCGCCCGACTCCGCGCTGCCAGCAGCACCATCCGGGCCGGGCGGCTCAGGTGGGCCGAGCTCCCAGCACCCCCTTCCAGCTGCCATAGGCGGCTCCTCAGCTGCTCCTCTGCACTGGATCTCCTGGGGACAGGGAGGGTCAGCCTCGCAGCAGGGAAGAGCCGGGGCTCCGGGCTCCGAGGCAGCACCTCAAGGGGCTCCAGGTCCTGCTGCGCAGGGAGAGGATGGGATGGGTCAAACCAGGCTACTTACAAGTGTGGTTTGGGAAAAAACGTCTGGTGGAAGTCAGGGCTGGAGCAACAGGGACTGTCTGAGGGCTCAGCATCCTCCTGCGGGATAAGAGGACGCCCCAGGCAATCAAGCAGGAACCTTCTGCCCACCATCCTGGCACAGCCCCTCGTTCAGCCCAGCAAGCGACCTCCTGTGCTCTCCATGGGGCATGAGAGGCACCCATGGAGGAGCTGCTCCATGCCCACAGTCACCCCATGGAGAGCAGTACACGGAGGTGTGCGAGGCACCTACCAGGCCCAGGGGTGGCTGGGGGGGCTCAGGTTCCTGCTCCTGTGGCGTGCGCAGACGGATGAAGGAGAGCCCGAAGCGGCTGCGTGGACTGAAGGGCTGGCTGCAGGTGAGCCGCAGGCGGTCCCAGTGCTGCCCCACCACCGGCACCGGGAAGTCTGCTGTGGGGGAGAGCACCTGGGGTGGAGGGGATGCAGCAGGGACCACTGTCCTGGCACTCCCATCTCTGCTTGTCCCCCTGTCACTGTGACACCCCGGAAAACAGCAACAAGTGGGAGATTATGGGCACAAGAAAGGCTGGGGTAGGGGAGCAGAGCTGGTATGACTCTCCCAAGGACAACCATGACTCCTGGTCTATCTGTCCCCTTCTGCCCCCCGCCAGCAGCCGCCTCCTACCACCAGCCCCCCATCCTGCCCCTTTGCCAACCCCCTAGCCAGCCCCATGCCTTTGCCAGCCCCCCATCCTGCTCCCCAAACAGTTCCCCATCCCCTTGCCAGCCCTGCCCCCAGCCAGCCCACCACCAGGGCCACAGCTCTTCCCTGTGCCTTTTTTCTTCAGATCGATCTTTACCTTCCTTAAACATCCGAACCCCGCAGCGATTCCGGCCCATCTTTGAGTCGTCCGGTGTCATCAGCGTGACAGTGGGCACCAAGGTGAGATAGGGCTGGTCACGCGGCCACGAGGAACGTCCCACCTCGATCTGCAGGAAGGCGCAGCCACAGTTGCCTGGGGAACAGGGGGAAGCACAGGGGGTTCAGAGCTGCTGGGCCCACTGGGGGCACAGCCCTGCCTCCTGCACGGGCACAGGGACGTACCGATGTCCACGTAGCCGATGGGACTGGCTCTTTCCAGCTGCAGCTCCACGCTCAGCTGCCTGCCGCGGTCCTGGGGGCAGCCAAGCCAGGGCCGGACACTGCCCTCACTCAGCAGGTTCTCCGCTGGGTACTTGGGGTCCTGCACGCACAGCAGGGATGTGACATCGCTCCCTCCCTAAATGCCTTCCCCTCTGGCTCCAGCTCACTCTGGGCCCAGGGGAGAAGCAGGGAATTCCCTGGTAACCCAAGCAACAACACCCCACTTTGAGAATTGCCTGGAATTCCTGCTCTTCAGCTCTACTTAGTGCCCTCCAGCCTAACAAAGAAAGCTGGTGCTGCACCCTGTCACACCCCCACCTGCCTCTTCAGAGAACCCAACAACCAGGGGGAACCAGCCCCCCTGGAGGAAACCCACAGGTACCTGTGAGGAGAACGACACCACATGGCTGATTTTAACTGGAGCCATTCAGGATCCTCTAGAGTCAATGTCGTGCTAGGACACGGATTCCCCTCAGATCTCTCCAGTGCCTAGTGGGGAAAGAGGACAGGTCTGTGATGGGCTCGGGTGCCTCCCAGCTCTGGCACTATTCAGCAGCTCCCAGCCTCAGCCCACAAGCCGTCAGTAGTTCCAGTGCACCCCAGTCCCATCTCACTGCCTCAGCGCTCCCTAGACCTGCTCCACCACCCCTTAGCTTTGCTTTGCCACAGCAGTAACCCCTACATCTGACTCACAAAGCCCCATCCCCGTCCAGCCACCCCTGTGCCCACTGCTCACCCATCACAAGTCCCCCAGCTCGGGTGCCGCCCACATCTAGCCCACAAGCCCCAGTCCCATTCTGTCACTCCAACACCCCCCTAATCCTTCCCCACAGCTCCCCTCAGCCCCTCTAGTTCCGCGCTCCGTGTTCCCAGACCCACAAACAACGCCCCGAGAGCCACTCATCGCAGTAGCCCCCCAGTCCTCCACCACGACCCCTCTCCCAGCCCCATCAAACCCCGGCCGTGCCCCGCAGCCCCTCCACGCCATCCTCCCGCGCCAGTGCCCCCTCAGCCCAACGCCCCCACGCACTCCAATGCACCGATCCCAGAGGCAACTCCCGAATCTCCCGCCCGAACCACACAGCCCCGCCTCCCGCTCCCCGCCTTCCCCGGCGCGGGGCCTGACGGGACTCGTAGTCTGCGGGCCGCACAGGGCCCGGCGCGGGCGGTGTTCCGGAGCGGTCCGCAGCAGAGAGGGGGCGGCGGGCAGGGTGGACGGGCGGCCCGGGGGCACCGAGCCCGCGGCGCTGCGAAGGGCCCCGGCCGGCACGGCTCCCCCGCGCCTGCCACGCGTTCCGCCCCTCCCCGCTCCCGATTGGCCGCCGGGGCAGCGCCGCGCGCAGCGATTGGCCCAAGCGCCGTGGCCCGGCCGGTGATTGGCGGACGGCGGCGGAAGGAGCTGGCCGCTGGGGGGGCGGGGCAAGATGGCGGCGGTGCTGGAGGTGGAGGTTGGCGGCCCCGTCGAGCGCGATGTGGAGGAGGTGTGGGGGCTGCGCCGGGCCGGGCCGGGGGCAGCCGCGGAGGGGGGGGGGGGGCTGCTGCGGAGCCGGCAGCTCCAGCGCGGGGGAGGCTGGAGGGGAGCCGCAGCGGGCGCAGGGCCTGGGGGGCGCGGGAGAGCGGAGTAGGGGTGTACGCTGAGGGGTTCTGAGGGCCCCTGGGGTGGGAGAGGGGGGTCTGGGGCACTCTGAGCTTGTAGGGCTTTGGGGAGGTGGGTGTGGGGAGTGTTAGTGTTGTTGGGGGCTCTGGTGATCCCTGGCGCAGGGGAACACTGGGGGTCCCGGCGGCAGGGGGGCACTGGGCGCCTCGGGAGGCCCCTGGGGCAGCGGCACAGCGGAGCTCCCGGGGGCAGGGCGGCGGGCATGGAGGCTCGGCTGTTGTTCCCTTGCTGGCTTTCAAGTGTTCCTGGGGATGAAAAATTATAAAGCTGGAAACGAGAAATGTATTTGGAAAGCTGGAACTGGGAGCCGGGTGGTGTGTGTGCCACGGGCACCAGCACTGTTGCCTCTGGCTTTGCAGTAGCTCTTTGCCGTCCCCTGTGCTTTATGCTCAGGAGTTTTCTTTCCGCTTGTAGAGCACCAGGAGAAGCTGAGTCTGTTCTGTGTGGAGAATCTGGTTCCATCCTGCTTGCACTGTAGGTTATTGTGGGTGACTGCTGGTGCAGTCAGGTACTTTTTGATGCTTTTCCTCAAGAATAGGTGGTCTGGCTTAAATCAGATGCTGATGGTTGTGTTGGAGAAGATTCCTGGCAGGGTCAAGCCGTGGACATTCCCTGGTGTATGGCTGAGCTGTGGGAGCCTGTGCCTCCTCTCCACATCCTGTGTTGCTGTCAGAGAGCAGGTGCAGTGGGGTGATGGAGGTTCAGACCACGAAGAAATCACTCTCGAGTTGCTACTGGTTATATTTCTAAGATATTTTCTGGTGACTTTGTATGTAACAGTGTGAAAGGTCCAAGGTCTCTGATGCTCAGAAGTGAAATTCCTGTTTTTCGTTCTGTCAGGGAGCTACTTTTGGGGCTGGCAGTGAGGGCGTCAGGAGGAGGCAGCGGATGAGGGAGTGCATATAGGACCTGTGCTTTTCCCTGTGGTTCCACACAATCCATGTCCATCAGGACAAAACCTGTCTGCTTGTGTTGTCCAGAGGTCTTGGCAACTCTTTGGGCAGAGCAGGTTGCTGAGGAATCACTAACAATGGGGACCTGAAAGCAGTTTAACATTGCCCTGGAATAAAGCTGAGTGTCCTGTGGCTCTGGCTCTGCCTGCGGGGAGCTTGGGCCTTCAGCAAACGTCTAGTTTCCAATTATCCAAGTGCTTGATCAGTTGGGACGTTTCTCCTCCCTGTTCCTTGTTCCTGCGCTGTTTCATGAGCAGGAAAAAAAGCAGAATTGAGATTCCAGAATCTCTCAAGACTTTCACTAAAGAATGTGCCTCTTCCCAACCTGCCTTGGTTGAACTTGCAGCACTTTGAGATTTATCTTCCCATTATTTCAGGTTGTTCCTGGTGGGTGCTGTGAGACAAAGACTGAGGCTGGGGCTGTGGAAAAGGTGAGATCAGGGCTGGTGGCTGCTCTGGAGCTTTGAACTGAAATCAGCAGCTGCTTATTCTCCATCCTCAAGGCATTCTCCTTGCCTCCTTCACAGATTTAGAGCCTAAGGAGATTAGAGCCGGCTCACAGCAGTGTGTGTGTGTGCCTGGAGATCCCCCCTGCTCCCCGGGCTCTGAGGTGGTTCTGGTTTTGGTGCTGACCCTATCAACAGCTTTTGTGTTTTCCTTGAGGGGGTAATTCCATTGACTATCCCAGAGGTGGGGATCACAGGTTTGTGGAGGCTTTGGGTTATCAGGCCCTTAAAAACCTGGGGAGTGGCACGAGGTTCTTCCAAAGGCCATCATACCACGTCCGAGGAGATGATTAGACTTTAGTCCAAGGTATCCAGTTTCTCCCAGTCCTGGCCCCCCTTAATAAAGTTATTTCAGGAGCTTTGAGCTCTGGGAAATCTGGTGAAGCTCAGTCCTTGTGATTGAGGCAAAATTGTGTCTGGTGCCGTGGATCCGTGGTTGGCTTGGAAGCACAGCTTGGAGGAACCTCTGTGCAATATCAGCAGGATATCCACAGGGTTTGGGGCTGCTGGAAGAATTTGGAGATCTGGGGATGCTGAAGCAAAGAGGCTGGGAAGTGTTTCCTGAGGCAGGACTGACTCTGTGGTTGGAGTGGCTTCTGGTGTGGTACAGAGCAGTGAGCAGAGCCACTGCATAGGGATAAAAAAACTGGTGTGATTGGAAGGTGCTTGTCAAACATCCTTATTCAGCAAGAATGGGGCCAGGGCCTGGGGGGAGCAGGGATCTCCTGGGGGGAGGCAGTGGAAGCACCTCTGTGACTCCCAGAGCTTGCAGAGGGATTGACCTACGCTGGAGCCAACAAGCGTCTGGGGTTTCTCAGCTTCTCCTGTGTGCAGTGACTAGCTTTTAAATCTCTTTTTTTCCTGTTTGTAAAAGAGCAGTTGTTCTTGCTCCAGATTGTGTCACAGCAACTGGACTGATGGATCTGGACTGGCTGCTTTAGGAGCAGAGGCGCTCGGGGAATTTGGTCGATACAAACACCCTTCTCGGTGTCAGTGTCAGGTTGTCATCGCCTCCCCACGGGTTCTGACACAAGCCAGCGAGCTCCAGCACGGATTTTCGTAGCTCTGGATTTTGCATCTAAGTCCTGAAGTACTTCTCAAGGGCCTCGGGAGCTGAATCCCTCGCAAGTGTTGCTCTGGGGTGAAGCTCAGCAGATGTTCCACGTGAGGCGGACAGATTGCTGCTGTGTGTCTTTCCCTGCCTCCTCCCCCTGGGGTATAATTAGGTGCCGCAGGGGAAGCAGGGCAGCTGCGTGTGCCCTGAGCCAAGCCCGGCTGTGGCGGGAGCTGCTGCTGGTGACACCAGGCTGACGGCTGTGCCATGCCGGGGACAGCCCTGGGGTAAAGGGTGAAGCCAAGCCCGTGGCCCTGTACCCAGTGGGGTGAGGTGGAACCTGCTCCTGTGTACACATCTCTGCTGTGTGTGCAGGAAAGAGTGATAACAAAGTCCTTGCTATGGCTTGTTTCCAATTTCCGTCCCCAGTGCCTTGGCACTGCTGGAGTGTTTCTGGCCCCGTGAGGATTTGTAAACCCCATGTGTATGTTCCCAGCCCCAGACAAGCTGCTCTTGGTTTAATCTGAGTTTGTGTCTCACAAAGAAAAGGCAACGGGACCCAGAGCTGCGGGTTTCCCTCCCTGGTGCTGTGTGTCAGTGTGCTGCCTGGTCTGTGAGCCCATGTGGGGACGTGATTGGGGCTGGAGGGTCCTCAGCAATTAGGTGAAGACATTAAGTGAAGATTTTGTGAAGGTAAAGACTTTGCCTGGAAAAGCTGTGGACTCCGCATCCCCGGAAGTGCTCAAGGCCAGGCTGGATGGGGCTTGGAGCAACCTGGTCTAGTGGGAGGTGTCCCTGCCCATGGCAGGGGGGTAGGAACGAGATGAGCTTTAAGGTCTCTCTGACCCAAACCATTCTGTGATTCTATGATTCTCTATAAAGCTCCAAGTGAAAGCTGAAATGCAGTGTCAAAGCTCCCCCCACCCCCTCCCCTGTCCAGAAACGAGAGTACTCACACAAAATCTCACTGGAGAAGATGGATTATATGAGCCCATTGTCAGTCGTCACTAATAGCAGCAGCTCCTGTCACTCTTGGTTGCTCCTGCCCATAATGCTTGGGAGGAACTTCCAGCCATCTCAGCAAAGCAAGGCCTAAATCTGTCTGTGATTTTGAAATTTCTTTTAGCACTGTTTTTTTGCTGGTGTGCAGATACTGTGCCCCATCCTGCAGCCTGGTGGGATTTTGAACAGCACTTGCATTGGCTACACTGGGGTCACCACTGTGTGCCCAAAGATGCCTGGCAGGGTTGTGAACATGGGATTTAAACCAATTCTCTGGTACTGGTGGTGTGGGATAGTTGGCAGAGCCTCAGCTCCAGTAAAATATGGAAGTGCAGGTGGGAAAGGAGCAGGGGGACTCACCGCTTTCCCTGTGCTGCCTGGGAGGGTGAAGGACAACTCTGGGCTGTGCTGTCACCGTGGGCACATCCAGGTTTGTTATTTAGAGCATCTGAATCCAGAGATCCCTTCCTCAAGTTCCTCAAGAGCAATCATGGAGGCCTCACGGGATGGCTGTCAGGTCATCATCAGGATCAGGGTCTTACCAGGAGATAAAGGAGCCGAGTGCCGTGTTTCTTGTGGTGAACAGGCAGCACAGGCACAGAGTGCTGCTCGTGTGGGCACAGGCCAGCACTGTGCTGCTCAGGAAGGTGAAGGGAACGAGTTACCCATTCTGTGCTGCTGCTGCTGCTGCCAAACTCCAGCAGCTGATTTCATGGGTGTTTCTCTTGTCTCCCTAGGTTGACCTCTCGCACTTGTCCCCAGAGGAGAGATGGAGGTGAGTGTGTGGGGAGGTGAATCAGTGTGTACAGCTCGAGCGAGCTCCTGCTCCGGGATGGAGCGATGGCAGCACAGCCCGTGCTCACAGTGGGAGAGAACAGGGTCAGCATTTTTTGCTGGGGGAAAGTATGAACTGTCTTAAAAAGCATGTTTTCTCTTTTAAACTACTTGCTAAATATTAGAATCACAGAATAGTTTAGGCTGGAAAAGCTTTCAGAGACCATCAAGTCCAAACATTCCCCCAGCATTGCCAAGACCACCACTAACCCATGTCCCCAGGCGCCACATCCACACCTCTGTTAAATCCCTCCAGGGATGGAGACTCCCCCACTGCAGCTGTGCCAGGGCTGGACAACCCTTTCTGGGAAGAAATTTTCCAAAATATTGAACCTAAAGCTCCTGTGGCACAAGCTGAGGCCATTTTCTCTTGTTCTGTCACTTGTTACCTGGAATAAGAAACCAACCCCCACCTCAATGCCCCCTCCTGTCAGGGAGTTGCAGAGCCAGAAGGTCCCCCCTGAGCCTCCTTTCCTCCAGGCTGAGCCCCCCCAGCTCCCTCAGCCACTCCTCATCAGTCTTGTGCTCCAGACCCTTCCCCAGCTCTGTTGCCCTTCTCTGGACACCCTCCAGCACCTCACTGGCTGCCTTGTGGTAAGGGGCCCCAAAAATTCCTCCTTTTCCCTAAGCTAAACCAATTTCAGCCAGATGCTTATGGAAAATCACGGTGAGACTGGTCTCTCGGCATTGCATCAGTACAGGCTGGGGGTCGACCTGTGGGACGGTGGAAGGATGATCTGTGGAGAAGGACGTGGGGGTCCTGGTGCACAACAAGCTCCCTCTAAGCCAGCAGTGTGCCATGGGGGCCAAGAAGGCCGATGGTGTCCTGGGGGGCATTGGGAAGAGTGTTGCCAGCAGGCAGAGGGAGGGGATCCTGCCCCTCTGCTCAGCCCTGATGAGGCACATCTGCAGTGCTGGGCCCAGCTCTGGGCTGCTCAGGACAGGAGAGACATGGAGCTCCTGGAGCAGGTCCAGCACAGGCTGCGGAGATGCCGAAGGGACGGAGCATCTCTGGGAGCAGGAAAGGCTGAGGGAGCTGGGGCTGTGCAGCCTCCAGAGCAGAGCCTGAGAGGAGCCCTGCCCAGGGTGTGTCAGGGGCTGCAGGGAGGGGGCAGAGCACGGACCAGGCTCTGCTCAGGGAGGCCCAGCAGTGGCACAAGAGGAATGGGCAGGAACTGATGCCCTGGGAGTTCCACCTGAACATGAAGAAGAACTTCCCTGTGCAGGTGATCGTGCACTGGGACGGATTGCCTAGAGAGTCTCCCTCACCGGAGATATTCCAGACCTATCTGGACACAGTCCTGTGCCATGTGCTCTGGGATGACCCTGCTTGAGCAGGGATGTTGGACCAGATGACCCACTGTATTCCCTTCCAACCTGACCCATTCTGTGATGCTGTGTTAATTTTTAGCAGATGACTTAAAATTAGAGAATTTGGCATATTTCTTTTGCTTGGATTTTTTTTCTTCTAACTTGAACAGTATTATCACCTGGAGACCAAGACATAAGGATGTCACAGCTCTTAATTCCACCTTGCTTTTTGGTCAAACAGCACAAGCTGCAAAGAAACCCCAGGTATCCGGTGAGCATCAGTCTGGAAATCACTTGTTCCAGCTTGCTCATGGTGGAGAGAAGTGATTTGCTGAGACTTGGGGGTTTTGTTAGGTGTCAACTCTCGTCCACCCTTGACTCTTCCAGCCTTTCACTTGCTGAGCAAGAGGGAGAATGGTGTTAGTGGCTCCAAACCTGGGCTGAGGGTTTGGTAATGGGGATTGACACACATTCAGGAGGTCAAACAGTTGCAGTGTGCTCCAGGAGGACTGTGCTTGATCAGGGAGGTTGGAACAGATGACCCCACCAGTGGTCCCTTCTAACCTTGCCCATTCTGGGATTGTGAGTTACGTGGACCGTATGCTCCATGTTCATTAGTTCAGGTATGTCAGTGGCAGTTCTCCACCTCCTTCACACCTGGATGGGCTGGGTGTTGTTCTTGGCTTTCACAGCACAGAAACGAGCTGGTCCCAGAGCAATCTTTTGTCCTTTCTCCTCTGGATTGTTCACAGCCCCTGACTGCATGATTGTTGTTTGAGCTGTGTTTCTGTGTGGCGTTCCCGGCTCTCCCGCGCCATGTGTGCCCCGCTGGTCAGTCTGTGCCCGCGCTCCTCAGCCGCCTTTTGCTGGTTGTTGCAGGGTGGAGCACGCACGGATGCACGCCAAGCACCGCGGGCACGAGGCGATGCATGCTGAAATGGTGCTCATCCTTATCGCCACGCTGGTGGTGGCACAGCTCCTCCTGGTTCAGTGGAAGCAGCGACACCCTCGCTCCTACAATGTAAGTGACCCCCCGCAGCGGTTCTACCTGAGGCTGGAGGTGAGCGTCGACTGACACCCTCCTTTTGCTAATGGGAAGTGTGTTCCTGGTTTTCCTGTTGTCCGGTGTTGCAATTCCCTTGACTTCCCAGCAGCATGGGGGGATTTTAAGTAGGGATCAGGATGGATGGACCTGAAGGCCTCAGGTTTCTGCTGGAAGCGATACCAATAACTCAGTGTGACATGGTGCCTTTACACCAGGGATGGGCAAGCAGATCTCAGGTGTTGTCTGGAGAGAAGCTGCCTTTTGTGGGTGCTTCCTCAGAAGCAGTGGGAGCTCCTTGCTGCCAGGACCCTGGGTTTGATGGTTCCTGCAGCACTGCTGAGCAGACCTGCCACTTGCCAATGCCACCAGCGGGGTGGCTGGGTCTGTTATTTAACTGAGCCAACTTCACCCTGACTTCCTTGTCATAATCGTAATGGCAATATTATCATAATTAATGCTTCCCGGGAGTACCTGTAATCCTCTGTGAACTTTAAACCAAACCTGTTTGCCCGCTTCCCTCCAGTGGCACCACGAGAGCTCAGCTGCACAGCTGTAGATCTGTTTGGGAATAGGCTGGAGTGCAGGGAACAAGCCAAGACCTTCTCACCTTGTGTAATACCTGTCTGTGGTTGTAGTGTCAGGACCCTGGGAAGGCAAAGGTTTATGTTGCTGCCTTACAACAACTGGTTGGGTGGACCATCTCCTGTACCTTACTCTGGAGGTGGTTCCTCTGCATTCTCCCTCCAGCTCTATCCTTTGCTACCAAAAATCACCTGACTGCTGCCTCTGACTCCCTCACGAAATCACAGAACCATTTGGGATGAAAAAGCCCTCCAAGATCATGGAGTCCAACGAGCACTGCCAAGCCCACCACTAATCCTTGTTCCCAGGTGCCACATCCACATGTCTTTTAAATCCCTCCAGAGATGGTGACTGACTCCACCGCTGCCCTGGGCAGCCTGTGCTAGGCTTCAATCACCCTTTCAGGGAAGGAATTTTCCCAATATCCAACCTAAAGCTTCCCTGACACAACTTGAGGTCACTTCCTCTTGCCCTGTCCCTTGTTCCCTGGGAGCAGAGCCTGACCCCACCTGGCTCCCCCCTCCTGTTAGGGAGTTGCAGAGAGCAAGAAGGTCCCCCCTGAACCTCCTTCCCTCCAGGCTGAGCCCCCCCAGCTCCCTCAGCTGCACCCCGTCAGACTCATGTTCTCAACCAAGCTCTGAGCTGTTTCTGGGTGCCACAGACCAAATCTCCGTAGTTTCCTGGTGCTTTTCAGGGCCCTTTGATGCAGGCAAGAGAATGGCTGCCACGACTATCAGGATGTTTCAGATGTCTGAGGAGCAGAGAACCAGCTGCAAGTGCCTTTCCTCTGTTCCTGCAGATGGTGACCCTCTTCCAGATGTGGGTAGTGCCTCTGTATTTCACGATCAAGCTGTACTGGTGGCGGTTCCTGGTGATCTGGGTGCTCTTCTCAGCAGTCACAGCTTTTGTCACCTTCAGGGCAACTCGAAAGCCTCTGGTACAGACAACACCCAGGTTCGTCCATGTGTTCCCGAGGAAACTTCTCAGCCCCAGAGTAATCATTACAAGGAGCTCTTTCCAGTTTCCCTGCCACAGATGCCTGTGTTAAGCTTTGCATCCTGGGAGCCTGGTGTGAAGGACTTAGCTGGCTGCTGGCAGCCAGCCCGATGCAGCTGGTACCCGGGTGGGTGGTGGAAAGGCGGATTCCACATGGGCTGGTAGCCTCACCCAGGGCAGTCCCAGTGTGCAGCATGCTTCCTTATGGCCTTTGGAGATCCTGACGTTTCTAGTTTGGAAGTCAAGACTGTGAGCAGCCCATGACAGGTTAAATTAGGAATGTAAAGCTCTTGCCCATGTGTAGTGGCAGGTGATTTGCTTGCAAAAATACTGTGGGTTTGAAAAATAAAACTATATAGGTGACTGGCACAGTTTCATTCAGGAAAAATGAAGTCATTAAATTCTTTATTTTAATTCTTTACAGGCTGGTTTATAAATGGTTTCTACTAATATACAAGATCAGCTATGCAACTGGGATTGTGGGGTACATGGCTGTCATGTTTACACTCTTTGGTCTTAACTTATTATTCAGGTGAGTGAATCTTTCCCACTCCTGGGGCAATGGGGTGTAACATGCCATTGAGTATTACTCTGGAAAAATAATTGTCTTGGCAACCTGATTAATGGCACCAACAAGACTATTGCGGTGTCCTTTTGCTCCTGCGAGGATCAAAAGGGTGAGGGGCTGGTACCTGAACTGGTCCAGGTTGCTGAAGAGCCCTTTTTCCAGCTCAACTGTTGGCAGCTCTCCCAGCTCTATGGTGTCCAGCCTGTGGGCAGCAGTGGGATTTTCTTTGCTATACTGATGAAGATGTACCTGCAAGAAGCAGCAAGCCCAGGGGTGGTGGCAGGGGAGTCTAGTCCAAGCCAGCTTCATGTTTAGAGAGGTTGATTGTTTCTCTGGAATATCCTCTGGAATCGTATATTCCCTGCAATATGATAGGAGTGGCTTTGCCCTCAAAAAACCCTCTTGATGGTTGGGCTTTTCTGTTGTAGAATCAAACCAGAAGATGCAATGGACTTTGGCATCTCCCTCCTCTTCTACGGTCTTTACTATGGAGTGCTGGAGCGGGACTTTGCCGAGATGTGTGCGGATTACATGGCCTCAACCATTGGGGTGAGTTCACGATGGGCTGTCCCCCAGGCCAGAGTCATCCCCCATATCGGGGGGCCCGAAACATGTTGGTCCTGGCAGCAGCTTTGGCTTCCCTCAAATGGGAAAGTGCATCGAACTTCCCCCTCAAGGAAGGGTCCCTGGCTGTAACGTAGCAAGAGTTGCTCTGAGAACCTTCCTGAAGAGTGAAGCCTCTGCTGGGTCCCCTCATCCCCAGAAGGACAAGAAGTTCTTCCCCAGGAGTGCAGTGTGGCCCTGGCACAGGTTGTTCAGAGACTTTTGCCATCCCCGTGGACAGAGGGCTTGGTGGCCCAAAATCTGTAGCCCACTTGTGGTATATGAGTGTATATATATCAGAATAACCCACTCCACTAAAAATATGTGACCTAGGACACCGGTGGAGTAGGTCATATTTCTTCTTTTCAGCAGCTGTTTAAGGTCTTGGACTTTGTGTTTCCTCCTCTTCCTTTCTGAGCTTTCTGCTTCTGCTTTTTGAGGTTCTGCTCCAGCCTCTCACCTGCCACGCTGTAACACCTTGGCACAGCTCGAGTCTCTCTCAGATTCCCAGAGCTCTGTCAGGTGCTCAAAGCAAAGCTGTGCCAGGACTCTGAGGGAGGCATGTTTTTGCTGATGATACTAAACCAGGAGGAGCTGTGGCCTCTTAGGAGTGAAAGCTGGACAGACAAGAGAGCTGGGCAAGCTTCAGCCATGTGAAATTTAGCAGGGCAAGTGCCAAGATCCTCCTCCTGGGATGATATAATCCTGGTTATAGGTACAAATTTGGAGACAAGAGCCTGGAGAGTCCTGTAGAAAGGGATTAGGGAGTTTGGGTTGACAGCAAGTCCCTCAGCATGGGAAGGGGGTGTGTGGGGCTGGGGTGTGATGGGCCACTGCATCACTGAGCAGCTCCCTGTCCTGTTGTAGTTGTTTCCCACAGCCGGACCTGTAACAAGGTTTTTAAGCCCCAAAGGCCGAGGCGACTCCCGGGGTGCTGACCCCAGCCCTCCTTAGAGCTTAGCCATGCCACCGCGGGCGTGGGACACGTGCCCTCCCGCTGTCACCGCTCTCCCTCTGCTCTGCCCTCGCTCAGTTCTACAGCGCCTCGGGAATGCCCACCAAGCACCTCTCCGACAGCGTCTGCGCCGTCTGTGGCCAGCAGATCTTTGTGGACGTCAACGAGGAGGGGATCATCGAGAACACCTACCGCCTCTCCTGCAACCACGTGTATCCTTCTCTGCGGGTGCCAGCCCCTCACCTCGCTGGCCCCACGCTGGGGTGGGCAGCAGGGAGCTCCTGCCCCACGGCATCTCCCACAATGGGTGAAGAAATGCCCGTCCTGGGACTTGGGGCTGTCTGGCTAAATTTGCGTGTGATCCATGCCTCTGTCATCACTGACTCAGCATCCATGAAATCACTTTGTTGCCACCTCCACGTGCATCACAAGTGGTTATTTCCTCTTTTTTCTCCTCCCCAGCTCCCTCTGCTCAGCCATGGAGCTGCACCTCACTTTCCACCTCCCTTTGCCAAATCCGCTGTGACCTATCTGACTGGCAGTGGCAGCTCTGATGGTGTGAGGTTGGGACATGCCCTGGTGCCACACTGGCCCCTCATCAGAGACCCAGTGCAGTGGGTTCTGTCTGAGTCTCCATAAGGAAAAATCACAGGGAAACACTGCCGGCCCCCCCTCTGAAAACAGCCCCCAGGTCCAGCATTGCTGGTCACTGCCTGTTCTGATCACAGCCCCGCAGCTTCCTCCTTTCCCAGAACTCCTGCAGGGTTTCCAGGACCCTGGAGTCACTCAGCCCTTCCTATCAGCTGATTGATGTGAAGGGGGTTTTGAAATTCGAAGTCCTGGTTGTTGCTCAGCCCCAGCTGAGACGGGTCAGGGTTTTTTCTCCGCGGTGACTCAGCCTGGAAGTGGGGTGTCCTCTGGCACCGCGTGCGTTACTGCCTGCGAGGTGGTTTCCAAACTGGGCCTAGGCAAAGGTCATGCTGGCAAAACTCGTGGCCTAAATTTAACTGTAGGGACTGTTTGTGAGATTTATGGCTGACCCATGCAGAGTCTGGGACTGTGGCAGCACGGGTTAAGTGTAGTTGTCAGAGGAGCTGGTCTGTGCTCTTGGTGGTCCTCTGGGGTGAGGGCTGGCTGGGCACCCCTGGATCTGTTGTGGCTCCAGGGCTGACAAGGTGCATCCGCTCCTGTTGCCGACTCCCTGGCATTCCCCCTTGGTTTGAGCAGCAGAGATATTCCGGGGGAAGTTTGTTTGCTCAGTGACACCCTGGTGCGTGACAAGTCAGCTGCAGTCTCATGTTTCCCAGTAACTTCAGGCAGCGCTCAGTTGTGCACGTTCTTGTGTTGGAGCATAACAGTAAGTCAGACCCTGGGAGAAATTCCATAAATATGTCATCAGTTCCCAAGAAGCCTTTGAAGAAGGCTTCAAAAATGCACACAGTTCACAGAGCTCTTGCAGACTGTCTGAACCTTCCCAGTGTTGGGCATCATCGGTGAAGGGTTTCAGTCTCCCTGGTGCCCATGCGTTGGGTCAGACCATCATTCTGCCTCCCTGGTCGTGTCCTGCTGCCCCCTGAGCCCCTTCTGTCCCTGGAAGCTGCTGCACCTTCTAGGAAAGGTCTGTGGTTGTGCAGTGCACTGTCCTCATGCGGCAGGATGTTTCCTTGGCCTGGGGGGACTTTCTTAGGGTTGGTGGTTCCCTCCACGCTCAGTCATGTGTCCCCCTCTTCCTCTAGTTCCCCTTAACGTGCCACTCCCCAGGTTTCATGAGTTCTGCATCCGTGGCTGGTGCATCGTTGGGAAGAAGCAGACGTGTCCATACTGCAAAGAGAAGGTGGATCTCAAGAGGATGTTCAGTAATCCGTATCCTTTCTCCTGCTAGGAGCCAGCACTGTGGGAAGGAGAGCAGCGGGTATAACACATAAGGGGTGAGGGCCTCGTCTTACCCTGGGTAAGGCACTGTGGCCCATGACAGTGGCAGAGACCCTGCAAAACCCAAGGCAAGCCTGGCCACAGTGAACTTTCCCTCTGTGGGGACCCATGTCTGTCCTTCCCTGAGTGCCAGTGTCCGTCCCTCCCTGGGCGCCTGTGTTCTCTGTCTCTGCTTTGTGGCACCTTTGGGTGGCTCCTGGGTGGGCCATGCTCCTCTCACCCATCTTCCTGTGGCTCTTTAACTTCTTTCTGCCCAGCTGGGAGAGGCCTCACGTAATGTATGGGCAGCTGCTGGACTGGCTGCGCTACCTGGTGGCCTGGCAGCCGGTGATCATCGGACTGGTCCAGGGAATCAACTACATCCTGGGGCTGGAGTAAGCGCAGGCGGTGGGGAGCCGCGGAGCCACGAGAGGACGCGTGCCCAGGGCCGGGGACAGTTGCCAGCAGGGATGCTGGCTTTGCTCCATCACCTCTCAGGACCTCGGCCACCCCCGAGGACAGCAGCATTGGGGCCCCTCCTGCTGGGGCTGAGGGAGGATTTTTTTAAAAAGCAATTATTTTAATGAGCGTATTTAAAACTTTCTATTGCAGCTGAAAAGAGACACTTGTCCCCTTTCCCTGCCCTTCTCGGGTCCTTTGCAGCACCCCGCTGGGCTGAGCTCTGGGCTGGGGGCTGTTCCCCAGCTCCCTCCTGCCGCTCTGCCAGGGGAGGCCGTGGGGAGAAGGGCCGAGGCTTTGCCGGCTCCGACGCTGGCACCCTGGAGCAGCCTTGCTGGCAGCGAGGATGGGATATGGGGGGCTGCAGAGGAGATGCTGGAGCCCAGGGCCCTGAAAGAGGGGACAGAGGGGTGCCTGGCTATGCCAGGCTGCCAGGTCCCCTTCTGGGAGCCATGGGTGTGCCGGGAGGAACCAAGCTGCTCACTAGCACAGTGATGGTGGGCTCTGTCTCGGGGAACCCTTTTATATGCTCCCAAATTTTCTATGTTCCTCCCTGGAGGCCAGCGTTGTCCCCTGGCTGCTCGGGGTTGTCAGCCAGGGCATGGAGTGGGACCAGCACTGTTTCTCTCTCTGCGCCCTTTTGGGTGATGGTGACGGTACATCAAGAGCAGCCCAAGAGTGGGTGCCCCTGCCCCAGGGCGCGGGGGCCTCCTCTATGGGTGTTGCTCTTCTTGGCACTGGAATAAAAGGGATGGAGTGAAGGTTGGGCTGGTGCTGGCATTTCCTTGCCCCAGCATTGCACCATGGCATCCTCCTGGCCATGCCGGTGGGAGCTGTGCCACAGTCCTGTTGGTGTGAGGGGCCCACGCTCATTTTTTGGCAGTGGGTGGGGGGAAAGTCCCCCAAGGGCCAGTGGTGGTATTTTGGCATGCGGATACTTGAGCCATATCGCCTGAGGAGACTGGGGTCTGGTGAGGGGCCATGAGGCAGCTCCTGGCTCAGGGGATTTGGGAAGTGGCTGCAGCAGTGGCATGACTGGGCACCACGTGGGCTGTGTACCCCCCCTCCCCCGGGAAACCCCAGCGCCCTGCTGCATCCTTTGGGTTTTCTTTCGGGTGAAACCACATTGCAGTGTTGTGCCAAACACCAAAATAAGAGTCCTGGAAATGGAGACGTGGCGCTGGGTTTTTCTTGATCGTCTTCCCTGCTCCAGAGTGAGGCCATGGTTCCTCCTTTCAGCTCTCCCAGGGGGACAGATATTGTGTGGATGGCAAACAAGCACCTATGGCACCCAAAGCTCAGCTGGTTGGTGTTGGTGGGAGCAGGGAGGTGGCAGAGGAGCACAGGGCACTGGCTTCTGCCATGGGAGTGGCCTCTGGCCCTCACTGCCCACTGGACACCCATGAGTGCTGTGGGGAGGATGTGGCTGCTGGCCTCATCCCAGCAGGAGGACAGGGACGTGTTGCACTTGGCAGGTCCCCAAGGTAAACATTCCTGTTCCCACCACCTTTCTGCGCTGCTGGGAACAGGGATAATGAAACTCACTGGGGAATTAGGGACTTTTTTCCAGGCAATGTCAGGGCCTGCAGCTCTGGTGGCTGCTTCCACTGGTGGCTACGCCTGCGCTGGCTCCTGGCCTCGATGGTGCTGGGGAACGGGACTGGTGGGTTGTTGAAACCGTGTCTGCTGCCAAGGGACTGGCTCAGGGGGTGAGGGGGCTCTGCTGTGAGACAGGGAAGAGGGGCCCGGTCCTGCCCCTGCTCTGTCTTCCCACAGCCAAGCACCAGAGTGAAGCCTGGGTTGGGTCCTGGGAGGTTCCTCCCCACTAAGCTGTTGTCCTGCCCCAGCTGGGACACCCAGGGGTCAGCAGCCAGGGCTCCCCCCACCCGCTGTGCGTGGTCAGTCCCCTGGGGGCTTAACCCACCTCCCTGTCCTGTTGTGCAGACCCTGCCTTGCCCCTGACCCCAGAGCATCGGGGGGGGCAAACCGGCATTTCCCAGAGTCCTGTGACTTGGCTTGGCTCAGCCAGTGCCCCACGTGACGGACACGGGGGCCCAACCGAGCCCCGCTCCTTCATCCCTGGGGGGGGCCCATGGATGCTCGCACAGGGGCGGGTGGGACACACGGTGCGCTGGTCATGGGAGTGCCTGAGGGACGTTCGCCCCAGGTGTAGGGGACATGGAGCATAGGGGGCATGGAGTGCTGGGGACAGCAGGCACGTTCTGGGAACTGGGGGACATGGGGGCACTGGTCCGATGGACACGCAGCGGGGCCGGCGCGGGTCCCGATCGGCGGATCCCGGTGTGCTGGCGTCGCGCCACGTCGGCGGGGCCGGGGGCGGCTCCCGGTGAGTCACGGCGCTGCCGCTCTCCCCGCCCCGGGCCGCCCCATAAATCGCCGCCGCCGCGAGCGCCGCCGCCCCATGGCTGAGCCACGGCATCCCCGTACGGAGCGGGCGGGGGGACAGCCGGGGGGCACCAGCGGCGAGCTGAGGGACCCCGGGAGGGGGATGCCTGGGGGGAACGGGGCTGTCCGAGGCTCAGGGGATGGGGAGGCGCTGGGGAAGTGCTGGGTGGATCATGGTTAACTGGAGGATGCTGAAGGGATGGGACCATCCTAGGCTTGGGGAGTACTGCGGGGGGATGCTGGGGAGATGCGAGGGGACGAGCCCGGGGGTTGCTGTGGGGGAGATGCTAGGGGGACCACGACCAGCTGGGAGGATGCTGAGGGGACGGAACCATCCCAGGCTCGTGGGGAGCATCCCGGCATGTCCAGCGCTGAGCTCCATCTCTGCCTGCAGGGCCCCCGGGACCCCCTGCCTGGCTCCTGCTTCTGCCCTTCTGGGCCCTGTCTGTTCTCTGTGCAGGTAGGTGGGGGCTACGGGGGGAGCTGGGGAGGCGAGGGTCACCTCTGGGCTCTGTGCCCCTCAAGGGGCCTGTGCAGGGTTCTGGGGATGAGGAGTGCTCCCAATCCCTCTATGGAACCCTGCCCTCTCACCCACCCCAGAGATGTGGGGTCTCACAGGGTCGCTCTTGACCTCCTGCCTTGCTCCACTCTGCTCCCCCAGGTGCCATGGCCCTGCAGCTCCCCAGCATCACCGTCCTGCGGATGCCGGCAGAGGCCCCCAGTCCAGGTGAGAGGCCCCTGGGGCCACAGCAGGAATGGCCTAGGGATGGGGAAGCTGCAGTGAGCCCCCCAGCTGGGGGAGGCACAGTGGGGTCAGCTCCTGTGCCAGCCCCTAGTGCACACACAAGGTGCATCTTCCACCCACAGCCAAGATTTTGGGGTGCTGACGAGGTGGGGGGTCGTTCTCCATTGTTGGGGAGTGCGAGGGGACTGTGACTGGCCAGCCTGAACGGGGGGGCACTGGGGACCCTTGCAACCCCCCTGATCCCCACATCCCCTCTGTCTGCAGGCGAGAGCGTGACAGTGTCATGTGAGGCGACAAGTGGGCTCCCAGAGCTGACGCTGCTCTACTGGCTGGGGAACGGCTCCTTTGTGGAGAGCCTGTACCCGGACGGGGCTGTGCGTGAGGGGACAGTGCAGTGAGTATGGGGATGGGGGACATAGTGGGGGCAGAGACAGCGGGGTGGCCCTGGTTTGGGCAGGGACCCTGGATCTGCCAGCCCAGGGTGGGCACTGATGGGTCCCCCCTGGGTCTGCAGAGAGGAGCTGTGGGGCTCGGGGGTGGTCCTGCGCCGTGACCTGCACTTCAGCTCCTTTGACATCCAGCACCTGCACATCAACTTCACCTGCGTGGTGCTCAGTCCTCTTGGTGTCGACACCAGGAAGATACAGTGGCCCCTGCCAGCACCAGCCCCTGTCACTGTCGAGAGTGGGGGCCTGGGCTGAGACCAGGGAGCAACTCGTGACGGGTGAGCGTCCTGCAATGAGGGTCCCTGCTCCAACAGCCCCGCACCGCTGTGTGCACATGTGACACCTCCATAGAAGCCCATCTCCATGACCTGCTGTGGGGACCACATGGCCCCTGTGGTTCCCAGGCCCTACTGAGCCTGGGGCTCCTGGTGCCTGGGCTGGCCCCAGCCCTGTCTGTAGCTGGCCATGGGACCCCAGGGTTTATTAAAGTACATCAAGGCTGCCCCATTGTCACCTGCATCCTGGGGATGGTGCTGCCCATGAGTGCACAGGGCACGTGTGGGATGAGGAGGGAGGGAGAGGAAGTGGCCCCGGTGCCCGTGAAGGGCAGGATCCATTCTTAATCTGCTCCTTGCCTGGCAAAGGGCTGGAAAATCATGGTCAGTCCCAATTCTGCACAGGGAATGCCTGGCCCCGTGGCTGTGCCCTGTACTGGAAGAGGAGGGTAGGCGCAGGGACCCCTGGGGAGATAGGCCCATCACATCCCCCTCTGCACCTGGGGGAAGCTAGGGCTGTCCCCCAGCCTGGCATTGCTGAGCCCCACCTACTGTTCCATGGGGCAGCCCCCCTAAGCATCCCATCCTGGCAGAGCTCCTGCTCTTGGGTACTGGGACTGGGGTCGCTGGTGCCAGCCCCCTCTCTGCTACCTCGTGTGCTCATAGGGGCTGTGACCTCCCTGGGCTATGGGACAGCCTGGACCCCTTGAGCGAGGCTGGGCTGCAGGCATTTCACTGCAGCACACTGCAGCACACTCAGGATGTGGGAGGGACAGAGGGGGCTGGAAAAGCACCCGGCTGGAGCCCCCAGGAGCTGCCCCCAGTCCGGGTAACCGCAGGAGATTCCTTGGGATACCCCTGTCCCACAGCTACTCTTAAGAACCAGGAGAAGGTGAGCAGCAGAGCAGCTAACTGGGCAGGGACCTGCCCAAAACAGCTGCACCCCCAAGCCCTGTTGAAGCCAACCTCCATCCCTGGGACAGCCCCTCACAGACCCCACACTCAGCTGCATCCTTACACTCATCCTGATGTTTTCTTGATGGGGTCGAGGTCTTGCCGGTGTTGGGGGCTGTCAGTGGCAAGGATCCTGGTCAGCAGGTGCTCCACAGAGGGCAAAGCCCCTGAGGGAAGCCCACAGATGCCGAGGTGCTGCGGACAGGGAAGCAACTAGTTACTTCCCAAGTGGTTGGGGAGGTGGGGCAGCGGGAGCAGGGCTGACGCAGGGAGAGTGGTGGGGCCTGAGAGGTGGCTGTGGAGAGAGGCAGGGCAGGCTGAGGGAAAGCACCCCCAGCTCCATCCCTGGCCAGAGCCCCTCCTTGGCACATGTCCCAGCACCGACCCAGACCCCGATGTTGGCACCAGCTGAGACCTGCCCTCCTGTGTCACCCACCAGGAGCAATCCCCTTGGGATCCCAGCCAGTGTCAGTGTCCTGAGCCTCGTGGGTGCGGGTCAGGGTGCTCCTGACCAGGGATGTGGTGCTTGCACCAATCCCTCTCTCATGCTGCTGAGGACACAGTAGGTTGAGGCTCAGATCAGCAGCAGCAACATCTCTCCCTGGGAACCTCTGTGTATGCACAGCACGGCATGGAACACTTGAAGGATCAGAGACAAAGAGGGGGGATCATGGGGCCAACACTGGTGACACTGGGGTGGCAGCCCACAGCTGGGCCCCCAGCCTCACTTCCAAGCCAAAGTGAACCCCCAAAACATCATCAGCCATCTGATAGAGCCACCTCTGGCTGCTCCTGTGACAGTGATGACAGCTCGGCCGTGCTCACCCATCCCCCCCACACACACCAGCAGGGTTCATGTCCCTCAGGAGCAGGGTCCTTCCAGATGAGAGGCCCTATCAACCAGTGGGGAGATGGACAACAGCCAAACCTGGGGGGATAGCCGTGGGTGATGAGGGGTCAGCAGGACGAGCGTTGGAGGTGCTGGGGACATGGAGGTGTCGTGCGTCTTGCTGGGATGGCACACAGAGGATTTACTGTAGTGGGGGGAGTGTGTGAGTGGGCAAGTGGCACTGCCCCTGGTTGGGGGTAGGAATCCAGCTGGGGGGGGACCCTGGTGAGAGGAAGGAGACACTGTCCACTTGGGGAGCCCTGGGACTAGGAGAAAGCTCTAGTGTGAGGAGAGAGCCTGGCCAAGGCAGCCCTGGAGGCCAAGGAGGAAGGGAAAGCAAAACCAGAGCTTCTGTGCTCACCTTACTATAAATCAGTCTTGTTCCCATTTAGTGGCTGCTTCTGCTTACTGTGACCTGTGGATGTGTCCACGTGGGAGCAAGAAAGCCCAAGGCATCTGTGGCCATGGACGTGTCTGGGCTGCAGCAGGAGCACCTCTGAAGGGAATGTGGCCCAAGGACAAGACCACGCTGGAGAAGGTACACCCTGAAGCATCCATGGCTGTGCAGGAAGTCATGCTGGAGCACCTGAAGTGTGTGGCCATGGATAAACCCACAACAGAGCAAGTACACCCCTGGAAGGACTGCAGCCATGGAGAAGGCCACATTGGAGCAGGTATATGCCTCATCCCTCGAAGTGTTCAGTGTTGGATGGAGCTTGGAGTGACTTGATCTAGTGGAAGGTGTCCCTGCCCATGGCACGGGGTTGGAACGAGATGACTTAAAGGTCCCTCCCAACCCAAACCATTTGTGATTCTATGATTTTGTGAACATTTGTGGGCATTTTATGGGCATTTTATGGACATTTCACAGGAGTGGTCCACAGACAAAGGGAATGATATCTCTGTATGATAGCGAAGGGTGGTGGTGGGTATTGGGTAGTGTGGGACCTGAGCATGATGTACATGGCATAGAATAAGAGGTGGAGAAGGTGCTGCATTAGGCAGGGAGGAAGAGTTCCATTTCTTGCCTGAGACTGTGATTTGGATAAGTGCTGGACAGAGCATTGATAACCCCTGGATGTTTCAGTCAGTGCTGAGCATCTTTGCTGCTCCTCATGCTGCCCCAGCAACAGAATTTTGGGGTTTTTAATTGTGGGTTGGTTTAGCCAACACTAAGTGTGCTGGTAACATCCCTGTCTTTGAGGCGAATAGGATCTTTGCACAGGAGTTAGCAGGGCATGTTGGGTGAGAGTTAAACTGGATTTGAAGGGGGGAGGGGATAAAATCAGGTCACTGGAGATAAGCCCGCGGGCGACACGCCAGTGTTGAGGGACTGTGTGCTAGTGAGGTCCTTCAGTCTGCTGTCTCAGTAGAGGCAGGGAACGGAGATCCATGCAGCAGTGAGAATGAAAGTGTTATTGAGGTGCTAGAAACCATGGAAGCTCATGAGGATGATTGCTCAGGAACTGGAGCTTCTCTCCCCAAAAAGGCATTGGGATCAATAACCCCACTGAAGTGCATCTACCCCAATGCCCACAGCATGGGCAGCAAACAGGAGGACCTGGTGCAACAGGAAAAGTTGCCATCATGGGGACATGGTGGGATGACTGGCACAAGGGGAGTGGTGCAATGGATAGTGGTGAACTCTTCAGAAGGGACAGGCAAGNAGAGGCAGGGAACGGAGATCCATGCAGCAGTGAGAATGAAAGTGTTATTGAGGTGCTAGAAACCATGGAAGCTCATGAGGATGATTGCTCAGGAACTGGAGCTTCTCTCCCCAAAAAGGCATTGGGATCAATAACCCCACTGAAGTGCATCTACCCCAATGCCCACAGCATGGGCAGCAAACAGGAGGACCTGGTGCAACAGGAAAAGTTGCCATCATGGGGACACGGTGGGATGACTGGCACAAGGGGAGTGGTGCAATGGATAGTGGTGAACTCTTCAGAAGGGACAGGCAAGGACTGAGAGGTGCTGGGGTAGCCCTGTTATTTAACATATTCTGTAGTGGGAGGCCTGGCAATCTGCTAAGAGAGTAATGGGACATCTTTAAGTCTGTCTGGTTTGGCCAGGAGGAGCTGTTAGGGGATGGACGGTTCTGACTGTGAGAGCACTCTACAAGGAGGTGTTTGAAGTAAGACAAGACTCATCAGACTAATTCAGTAAACACTTTCTTAAAGAACAAAGTAAATGTGAAACAACTGTTTTAGAAAGCATTGTTAGAATTTTTTTAATATATTGTAAGCTGAGATTGAAATCTGAAATCTGGATAAATTTTGTTTTGAGGTCGTACCTTACACAGAAAAAGACATAACCGTGTACCTGCCATTGCAGAAGAACCTGAGGCTCCCACAGAATCACTGCAGTTAGATGGCAGCTCAGGAGAATCTTCAGTCCAATCCCCTGCTGCAAGTAGGTCGACCTCTGGGATCAGAGGAGGCAGCTCAGCATTTTCTGCAGTTGGGTCCTAAAATCTCTCAAGGATGGAGCCTGCACACCTTCATTAGGCAACCTGCTCCACTGCCTGCCTGATATCACTTTTTTCCATGTATTAACCTCCATCTTCCCTTCTCCAGGCTGAGTGTGCCAGCTTCCCCCACACTTTTCTCACAGTCACACGTACCCCTGCCCATTTTGGTGGCTCTCCACCGGACCATTTCAGTTGATCCGTATTTTCCCAGGGAATGGCCTGTCATCCAGCACATGCTGGATGTGTTGACACCTGCAGTTTTCCCAAATGCAGGGAGCTTGACTTCATCTTTTGTGATGATGGCAAACTGCTCATGTGTCCAGAAATTCAAGCATGCAGCAGTAAATGGGGATGTATGTATTCTGGCTTTGTTGGGAAGAAACCATGATATTAATAAATCCTTGGGCTTTCTAACAGAGCAAATTAAAATCTCAGTTACTTTTGCCACTGTAGTGTTCTGAATAAGGCTGGTGTAAAAGACCTTTTACTCCTGTGCCCAAGCAAGCACTGCAGAGAGTTTCCCAGAAAACAGCAAAAAGTTCTCAACTGCAGAAATCCACAGCACCGATATCGCAGTGACCTTTCCAACTCCAGCGGATACCAAGAACCCGATTCTCCCAATTCCAATTTTATACGGCCTTGCCCTATGGAAGTACCGCATTAGAAGCTTGCAAAATTTTTTTCAGAGCAACACCTACCCAACCTACGTATGCTTGGTACAATAAAACCCATTTGGTTTAGCGAACTCTTCTCGTGACACCCCTGTTTACTCTCCCCGCCGCTGCCCCTGTGTCCCCACCCCGCGCCGCTCTCTCGCCACAAGATGGC
>VYXB01003875.1:4057-18117 GCA_013397135.1 Pachyramphus minor
CAGAGACAGGGGAAAGGACTCAAGGCCATTATCCCCTATAACTGTGGCATAGACCATAACGGAGTAAGAGTCCCCTTAGAAGCCATGGGTCCTTAAAGGAGGGGATATACCCTCAACCCTGAAGTCATCATGCAGCAGCACCAGCCGAGAGGTAGAAAGAACTAAAGGAATCTCCAGCTACAACACACTGAACCTGCGTCCTCAGATAACAGAAAAGACACTTTACAAGTGCTGCAGCAACTGTTTTAAAGGAAGAACCTTTCTTTCTCTTTGGACTAATACAGAAGGGAAAGAAATGCTGTTGTAAATACTTTACCAAAAGAAGATACCTTTCTCTTAGACTGGAATAAGCTAGGAGAAATGCTTTTGTTACATCTGGCACCTGGCCAACCGTCCAGCTCCACGGAAGAAAAAGAGACCAAATTGTATATAGCAACCTGATATTCTTTTTATTTATAAGATAAGTTAGGTTTAATCAGTATTGTTGTAGTATAAGTGTTTTCTTAGTTTTTAATCTTTCTAGTAATAAATCTTAGTATTATAACCTTCAAGTCAAGCCTCTGTTTTGCCTGGATAAAACCTCTCTCAACTGATAGTAATTGTGTGAAGGGGGGAGTTTGTGAAAAAATGTTTGATTCCCTGGGTAACCCATGACATTAGAATAGGTTAACATGGAACCTCTGGCCATAAACTCAAATAATTTGGGCTTGAGCCAGGTGGATAGTGTGTTGATTTGTTTTTGTTTTCAGAGAAATGGTGGTGATGTTGTTTCATTTTGGTTTCTCTCTTTAATGGGAGAAGAAACACAGACTTATACAAAGAAAAAAATGTCTTGGAGAAGAGAATGTTCAAACAAGTTTAAGTCAATATACTTCTTCTTTTTTTAGTGCCTTTCAAGGAGAAAATTAAGGAGAATAATTGAAATTAAATTTATCTTACTGAGCAAAACAGACTTACATCAGCAACAGAGCTAATACATAGAGCAGAATTATTTCATTTGAATAATTGACTTTCATCTGAGATATATCCATGTGAGAGCAGTGGCTAAATTGCAGACACAAGGGTCATGAAACAAAAGGTTTGACAGATGATTCTGGTGGTCATCTATGTAAGCAGATGTCTCCACCATGGACAGTACACTTACAAAACATTCTATAACTTCAAACAGTGACTATGTTATGGAGTCTACTAAGGCTGCTGAGAGACCCATACTGTGGTAACAGATACTTGAAATCTGGATATATGTGCTGGAGTAGTACTGAGCTGTACTGTTTTTGGCTTTGTAGGCTCATGAAGACAGGAAAGGAAAGAAAAGATTTGTAAAGGTAGCCAGGCACCCAGTTTCTGCTTAAATCAGCTCTTAGCACCTTCAAAAGATGATCTTCTCTGCAAAATAATACTAACCACCACCTTTTCATATTTTTGGAGCCTATCAAGTTACTGTTAAAATCAAGTGAGAAAGAAGCAAGAAAGATCTAATGACCACATTGCTGTTTCTGGCTTCCAAGACTCTGATTCTTTACTTTCTTGGGCTCCTTCCAGAGACTGGAGACACGTCTTTATGAATTTAAAGGAAAATTAAAATAAATTTTTTGGGATTAAATTTCAATAGATCTTGCTGAACAGAATCAGAAAGTGCACATTCCCAGTTTGGGTCAAGTATGAGAAACAGAGGAACTTGGGCTTGGAATCTTCACTTGTTAGAGGGAATGATAGATTAAATAATGTACCATGGATGGAGCTATGGATATGCTCCCATTTTAATGACTGCAATGAACATATACTACAGCGGGGTAGGACAGCAGGAAGCTGGAAGAGAGGGAATATGAGTAACAGTATTGTGAGTACAAGTTTCATTTTCAGATCATTTCCATGAGCTGGGTGATAACTTGCAACTGAATCTTTGTGTTACTGTCCAAGTGAAACAAGAGTATAGTTGCTCAAGGTATGTGATGCTGATTTGTCCCCTTAGCTTCTGTGGCCTTTTAAAATATGATTGCACTAAGGGACTTATCATGAGTTTTGATACCCACTACTTTTCCCCCTCTTTTTTGTTGTTAATCACAGAAACTCAGGCAATGAATGCTGAAAATTATCCTTTCTGCCATTTGACTGTACCAGATTGTATTTTGTCAGCTTCATATTTGCTTCTAGCTGTAACAAACCGGGATGCTGCTTCTCTTTTACTGCTGGTTTCCCTTTTCTTAGATGCTGTAAAATTTTCAGCATATGGTGGATTTTAGACTTTTCAAGGATTGTTATCAACCCCCTGATTACTTGAGAAATAGCTCTACTTGTTTTTTAGTCTATTTTTCTGCATTTGCATTGATAAAAATATTTTTGATTTGTACATATATGTTCCTTAGGAAGTTACAGACAGTGGATTTTATTCTTTACCCCATACAAAACTTGTATTTGGAAAGTATAACAAACAAGCAAGCAAACAAACAAACAAAATCACAGGTCACAAATTTTGGACCCAAATTAGAATTGAAGGCTTCTCTAACTGTAGAGCTGTCAAAATTCTGGCTATGGTTTTAAATTATGTTTGCATCTGAAGTTACAAATCAGTTTCACTGAAATTTTTGACACCCATTTTCCTCTTGAATTTAGTGTAATGCTAAACAAAATCTGATTTTAAGGAAAATTCAAATAATATAATCCTGCTCATATATTGTATTTTTTCCCTTTATGTTTCAGAATCATGCAAGGCTTTCACAAAGACCTGTATTTATGAAAATAATATGTTTACAGGATGTGGATGCATATGAAAAGGTAATTTCTCACTATGTGCTCAAGTAACTCATCAATGACAGTCACATACTGGTGATAAAAGCCAAATAAACAACTGTTAGTGAGAAAACAGAGTGTTATTAGGCTTCATATTCCAAGACCACTTTTATCTACATTGGCTAAAAAACTCATAATACATTTAAGCGTTGTATGGTTATATTAAGTCGCTCAGCCCTATGGCTTATCATTTTGAGCTCATCACAATAATTTTTCAATTTTATTACTGCTTACAATTCTTATTTTAATTAACTCTAGAGAAATATTTGCACACATATTTGCAAAAACTTTTCAGAATTACTGATAATGATTCACGTGACATTACAATTGATGTCTATTTGTTTTATTAATTCATCAAGGTTTCACATTGGATGACTAATTTTTTTAGAAGTTAACCTGCATAGTAAGTGAACAATATTGCTTTCTATGAGAGAAATTTTTCTGTCATTTATTTTGTAATAAGATAATTCGTTGATATAAGTAATGAAAAATTTACATTTTTGTATGTATGAGCTTCCTACATGACAAATGAAAAAGACCACACTTTGGGATTTTACAATGCAGTTATAACATTGAATCAAAACTGTATTGGTACCCAGAAGTGGAATCATAATATTTAAGAAATGAAATATGATGAATCATCCAGTTAATTCAAGCACAGATAAATGGCAATTACTGTAGCTTAGAGTATATTTTCAAAGCTGGGAAGAATTTTAGCCTCCAGGTTCACAGTGATTTTAATGGGAGTTGCCTAGCACAGCTTTGAAAGTGTGCACAGCTTTGAAAGATTTCCTCTCAGACTAACGGGTTGCCATTAAAACTCTCAAGAAAAAAATCATGGGACATGAAAGCTTCTCCATCTTTTTGACACATTTCTCTATGGAAAGAGCAAGGACTGGAAGGGGAACAAATCCACCAACTTCAACAAGAAAAACTTATTTGATTCAAATGTTTTTGCTTTTCTAAAATGAAAGATTACTTTTTGTTGCATACCTTGATAACTTTTTATGCTTGTCTAGTTGTCTGGGATTATATTCATTGCAATCAGTTTGCAGATTTTCTGACTAGATTTTCTTAAAATAGATGAGTTCCAACTGTATTCAAAATGTGTGGTAAATCATGGGAAACATCTTTATGAAAACATATTAAAATTTTTCAGTGGATATTTCAATCAGAAACAAATATTACAAAAAGAAAACACCAAGATACCTTGCAAATTTGAGATTTCGTTTCCTGGGACTTCAGCATTGCTCTTATCAAGCCTTAGATCAATAACTCCTTTCTCAGGAACCTTTAGCTCCTGGCATCTTAGAATATCGAAGACCATATCCATGACCAGTCTGGTCCCAAACCCAATGTTCAAGACCATTGTAAATCTAAATTCTGAGGGTCCTCCAAATTCCTACCTGCCTGCAAACAATGACATTGTTTTGAAGAAGAGAACTCATACACAAAATTATTACAAGTAATTTTTTGATTAACTGAACTATTTTTAGGTTTTATTTTTCCAACAAAATGCAGTGTCAGATCCCAGAATGCTGTACTTTGGCTTTTATGGTGCTCATGTTTTTAAACAGTCTATATGACAACTAAGATATCTCCCAGTCTTGTGGAGCTGCCAGCTGGAATGAATGAGATAACAATGTGCAGAATAAATCACAACTGTATGAGAGAAAGGAATGTAGTTATACACGGGATTAAAGAAGTACATCCACACCCCACAGTTGCTGATAAATGTTGACAGCAGCTCAGATGGACTGAAAATGGAAAGAAAAGCATTAACTTGACTCTCCTGTCTTCTCATGGTAATATTGTTCATCAGAGATGGGCTAAGAAAAATAGATTACTCAGCTTTGTGATTTAAGAATGATACTCTGAAGGGAAGCTTGTAATCCTTTATCTTCAAGGTATTCCGCATCCTGTATTTTCTTATGATATGTCAGTTTACACCACAATTAGAATGCTAAATGTTTGCATATATCTGGCAAATGGGCAGGTGTGAGGTGGCACAAGAAACAAAGAGTATTCAAGTGCCTAAAATGTTAGAAATAACGTGGAAAAAATGTATTTGAATTATTAAAGCAAAATTCATTCCTCTTACCCAAACTTGTCATTCCACAAAATAATGGTAATAATAATAACAACAGTAATGAAATTTGTGAAAGAAAACCAGTCACTGGACAACCATAGGAGCAGTCCCATCAGCCATTGCAGGTCACTTCCCAGAAGCCCTATAACCTGAGAAGAGGTCAGAGAGAGTTCTGTTCTTAGCTCCCCTACCTGAGGAGCCCTTCTGCTATCAGCATTGGAAAAGGCATTAAAGATAAACACCTGTTACATCTATCTCACTCTCTTCCAGCCTCAAAGGAAATGCCTGTGGAGTTACTAGAAAAATGTTAAGCTATTATTCCATCTAGAACTATAATGAAAATTGAAAACACTCATGAATTTACCATTAAGATGAACAGTCTGATTTTGGTAAGAACTTTAAGTACATGTTTGTCTTTGAGTGATAAATTGCTTATACAGAATAGATAATAATTTTGTGGAAAGGGTATACACAAGTACATAAGAAAAGTGTATATTATTTAAGCATTAGATCAGCCACCAAACAGTATAATGAGTACTTGTGTTACAGTAACACTTTCCACACTAAATAGTGAAGCACAATTTGAATCAATAAGTGAATTTAGGACTATGAAAATCTTAAAGACTTTGCATAGTACACCTTAGGATGATGTAATGCTGAGTAAAGATGCAACTGTAAGAAAAGTATTTCTCAAGCCTACTCATGTAGAGCACAACCTATGCCACCAAGCTCTTCTGAACTCTTATTCACCTTTTTGATGTTTCCCTAAATTCTCACATCTTGTACACTAAACCTAAGACCTTTAGCTATCCATAAAATATTCTGTATTTAAATAAATATTTCTAAAAACAATGTATGTCTTTTCCATTATGTACTTCTTTTCATTTAGCTTAAGCTGTAGTTTGAGAGTTGAAAATGGGTGATAGTGGTCTTAAAAAATAAGTTAACAGAACCCAGAAACCACATACATTATGTAACATATAAATGCTCCATTCCTGTGCTTTTGTGGTGCATTCTGCTTCCTCCCTTTGAGTTCAACTTCCTGGAGTCAGATTGTTGATAGGGTATAAGAACATCTTCTCTATTTCTGTGACATATTATGGCAATTTAAGACGGTTATTGCAGTTCCTCCCCCTTTCTTTCTTCTGGTATACATTCCAGCCTGATGATGAGGGCCAAGAGAAAACTATCCATGTAGGATCAGTTCTTGCATCTAATGAACTATATTAGCCCACTGCAAGCTGTATGAGTAGGCAAGCTGACAGAGGGAAGGAGAACGAAGAGGAAGACTGAATGGCAAAGATTCTAACCACAGTTTGTGTTAAACTGCTATCAAACTATAGCCTCTTATTTAAATGATCATGTTGTCTAACCTTTCACACACCTAAAGTCCCTCTGTCCCATATTTGGAGATTATTTATGCCCTGCCTAACCAACAATTCTGTATTATAAAATGTATGCCTATTTGTGTGTTTTATACATGTCAGTATGATATTTTCATACATTTTGAGGGAATAAAATCTTTTCACTTCAGTTGTAGGACCAAACATGCTCAGGACATAATTTTGGAAGGTCCACCATCTGGTGATGCTAAATAAGCACAAGGCCTGCAAGACTTTAAATAGAACTTTGCAGCATGCAGCCACTTGCTGTAAAACAAATCTTTCATCCTGATTGCCAGCTATTCATCAGAGACATAATCCCTACTACTCTAAAAAATTATGAAATAAAAGCATTTATTTTGCTTTTATGATCATTTTATCACATTGTGGCTGTCCCCCACAAGGTACAAACTCTCTAAGAAATCACACACACACACACTGGCTGTGTGATTAAGGAAGACAGAGTTTGATTCCACTGTCTCCATAGGTAATATGTTGGAGTGAGAAGGTGTATGTCTTTACTAAGGCAAGTAGTTACAATTTCTAGTAGCATTTGCTAGGAAATTAGTTGAAACCAATTTTTTTTCCCCATGTATTTCCCCTACAATATCCTCTTTCATACCCCTTCTAATCTTCTCATTGCAAATGCTTGAAAAGAGATCTCTTTACAAACATCTATAAATCAACTTTCAAATAAGTGGAACTCTGCAATAGTTGATATAGCAGAAATATAGGATATGGTAATATAATGTAGCAATATGATATAGCAGGACAACAATTTTGTTTCACTGTTTTATTACACTAACATAAGAATGCAGATGCCTGGATAACCCTATAACAATTTTTGAGCATCCAAATTATAAATTTGTTTAACTAACCTACATTGAAACTGTATTAATGACATCAAAACATAAACAACAAAAAGCCTTACAAAATCATCCATTCCACTAACTAGCCTTTACACTTTCAAATTAAGCAACAAATATATTTTTCTCTCAGAACAATAGAGCTAAATGCCATGACATTCGTTTAGCAGAGGAAAAGAACAGAAAAGCAGAGCAACGTAAAGGAAAAATAAAGTTCTCTTTAATCCATGTTAAAATTTCAGTTTTGGATCAGTTCTCTTTGACCTGCAAGCTAAAATCATGCATCCCATGAGAAAGGATTTTGACTTGAGGTTTATAATAGTTCTGTGTCTACTCAGGCTGGAAATAATGGGTGATTCAGATCTTTCCATGGTGTGTTGACCCTTGACATTGTGGGACCAATGAGATGGTTGGAGGTAGAGACGGAGTACCTATTCTGACTAAAAGTACATAACTGAATTTTCTTGAACATCAGAAAGTTTGGGAACTCACCTTTTAGATTTCAGTCTCATTTTAAATTGAATTTGGTGGTACACTTCTCACAAGTGACTTTATTAAGTCAAAATATGGAAAACATCATAAGCTTTACAAGCAGAGCGTAAACTCATTTCCTCTTTTACTCAGACTCCTGGAAATGTTAAAAGCAAAACACATTTGTCATGAGAGAGGAATAAGACAATTTAGGAGATTAACTCCATTAAGGTCATGTAAGCTGAATGATCAAGAGGCTAGTCTTCAAATTGTTGATAAATTAAAGTGTAGTATATCAGAGCAGAGGCATTACCTTGCATCTATCCTAAGTGTCTACTACTGGTCATTATTAGAGGCAGGATATTGTGCCAGATGAATATTTCATCTGATTCCATAGGGTAAGTTTCCTGTAAAGGGGACAGAAGTAAAATACATAGAGCTTTGTTACTAATTATAAAGGGTATCTTAATTAAACCTGTGTGATAAAAGAACTAGACCTAAATTTTATCTGCTGATAAAATCTGCTGTACTCTCCTTTCACATTTCTAAAGCAGTATTTTAAAGCAACTGTGACCAGAATACTAGATATAAAAGATTTAACTGAGTCTCTATGCCTCTATATACTCAATAAGACAGCACATTTGTACCTGTCACCTTAGAGTTTCCGATCTGGAGCCAGTATGTCCTGAGAAAATACAACAATTTTCTCTTTTGCATAGCATATTTTTTCTTTCTTTTTTGATCTGAAATTCAACCAAATGAACCATTAAGTGGAACAGACAGAGCAATGGAGCTGATGAACAATGAACTGAAACATGCCTAAGGCACCAAACAGGTTTTTAATTGCTTGACTTTTATTTCTCTAATGTCTATCTCTATAGGTGATTGTGTGACAAGTTTTCCCTCTGCTCTTTATTTTGAATTGTGTGGAATTCTACCAAGGCATGGAGCCATGATCTCATAAGCAACAGCTTTGATCATCTCACTCTACATTCCCATCCTGCTCAAATTTTGATGCAATTTTTCATCATGGGACTGAAACTTATTAGTCATCTCCCTCCACCCAGAATTCCATATACTGCCATCAGGATTTGTGAATTTCTCTCACAAAAGCAATTTGTTCAAACTACAAGCAACTGAACAGACATTAAAAAAATATTGAAGTTTAGAAGGTTAATGACTCTCTTAATGTCTTTATCTTAGAGCCAATCAGAAAAAAAGAACTTTTGGCAAGTAATAAGGGAATGCAAAAGTTTACCTCATGGACTATAGGAAATATAAATGACCTCCAGTGACCTCCAGCTTATGACTGCTGTCATCTGATAATGTTTGTGTCAATACAGCAAAGAGAGTGGTGTGAAGGACATTACAACTCCCCTTGGGTAAGTCTTCTCTGGAGAGTTGCTGTCACCACAAGCTTTGGGAAACACAGCAGATATGAGTGAAGACAACTGGCAGTTAATTTTTCAGACAGCACCCTGGTGAAAGTTGTGTAAAGTACTGTGTGGAGCTCACAGCTGCACAAAAGAGAGTCCTCTTATTCTTTCTGTCTATCTGTTTTCTCTCTTTTGTTCACCCGGGAGTGCATGACCAAAGGCCAACAGATTGTTTTACAAGGATCACATTTTATGACTCTGTTCTTGATACACCTTTTGTGGTTGCTCCTCTCATTGCTTTAACTATTTCCTTTTCTTGGCATGACTGATTATCTCAAAAAATGCTAACATTGGAATCACTGACACTTCATTTATATCTGTTGTTTCCCTCCTCTGGTTTGTGTAACAAACTGTGTTTATAAATTCACCTAGAGCAGGGGAAGGCAATTTCAGTTACTTTCATGTGGTAAAAGCATCCAATTTTATTGTAAATTCTTGCCAGAACCCAGAAAGTATTTGAAAATAGCAGAGGTATCAAAATGTTTGAGTAACAGAAGACTGATAAGGTTGTATAGTCTCAATTTGTCACAGTCAGTAAAATCTCTTGAGCTATCTTTGTATCTTACATTTTGTTGGAAGGAAGTCTAACTAAACATTTACAACACTGGCCCTGCTCATGCATACTCTTTGTACAGGTTTGTGAGACAACCATTTCTTGTCAGGCTGCTTCCACTTTCTCAGACTTTACTAACTTATCAACCCTCTTGGTGAAAAATGGCAATTGTGAATCAGAACCTAATAAAATTTTCAATATATTAAAAAAGCACATAAAATTCACATGCCACTATCCTATGAGAGGATTCTTTTTAGATCTGCTGACTATTTTACCTCAGATAATTTTTTTTTTACTTTTTAGTTAGGTTTTATGCATCCCTGTGTAAACTTCCATGAAGTTAATATGTTCAAAATTCAATAGTTCCATCTCAGGAACTTTGCTTAATTAAATAAATTAGCTCAGTGATCCAGCTCCTGCCTCGTGTTAAAACTCAGGTTGCCAGCAATTATTCCTTCTGACAAAGAAAAATTTGTTTATTGATGTCTGCATGTTACACCATTCAAATAAATCTGTTTCTAAGTGAAGTGTCGGAGTTACTGCCTGAGACTTTCTGAAAAACATGACCATTCAATCTAATCTCAGATTTACACCTTAGTTCAAAACGCACTCAAGTGGGAGATGTTGCCTCTAGCCCTGAGTGATAATGACCGGATCTGTGATTTGACATTAAAGTCAGTTACTGGAAAAGGAAAAAAAAAGGCACCTTTCACATACACTAGCAAAATTGCAATGGATTTTATCTTCTGTTACATCAAAGAGACTTTAGGATTGCTTTTCTCAGGTTTTATTGTTATAACATTTTAATTAAAAAAAGTCTGCAATTTTCTGAATTGTTGATGAGAACCAGGCACAAAAGCTTGGATTTGCATATGAAAGCAAAAACTCTATGATATCTAGCTGTCAGCATTTTTTTCAAAAGGCATATAAACCTGTCAAAGACTCTTTAATATTATAGAACATACTAGGGTCTTACTTCAGACTAAAATGTATAAAAAAACCCCATAGCTTACTCTGCCCTAGTTGCCTTCCAAGAATGTAAGATAAAACTTGTTCAGCACAGCTTTTTTTCAGCTGAATACAGTGATACTTCAAGTGCTCAAGGTAAGAAATATAAATGCAATTGATATGTTTCACCATCTTTAAATGTGGGGGGGTTTTATTTCATTGCGCACAAAAGTACATGTGATTATAATGAATTTTCATGTCTCTTTCATTTAGAGACATTTCTCATCCATGGAAGCACATTTGGCCCTATTCATTCAGGCATGCATAACTTGGTGTGGTATAGATAATGCTGTACAGCAGGACAGACCCTCACTGACTGTGAGCAAGTGACTTCCCTGCTCATTACCATTGACTTACATAAAAGTATGGGAACTCATGTTGGCTTCATAACCATTTATCAGTGCTCATCTGCAGCGTATGTGTACAAGGCTTGTTGCTGTTGGACTACACATTAATTGCCCTCCCTATCTGTGCATAAAATTTTAAATCTGACTTCTGTTCATTATATCCTAGGCAGATGAATGTTGATGAGAGGAATGTTGGGTTATGGTGGTTTTTTTCCTAATGCAAGCTTTAGCTAATAACTGCTTATATTCCTAAGGACAGCAGTCTTGCAGTCAAGTTTCTTCTCCAACATTGTAATTGAATTAAGGTGTGCATGTTTTCTTCTAGGGCTAACGGTTATAGATATATCTGTGGTTTTGACCTGTCCCTCTAATTGCTTCTGGCAGTTTCTGAATGTTGCACACTATTAACCACTCACTGATCCTGATCTACCTGAGCACCAAAACAGAGGAGGTGGGCCAGAGGTCTCTTTCTTTCTTCTGCCTGAGGGAAGAAACATGAAATGGACAACTCTTCCTCATTGAAGTGCTGAATATATAGATAATAATACTCAAATGAGTAAGTAAATAAAAGCATAATTCAAGCATTAAGAGATGTCAGTTTCAAGTGGGTTTGAAAGTGCTTGTTAAACAGTAATTTTCATCAGAATGTGTATTCTCTGCAAGGACTAACAACTTAACCTTTACAGAAACCATATGGAGATCGAGAAGTTTGAGGACACTGAAAACCATAATAGGCAACAGAATAACTTTTATTTAATTATTCTGAGGTCAGAACTTTCACTTACCTTCCCACTATAATAATTTCTTTCAGTTTTTTTTTCCTGTGGATGTTTTTCAAGGTCAGCAATGTGTTGACTATTTTTAGTTAACTGCTAATAGATGTCCTCAAATGAATACATCTTACTTCCCGTCCTGAAATTTAAAAACTCAAACCAGCTTTAACACTTCTAGATATAATAACCATTTTATAGCTCTAATCTGCTGAGTTTCACAACAGGGTAGTTTTTTCATTAATTCTTTGCCTCAAGCCATTATTCAACTATAATACTGTTTTACTTAACAGTGTTTTAAAGAGTCCCTCACCATTGGCACAGACTTTACACAAACTGAATCTCAGCTATTTCAAGCACAGGTTCATTTTTAATGTTATGGGGGTTTTTTACTAATAAAGGTTTCTTTTTATTCTCTAGAATTCACTAACTGAATATCAAACTATTCAATTTTCATCACAGAGAAACCACTTCTCCACATAAAAACCAGCAAACAACAACAAAAAAAATAATGGGAAAGGTAGAAACAGGAATGTCATAAATTTCTTTTAACATAGGAAAATCCAAAACAAAAAACTAGACCTCTTTTCTTCTACGTGAAGAATATAGTGTTTTCTTCTATATTCTATGTAGGTGAATTTCTCTCTCAGGGAATCTAAGGAAAAAAGAGAGAAGAATATTAAAAAGTACATTTACAATAGTGTCTGCAAAGAGACTCCTGATGCAGTTTTGTAGCTACTACACTAATGTGCATCCCTGAGTTCTTAAGTCTGAGGAATGAGAGTAGTGTGTGTGACTTTTGTCACGGTCACCGTAGCAGAGATCATGCAAAGCTCGTCCTCTCATGTCAAAAGAGAAAGTCCTTTGGTATTCAAAGAGACATTAGTCAAGACTAATTAGAAGAAATATAAATTTTTAATAAGAAAAATAATCTTGAAGTATTGAAGAAGTCACTTTTTTGTGGTAGGTATTGATGTGAATAAAAGGACTTCATTGCTCAAATATCAGATGATTGGTTATCCCTCCATAAATTTGCAATACAAATTTGACCTTTTATGAGTATAAGCAAAATCTGACTTGAATCTCTCCTGTGACAGCAGAGAGAGTTATTGTCCCATTTTTTTACAAACATGCTAACTAGCAATGCTAAGCTTAGTTGGGCACCCTCATCCTTCTAATACATTAAGCCCAAGCACTTCACGAGTGACTCTCCTTTAAAAGGATCAGTCGTAATAACACTTATGTCCTTCTGTCTAGCTTATTTTTATTTGCACATCTGAAGTACCTCTGCATGATCTCCTGCTAGGACTTCCAGCTAAAGTTTGCAAATCTATGTTGTGTTTTGTACTTCTTCTAAACTTACACAGTTGAGAAAAAACCAAAGCCATGAGTCAAATTAATCAGGTCTCCCAATTGTCAGTTATTCTGTGTAAATAAAGAGTGTTTATTGTTCAGATGCCCATAGACAAAACACATCACTTTATAAATCTGTTTACATTTATCTTACATGCATGACAAAAAGTATAAGTCTTCTGTTTGCTTGCTTATATTTAGGACAAAAAATCTGTAATGATGCAAAACTGTTTTGAATTACTATGTCATATGAGGAACATCCACCTCTTTTTGCACAAGCTTTTTCTCTAATGTTAGCTACAGCTATTGGACAGAGAAAACAACCGACCAATAACCAAACTACAAATAACTGAACGTTAAATAACCTGAAAGAATATTGAGCATAGCTTCCAAATTCTTGGCCTTACATATTCTTGCAGATAATAATGGTAGTTTTATCTCAGTCTCTGGGACAAGGAAATGACATTGGAAGTGAAAAACAGTGGGCAGAGTGTTGTGGGTTTACCAGCCTGTCTGGGCTGAAATAGTCAGTTCCTGGTGGATTTCTGGAGCAAAGCCAATCAAAAGTTTTAGTAACACCTCTGCTAATGATATACTTAAGAAAACGGAAGAGAAGGGGTATTGCATGGAAGAAATTAATGAGACATGAAGTAAGAGGGAGGTGGCAGACCCCCCAAGTGGAGGCGAGACCCCCTCTCCCCCAGCTCTGGGCCAGAGGCAGGCGTGGCACTGAAGCCCCTGGTGGAGACATGTAACAAAGCGGAGAAGAAACTCCCGCCTGAAACATGCTGCAGAAGGAATTCCAGCTTGGCGGAGGGAGAGGAGGACTTGAGATAATAAACCTCTCCAAGGTCAGTTTAGCAGGACTGGTGAGCTGAGGTGCGGGTAGACCACCCCCCTCATCACTCCCTCCAGCAGGGGAAAGACCGAAAGCTGAAAACCCCTGCCACCTGTAGAAGATTACTGATAAACAGGAGATCCTGGGTTTGACTCCC
>VYXB01003880.1:0-31639 GCA_013397135.1 Pachyramphus minor
GAGGCTCAGGGAAGACCTTATCATTCTCTGCAACTCCCTGAGAGCAGGTTGTAACCAGGTGGGGGTTGGTCTCTTCTCCCAGGCAATCAGCAGTAGGACAAGATTGGGCACGGGCTTAAGCTCTGCCAGGGGAGGTTTAGGTTGGATATTAGAAAGAAGTTCTTTACAGGGAGAGTGATCAGGCATTGGAATGGCCTGCCCAGAGAGGTGGTGGATTCACCGTCCCTGGAGGTTTTTAAGATGAGGCTGGATGTGGCACTGAGTGCCATGATCTAGGAATCACAGTGGGGCTGGATCAAGGGTTGGACTTAATGATCTTGGAGGTCTCTTCCAACTCAGTTAATTCTATGATTCTATGATATTCTCTTGGATGTCTTCCCACCACTTTCAAGCTCTTCATGTTCCTAGCTAAGCTTAATCTATTTCTGTTCTAAGTTTTCAGTTCCTTACTTCTCTATCGATAACAGCTCCATTACTGGACAATAATTATACTATATTTTACATCAGTAGAACATCAATGAAACTGATTTTTCCTTCCCACCCTTAGGTTTTTCCAGATCTAGAGATTCTGTGTTCAGTCAGTTATGTCATCAAGCTGTGTTGGCATCCATAAAGTACTGACAGATGTCTGCTGTTTCTTACCTTAGTCTCCAGAATTATTTAGCAGTATGTGGGCTTTTTTTCAGTTTATTCAAAATTTTGAGGTAAGGTTATTCTTTTCTTGCATATTCACATACCCATTTGGTAAAAGAACTTTTAAACTGAAGTAGATATAATTGCATACATTTTTATATGCACTAACCAATCCTTCCTTGTAATTTAAAATAGTACTTATCCCATCCAGAAAGTAACTGAAAAAAATTGTTTCCTCTCTAAAAGACTGCACACTTTCCCTCCATTACTTCTTATTGCTAATAATATTTATGAGATAGCTGTGTTTGAGACCAAATGTTTCTTTTATGATTCAAAAATAAGAAAAGCATAATTTGTCTTATTTATGGTAGCTTCTGCTTCTGCTAGCTCTAAATACTGAGTGCCGCCACTGAAAAATTGCACACTGGGGAGGGGAAAGCAAATTGGCTGTGGTAGATGAAATCCTGGGAGACTTCTGATTTGCTTTCCAATAGCTTTAAATAACTAAATTAAACAATTTTATCTGGTTTTCATCAGAGGAGAACAAGGCTACACATAATGGTATGATACACAACAGATGACAATATACAACAAACGACTAGCATTACATGCCATAATCAAAGCTTAAACAAAATATGGTTGAGAAAACCTTAAGTCTCAGAAAAAACTTACTAAACCAATAATTTAATATGTATTTTCTGAAATACAGATAACACAATGTTGTGTAAAAATTTGTTTGTTTGTTTTAAAAATACAACTGTAAGAGTCTTTTTAAGTTTTACCTTCTTTGGAGTCCCCAGTACTTGGCAAATTTTGAAGATTTCATCTACTTCACTTGTGCCTGGGAAAAGAGGTCTTAGCGTGTATAATTCAGCCATTATGCTGCCAACTGCCCACATATCAATAGGTGAGCTATAGACAGATGATCTCAGCAAAACTTCAGGAGCACGGTACCTATGAGAATGGAAGGAAATAACAGATAAAGTGGTAACAGAAAAGTAATCAGTTAAGCTAATGTATTAAATTCTTAATATACTTACCACCTGGTAGAAACATAATCTGTGTAAGGTGGCTGAGATCTTAGTTCTCTAGCCAAACCAAAATCTGCTATTTTCACAAGTTCTGGTCCAATACAGAGAAGGTTTTCAGGCTTCATATCTCTATGAAAAAATCCTATAGAGGATCAGACAAAAAAGAATGGCAAATCATCATATAATCACTTCTTAAGCAGCAACTTCTAACAGAATAATCCAGTATTTACTTTGGGATGTTTTAGAAGAATATAGTCTTTCCCTTTTTTTTATTTATTTATTTTTTCAATATAAATTCACCATACAAGAATTGTAGCCCTCCCCGAACAAGTGCACACATTTTCCCGCCAGTGATTATTACACCAACTGTTCTTAAATTAACAAATATAAACAGTCATGAGCACACTAAGGAAAATGAATTGGCTATTGCAGTCAGATCATATTCCAAACCAATTTCAGAATGAAATCTTCTGCAAAAACTACAACTGATTTTTCAGTTTTTGATAATGGAAAAATTAAGCATCTGAAACACTTACTTGATTCATAAAACTGCTTTAATGATTTTCTTAACTAGTTACTTATCATTCTGAAAACAACTTTAAGATATAGACATATAAAAGATAGCCAAATTCTGCAGAGGAATACTAAATATTAGTAATGCAAGCACATAAAGTTTCTTCAGTGCTTGCTGTTGGCTTGAGCACCTCTACACCTGGGCAGTGGTTAAGTCGCTAAGCAAATCAATTCTGCTAATTAACTGGAACACACAATTTGTTATAGTATACATTAATTTGTTGGAAATTCATTTGCTAGAAGGCAGCATTCAATTTCTGCATACACAAATTGAAAACCACTCTATAAAGTTGGCTGAAACTATTACAGTGAAATGCAAATATTCGAGTTTATCATATCTCTCATTCCCAAACATGGACAAATAAAAATATTAATGTCGTACCTTAAAATTTTAAGTTTTTCTTAAAATCTAATTTTCTTATTTATTTCATGGAGAAATGGGGAAGGAAAGGAGGATGCTAACGATCAGAGAACAGTATATGATCTTGATCAGAAAGACAAGAAAATGGCAATTTCTGGGCATTTGATAATACTGAACAGAACTAATTATTTATTTGAATTCATCAACAGGCCTTATCAGGATACATGAAAATCAATCAGACTTCCCTGGGAACATTGTTTCTTATGTCATTTTCAGCTAATTAAGAGTTTTGCAAACTCTGTTAAACTTTCTACTGTAGTGAGCACACTGCACCTCTTATTTAGACTGTGCCTGTAATTCCTAGAAACATCCCATCTATTAAAATATTTAAATTGAGATTGCATTTGATAAGGAGATTGTTTGAAATTCTCAATGAACAAGTTATATTAGTTATATTCGTATTTTTTATATGTAGGGTATCAAATTAGTTATAGTATCACAACACAAAAGTATTGATTTATCAATGTTCCTTGTTTAGATCTTTTTGAGGAAGCAGAAGTGTTTAGTATAGCACAGCATGCAAGTTTCTATAGTATGTTTATTCATCTGGTAGCTAAGGTAGAAAGAACTACTGAACATTGTATGAACAACATCCAATGCTTTCCAAAAGAAAGAGGAAAATCCAATTATAGGAAAACAAAGAGTAACTTGAGGCATGGTTTAAAACTGCACCATACTTGAAACAGGTAAGAATATTTTATTAGAGATGATTAATAGCCTTTGCTAGACATTTTTATTCATGTTACTTCTATGCATGATCTTCTTTTCTAGAAAAAGTGCAAAACAGTTAAACTCTAGTATGAAACCTACCGTGTTTGTGGACAAAAGCCAGCCCTTGTAATATCTGATACATCATGTTTCTGATGACTGACTCAGGGAACAACTTGTTTCTGTGAAGAAACAGAGTAACAGCTTCACATAATGAAGAAAAACTATCTTCAGAACACATCTGTTTCTTTATTTTGCATGACGCATCATGAGCGGATGAAAACAGACCCATCAACCCTTGTGCAAAAAGAAGCAAGCACTTTAAGTGCTGCAGAGGAATTTCTCTGCTGAGAGGTTCATGATCCTATCCTGTAGAAGCTGGCTGGCCGGCAGTGTGCTTGACCAAGTGAGCATGGAATGCACAGTAATGTAGCCAGGTAGACACCGCACAGTGAGCACTGGGGTAGGGGTGTGACCCAGTGGTACCCTTAAGGGAACCCTGACTGAGAGCAATGCTGCTCAGCTGCAAATTAACTGTGCTAATATTGCTGGCAGCCATCCCAGGACGTCAGTCCAAGAGCTGGGCACATTACGAGGTAAAAGTGCACGACAGAGTCTGAAGGAAACACACATTAAAGGCAAAAGCATTCAGCAAAGAAAAATGTTATTGCAAAGGCAGGTCCTATTCCAAAGTCGACCTTGCAAGTCTTGCTATGTACTGTTTGCCCAAGATTGCAACATCAGTACTAGCCTATATATAGGTTGGTTTTATGAGCCTGTATGCATCTACCTGCACATGAGCATCCCCACGTTAAGCCAAACCCATGAGCAAAAGTAGAAAGAACAGCGCTTATCCAATCCTTCATACATTAAAGTGAAGGCTATTAAAGAAAAAAAAGAGGTATTTGGAATTTCTCTTATGGGTCTACACAAAGGCATGCAAACTATCATGTTAACAACTGATCAAACTTATTTCCAAAAGCATTAAAATAAACAATCTTGTAACACAGAGCAATGCAGAATTCTACCCTCAGATAAGCAGGTGCAGCAACTCCTGTTCACATCAATAGGGCTGCAAGAAGAGCCAAACCCAGAAATTCCAATGTGGTCTTCAAGGTAGTATGAGAATCATTAAATAAAGCATGATAGCACATTACTCGTTCTATGAAAAAAGACATACCTATCCTTCATTAACTGATAGAGATTTTCCTTCATATATTCAAATACAAAGTAAAGGTGGTCATTTTCTCGTATGACTTCTTTCAATTTTATTACATTGGCATGGTTTAGTTTCTTCAGAGACTGTAACAGAGGGAAATATGGCTTCAGATAACTCCACAGTGACCTTGATTCCTTATCAGAACTAAATTTTTAACATGTAAGTTTCTAGTACAGAATACACAAAACATGTTCGTCTGATAGTCTGTTATTTATCTTGTAATGTCTGTTTCAAAGAACAACAAAATAGCAGTTTAATTTCAAAATAAAACCAACAACTATATTAATAGTAGTTTAAACCTATTTATAGGGATTAACTGCTAGAGTGAAGATTAGCATAAAAACCTAATTCCCTACAATGAAAGAGATCTGAAGCTGTAACAGCTCTTGCTCACTTAACTGAATAAGAAAATGCAGCATTTTTTTTTCTTTTTGGTATGAAACTTTAATGAACAAGAACTTTTTTTTTAGATGTACTTCTTGGATATACTGATTATATGAAATCTCCAATAAGTTAAATCTAAACTCCTTCGTTAGCGAGTTTTGTATATACAGAAAATGCCCAGATGCCCAAAACATGGAATTTAAGCCCAGGATTTCAAGTGTTGTTCAATCACTTGACTAACCAAAAATCACAGTGCTTTCTACAAACGCCTCAAACACAAGATATAAAGAATGGATATATACCTAGAAATCTGCAAATAAAATGAAAGAGCAGGATAGTCAACCAAACAAAATCAATTTCTTTATCTTCTCTCAAACACGAGAGGCTTGGCTATGAGACATGGTCACTGCTTGAGAATAGGGGGGTATTCCACAAAGCAGCAGGATCTCTAAAAGTAAGAGCAGCCCATGGTTTTGTGAAAAATGTCACCATTTAAAGTTTGGCCTTATGCTTGGACATTGTAGCTGCCCTTTTCCTTCATGCGAGCCTAACAAGACACTTATTTTTAAACATGGTCTGTTCACGACTTTACCTTGACCTCTCTCAAATTCATACATTCATCCCACGAATAGAACTTTCTTTTCATTCTGAAATACAATTCCGAGATAAAGTATTTTCAGTGAACAGTACAGAGTGCTTTTAGAATAAAAAAACCAAACATATTATTTCCTAAGTGTAGCATTACCTGTATTTTGACCTCAATTTAAAACATTCAAGTATACCCATCAGCAATGTTATTAAAAACCAGCTCAACACTTAGAATTGGTAGACATTTGCAGTGATTAATTATCAAACACTCAAAACACTTTTAGAGGAGTACAGCCAGAGACCATATTACTCCAAAGTATAAGGGACACAAAACCCCCTGTATCATTGGAGTTATGCTCTGAATAATATGGTAAGCAATAATGACACTGGATGTAAAACATGGAAAATCACATCCTTATGCCTAAATTGCACATTCTAGGGAAACAAGAAATTTATACTTTTAAAATCTGCAAGGTGTCTGGACTGCTTACCATTATAATTAAGCATCTTACTTGACCAATCATTTTACAAATCTGTTCCGAGGTATCAATTACAAAAAACCCAAAGTTTCATTTTTTTCAGGCAACCTTATACATACATATGCCTCTAAACTAATTGTTGTACATAACAGTGTAATACATTTGTTTGTATGTCTTGCATAGATCCAAACGTGGATGTTTGGTTTTGCTCAGATCTTGGGACAGGGTTGGGAATGTCACTGCTATGTTTCTGTAAAGAGATTTAAACCCAAGATTTTCATTCAAAATAAAAGTATCTTCAACCAAAACAATTAATTTAGTGCAACAAATCCATGAATGAGAGAAAAGAGTCTCAGCAAGATACAATTTCTGGTATCTCAATTTATGCTTTATATTCTGCTTGCAATTCCCTAGGAAATTCAAAGGAAATTTCCACATTCCTCTAATAAATCTTTTATTGTTTTGGAATCGTCTTTTAAGGCAAGTATGACAAAGCTCATGATTACACATAACACCACTTTATTAGGTCCAAGGAGACGGCCTTTATTTACCTGACCAGACTGTTGCTGTTATTTATCACTGTAGCAACACATGAAACTTAATGCAGTGTTTACAAAGACTGGGGGGTGGGAAGGTATTTTAAATCTACTTGTTAAGATTAGTATTCTTACAAATCATATGAATAAACTCCCTAATTAATCAACTGCACATTCAGTTTTGCTTCTCCTTTGGCGTTAGCCTAACAACATTCTTAGAAGGAAGCATATTCAAACTGAACAAAAGCAGCATGCAATCTTATAAGCCAAAATAAATCAGTAACTTAAACTGATGTCTTTCTCTATTGATCTATTTGCTGAAGTCTGACCAACAAGCATCTTATTAAACACCTTAATTAAAAAAAAATAATTTTGTTAAGTTCCTTTTAAAAAGGGACATTTTTTCTATCCTACACAAATGAAAGACAACAATAAAGTTAAAAGTGAAAATCTTTAAGACTTTGCAAGTGCCTTTACTGAATTGAGATGCGACATACCTTTTGATAGCCACAAGTTCTCCTGACTCGTTGCTCTTCCCCATCAACACACTGCCATAGGTGCCATCACCCAGTTGTTTCATAATTGTGTAACGGTTCATTTCTTTTAAGACTTGGATAGCCAAAAGCTTCTGAAATTCTCAATGTCTTCTGCTTTATTAAAGGATTCTATGCTCTTTGATTTTCTTAAGAGAAATCTTCTTCCAGACCGTTTTTTGTTGGTGAATGCTTCTCATAACGGAGCTGGATATTCACTGGTCTCCCCCACACTACAGTTACTTTGAGATCCAGATATGAAGTATAAGAGACACAAGAACATGGTCATTCTCACACAGATCCTTAAAATAAAAAAAAAACTAAAAAAAGAGGAAACTACATAATTTTCTGGGATTTTAGAAAAGAGACACTACTATTTGTATCAAACTACCCCTCCAGAACTGGATATGTTCTTTGAAGAGAACACTTGATTGTCACTAGTTCCTTTAAATCCTTCAAACCACAGAAGGTGCCTACTGTAAGATTAGGGTTAGAGTAAGCAGAGACTGGAGAGCTAAGATTACTGTCATAATTCCCTAGAACAAGAGAAGTGTGTTTAAGGCTGGTGTATTCTGATGGAACTCCTCACTCTGAATTTGTGGACAGTAGCAGCTTCCTGATTTGTAAAAAACGCACAGTTTAAGTTTCAGATAACGTAAGAACCCAAATTTTGCACAGGGTGCCATGGTAAACCTAGGGTCTTAACACCATTTTGGATTGATTGGTAGTGAAAAAAGGATTTCTATGCTTAAAACATTAGTGAGATAAACTTTAGATAACAGCAGAAACGTTAAAAGGAAGCAGCGAGATAACCACTGCCTTCTTCACTAACGTAAACTGAATTGTACTTGGTTATCTTGCTCTGACGTTCACATAATTCTTAGGCACGGTAATTGCCGAAGAGTTTAGTTTATTCTTCAGTTTTACAAGGCCTGCAGAGAGAAGTATAGGGTTCACATGCATTGGTATGAAAGACTAAATCTGAGTTGTCATTCAAAAAAGAATTCACACTGAGCAATGCAGAATCATCATCTTTGAATAGATGTAAATCTTAATTTGAATCCTGATCCAAACTTGAATCTGAACCCCAGCTTTCATTATACACAATACCGTCACCGTATCAGAGGAAGGCCAGTTGCCATAGGTCCTTATGCACAAATCCTAAATTCCAAACAAACACTGGCTGCACTTTGGACACAATCCTAAAAACTGACGTTAAGACACTCAGGTAAACTCACAACAGTCATCCACTTATTTATGCAGGTCTAGGAAAACTAACAACCTATCACTGTACCACTTACTCACCATAACCCAAATGCCAATACACAAACCAAACACTGAATGCTAATCAAGTAACAGCATTATCTCTACCTTTTGCCTCTGTTGTCTGAAAACACAAAATATAGTTCAAATCAATGGAACACATGGTCAGCCTACCTTTACAGGAGACGCAGAATTCAGCATGCAACTCTGTACTCCTTAGCCTTATGCCAGAATTAGCTACAGGCTGGCCTGTCCAAACAGATTAAGGAACTCAAATTCAGCTGATAACAAGCCTCAGGCTTGAGATTTACAGGCCTGTAAATTTAACAGTAAAATTGGCCTCTCAGGAGCGTGAACAATGCATTCTCAAGTCAACTAGCTTGCTTGTGTAAAGGAAACATCTGCCTGGACAATAGACCAATGTTTCTAAGCTATTATTAGTTGAAATGCTGCTTCCTCAGAGCAGTTGTAACACACAGTGTTACTATTTATTGTTTGTGTTACCAGGAAGGAATCTCACATCAGCTGTCAAGATGCCAATAACAAGCGACCTAGTGGACGTCTCAGTCTATAATCTTTGCACCAGACAACCAACACTTTGGCATTGAAAAATACGAAGATGTTTTTATACACAACCCTTTACACCTCCCCTTCAAGGCCATCACTGTAGTAAAATATGATTTATGGTTAATATCATATTCTGAAACAAAGCTAAAAAGCAGATTTAACAAAAAGTAACAATCACAGACATCTCAAATTGTAACTGGATTTTAAATTGGACTTTCATATATTTAAGCCTATTGGTTTTTTCTCAGAGTTCAGCTTTATATCTCATTCCCCAAAATGCCTGCACGCACTCTAGTCTTTAATACTTTCCATATTGCCATTTCTTCAACAAGGCTATTTTTTTACTCCAGTAATAAGCAGATGATCAAGTGTTTACTCCAAGTTAAGATACATTCTGCATGTATATCTTGCAAGTTATCAATTATTGGTTTTATGTATATATTAAAAAAACAAATCAACATAAAAACATTTGGAAGGTATTCTTATATCCATTTTAAAACACAGCATCACATTTAAAGCATCAATGATAAACTGTGTATGCATTTTGTGTATAGGTATACATAGGCATATAACATGAAATAAAGTTAAATGTAACAAGTTTTGGGTGCCTATGTTTCTCTGTTTCAACAATATCATTGTACATTGCTTAAGGTATATTTTTTGGAGGGGATTTAGCAATACCTGCCAAAGATGGCCCTAGTTTGAACTCCTTAAGTTACATTAAAAATTTACAGAATCTGAATGCATTTAATTTTCAACCTTTTGATCTCTTAACAAAGCAAACCCAAAAAACCAAGATGAAAACCTCTGTATTTGCAATAAACAGACCAAGATCTAGACACAAATCTCAAGTTTTGACCTATAAGTCCTCTAATTTTGGTGCCTAAATCCTACCAGCTTTCCAAGTGTTTTTCTTTGGAGTATATATTAATCACATGCTTTTACAATTATTCCTGTTGTCCAATTCTAATATTTTGGCATGTGGCCTTGAAACAACATCACACAAACAACTTCTCCCCTCCAGAAGTCCTGTATAATATATCACAGACCCAACTGTGCATTTTGTCTGTTCTGTAATATATTTCATATCCTTATTCCTTTTCTCTTGAATATTGTAATTTTTAGGGCACAAAAACACTCAATCAAGTAAAGTATAGAAAAGTCAATACATTCCTTCAATAATCAAATGGAAGTATCAAATCTACTCTATGGAAATGCACAAAACAAGGTGTGAAAACTGTGTACCCTAGTAACAATATCTCTGTACTGTCACACCTGCCACCACACTGATGCACACCAGGCCATTCCACTAACAACTCTCATTAAAGAATTGTCTTGGCACTTACAGTTTACAAAAAAAAAAAAAAAAAAAAAGGCAAACAATGGGACTCTTATAATGAGACATCATCAAATGAACACTAGCCAAATGCAGTAGGAGAAAATGGACTGCAGGTGTCACACTTGACTAGAAGCTCTTTTCCAACGTTTAGGAGAATACATCCATCATGCACACGTATCTTAAAAACCTGACAGGGTTCTTTGGACACTAAGCAGCCAATTTTACAGCAATGTTAGGGCACACTGTAGTCTGTGGGAAATGCTGGAGGGTGACAGAGGTTTGCTGACCAAAGAAGGCAGCACTGGTTCCTACAAAACTTACTGCCACAGCCCACCCATATTAGAACAAATGAGGCTGGCCAAGCACTTGCATTTTTCAGCCTGATCTGACTTCAGGGTCAGGGTCTTCTTTCACTTTTACTGGAGTTACAGAGCACAATGAGTTAGAACCTAAATGCTCTAGAGATTCACATTTCACTACAGACTTCTGCATACTTTGCACTTTAAACCACATGTACCCAGCTCAGGTGAGAATTTTTTTCTCAGTGGTCTCTCTGTATTGTCTTTTTCAAATCTGCAGTTCAGTTTTCTCTTTTTTACCAACCAGAGGAAAAGCAAGGGCTCAATCTAGCTTTTCTGGTTAACACAAGCCTCTGAAGTGGCCTTTCCCATTCTAACTCTTATATATTATTATTATTTCCCCAGTGATATGAAGCTCTAAAATGTATAGTTGTCATAACAATCAGCTACCAAACTGGAAAGAGAAATCCTACTCTAAACAACAGCTTGTTTTATACTCTTAATGACACACTGTGCATAATCTCTTCACATAGGATTAAGGAAGGATTAAAGCAAGGGACAAATAGAGGACAAAATAAAATATCTTGACAGAATCTATAATTTGTGTAAATTTAGAGGATCTGAACAAATACTAAGTAATTTAAGCAGAATTTCACTTTTACTATATTAATGGTGCTTTAAGCACTGGCAACAATTTGAAATTGTTTTAGTTGTCTGAATTACATTTCAAAATGCAATGAATAGCATCAAATCACCTGCATTTCTTCCGTACAAGTACTATGCATTACCAACCATTTCACAGTTACATGCTAAACAGGCTAGTCTCAAATAAATAGAAACTAGGGCATATGACCCTACAAAGACGTCCCACACAGATAAGCAGAACACCCACAACTCACCAACCTGTTTACAGTAATCCCGAAACCGCCAAAACTGTTTGCAGAGGATGGTACTATTCTCAGTGATCAAAACTGGCAATACTTCACAGTACAGAATGTATGCTGATACAAATTTTAGAAGTTAAAAAAACCCACTAAACTCAACCACTAAACAACAAACAATTTGTTGATACAAGAACCTTCTTGGTAGTGACTACATATTACTAAAGCCGACAGTAATCAGATCCAGTGACAGGTGGATCCAGTTCTGGAGATTAACCGCAAATCCATTACTCTAATCAAAGACCAGCAGTTATTTAAAAGCCTGACTGCTTTTAAATAACTGCAGGAAAGAAGTCAATAGCATTGACAGTAAATACTTGTACTTCTAAATAGACTTTTTAAAATAAATTTTTTTTAAAAATCTCTTCAAAAGTCTAGTATATTGTTTCACTTGCTTGAATCAGGCCTTTAAGATGGGGCACATCAAAAAGGAAGAATTTGAGTTTGCTCTGAGTATTTTCCCTTGTTTTCTTCCAAACCAGCTTTGGTTTCAAACCAAAATGATTCACAACTTTCTCAGGATGTTTCATCCATGCCAGCAAGGCTACCTTTTCCCATCCCCATGAAACCTCTTCCTGCTATGCAGTAAGCAGTACAGCAAGTTTCAGGACAGCAATGGTTTCAGTGCTACTGGACCTTGAAGTCTCCAGCCTTGCACAGCACCCAGAAGGAACAAGAACTACTCATCTTTCAGCATCTCCACACCACTGTAAGTTTCAGTAAATCACAGAATCATACAATTGTTAAGGTTGGAAGGGACCTCTGAAGACCATCTAGTCAAACCACCTCCCCGCCAAGGCAGGGTCACCTAGAGCAGGTTACACAGGAACACGTCCAGGTGGGTTTGGAATATCTCCAGAGAGGGAGCCTCCACAACTCGGATTGGCAGCCTGTTCCAATGCTCTGCCACCCTCAACATAAAGATGTCCTTCCTCATGTTGAGGTGAAACTTCTGTGCTTTCGTTTATGGCCATTGCTCCTCGTGCTGTCACTGCGCACCAGCCAAAAAGTCTGGCACCATCCTCTCGGCACCTGCCTTTGAGATATTTATATGCATAAATGAGATCCCCCTCTCAGTCTTGAGAATGCAAACAAATGCCTCTTTCCACTTTAGTTTCACCTGATGACGTCCTGTCACCTCCCAAGAGAGTAGCTTCCTTAACACACGCTCACAGCAAAAGGGCAGCACAGCACAGCACTCGCACTCAGGCTATGCAACTCAGCACCACCAGGCCTGCAAGTTTCACCCCGGTTTTCTCAAATGAAAATTCATCTCCTTTCATTAACCCTGGGCCCGGACCTAGTACTGTGAAGCCAAAGCAGGCGGGATCCTTGCTATACACGCGAGTTAAGCCCACCAGCGAGCCGGCCCTCCCCAAACCAGCCTGGGGGCCGGGAGCGGCCGTCCTCTTCAGGGATGGATGACAGCCCCCGGGGCCGTTCCCGCTCCAGCCTAAACCAGCACCTCCTTCGACCTGGGGAGGGCGCTCAAGACGACCCAGCCCCCGGCTGACGAGGAGACCCACATCTCTCCCCCCTCCCCGCCGCCCCCGAGCGCGGCCGCCCATTTACCGCGGCGCTGCGGGCGGTGCNTGGCAGGCGGGGCGCCAGGGCAGCATCCCAGCAGGAGCCGGGGGTGGGGGCGGGGATGAACCCCGCCATGGGAAAAGCGGGGAGGGGCCGCAACGCTGCGGGAGAGCGAGTGGTGCACAGCGCGATGTGAGTGCGACGGCGGGAGCCACGTCACGGGTTCCCTGAAGGTGGCACTGTGGTACGGGAGATCGTTTTCAGACTGTCTTTGCTATCATTACTGTTAATGGTAATGATAATTATATATTAAATATATAATTGGTGCTCTGGTGAGACCCCACCTAGAGTACTGCATCCAGCTCTGGCGTCCCCAACACAAGAAGGACATCGACCTGTTGGAGCAAGTCCAGAGGAGGGCCACCAAGATGATTAGACGGATGGAGCACCTCTCCTGTGAGGAAAGCCTAAAAGAATTGGGATTGTTCAGCCTGGAAAAGAGAAGGCTCTGGGGTGACCTAATTGTGGCCTTCCAGTACCTGAAGGGAGCCTACAAGAAAGATGGGGCAAGACTGTGTACAAGAGCATGTAGTGACAGGACAAGGGGGAATGGGTTGAAACTGAAAGAGGGTAGGTTTAGATTAGATATTGGGAAAAAAATCTTTACCATGAGGGTGGTAAGGCACTGAAACAGGTGGCCCAGGGAAGTTGTGGATGCCCCATCCCTGGAGGTGTTCAAGGCCAGGTTGGGTGAGGTTCTTGAGCAACCTGATCTAGTGGAAGGTGTCCCTGTCCGTGGCATGGGGGTTGGAACTAGATGATCTTAAAGATCCCTTTCCAACCCAAACTGTTATGTGATTCTATGATTCTGTGAAATAAATATGCCAGTTAAGCTGCTGCATAGTTAGGATTTGTACATAAATTCCCACCTCTGGTATTCACAGCTGTAATGAAACCTGAGGGATTTTTTCCCCCTAGCATTTATTTTATTATTATTATTATTATTTATAGTAAGCAATTTATTAAAATGCACATTGCTAATACTGATGCAGGGGAGAAACTTTGAATGTTGTATGTATTCTAAAACAAAGTATTTCTATTACAAAAATAATAACGAACTTTCTTCGTGGTCCTTTGTAACCTGCCCACTCCAGGGTCTTCAGAAGGCATAGTTAATAAAAATTGCATATTTAGTGTTTGAGTCAGAGAGTACTTTTGGCAGGGAAGTCTTGTTTTAAACTTCAATTCTTAACATTAGCTTGGACTTCCTATTTTTTAATGTGTCTGAGAGCAAGGGGCAAAAAAAGGATAAGACTATTTCAACACAGTAACTACTAGTAGCACCATGGAGGGAAAGGCAAGAAATTTTTAGAAATTCAGATTCCTATCTGCTTCACCAAGCTGAGTAAAAATGGGAAGCTGTCTTCATTATACTTTTGTTTTTGTTATATTTTTCTTATATTTTTGTTTCAATGGGTTCCTCATTAACTGGTGTGGCAACTTTGTGATGGTTTAAGAACTGTTGACAGATTAATTGATTCTACCTCAAGTCAACTGAGTGGAATGTGGGGCTATGGGAATCAGTTTTCTGGAATCTAGAGGATTCGACCACTTGCACATAGTTTGCTGAAATCAAAGTACAAGAAAACAACATTATATTTTCTGAAACAAAATATGCCTGTTTCCTTTACTGAAATAAAACATCAGAGGTGACTGCCAGGTAAAATGAAGTTCAAAGGTGAAACTTGGACATGAGAAAGAAGGTCCCATAACCCACATGTTATCTCAGGCAGAAATTCAACAGGAGTTGATTGTACGTAGCAAAGCATTTAACCATGCAGTAACCAGTAAAAATGTGTTGAACACTATTACACATACACATTACATGTGTGGAAGTACCTCTCCACTGCCAGTGGAAATGATACAACAGCAATGTCCCCTCCCTGCTCTTGTGTCCTTTCCTCACTCTACAGTTTAGCAATGTCCCATGAGTGTTGTTCTTTCCTAGTGATGGGATCCCTCTTCCTCCTCTGGTGCTGCCACCCAATTTCATAGAATCATAGAATGGGTTGGGTTGGAAGGGATCTTAAAGATCATCTAGTTCCAATCTCACTGCCCTGGACAGGGGTACCTTTCACAAGACTGAGTTGCTCAGAGCTCTATCCAACCTGGCCTTGAACACTTCCATGGATGGGGCATCCACAGCTTCTCTGGGCAACCCATTTCAGTGCCTCACCACCCTCACAGTGAAGATTTTCTTCCTAATATTTAATCTAAACCCATCCTCTCTCAGTTCAAAGCCATTCTCCCCTTGTCCTGTCACGACGTGTCCTTATAGAAAGTCCCTCTCCAGCTCTCTTGCTGGTCCCCTTTAGGTACTGCAAGGTGCTATAAGGTCCCTCCAGAGCCTTTTCTTCTCCAGGCAGAACAGACCAACTCTTTCAGCCTGTCTTCTTAAGAGAGATGTTCCAGCACTCTGATCATCTCTGTGGCCCTGCTGTGGACTTGCTCCAACAGATCTGTGGCTTTCTTTTGTACCCAGAGCTGAATGCAGCACTCCAGGTGGGATCTCACAAGAGCAGAGTGGAGGGGCACAATCATCTCCCCCGACCTGCTGGCCACACTGCTTTTGGTGCAGCCCAGGATACGATTGGCTTTCTGGGCTGCAAGCTCACATTGGTGGGTCATACTGAGCTTCTTATCAACCAACACCCCCGTCTTTCTCTTCAGGCCTGTTCTCCATCCATTGTGCCCCAGTCTGTGTTTGTCCTTGGGATTGCCCCAACCCAGATGCAGGATCTTGCACTTCACAGAATCATGGAATATTCTGAGTTGGAAGGGACCCAAAAGGATCATCAAGTCCAACTTTTAAATGAATATTCTGTACAGGGATTGAACCCACAAGCTTGGTGTTATTAGCACCATGTTTTAACCAACTGAGTTGGCCTTGCTGAACTTTATGAGGCTCACACAGGCCCACCTCTCAAGCCTGTCTAGGTCCCTCTGGATGGCATCCCTTCCCTCCAGTGTGTCGACTTCACCACATAGCTAGATGTTTTTGGCAAACTTGCTGAGGGTGCACTTGATTGCACTGCCCAAGTCACTAACACTTTTGGTTGCTTGTTCAGCATTTCTAGTCCAAGTACAGCCACTTATAAGAGATCTTGCACAAGCAAGGGGTCTGATGTTTAAATAATTTCTGAATTAGTTTTGCACTTAGGTGAAACACTTAAGTCTGAATTCTGTTACTGGGACCTTGTGTCTGTCAGTTGTTGGTACTTTTTGTAATGCTCCCCAACATTTCACACACATGAAGAGAGAACAGCTGTAGACAGAACTTGCCAGTGTTTAATATGGACTGACACATGGTGTGGAGTTGCAGGATAAGCACTGCAAGCCAGTCACTTAACACTTCATTTTGTCATGAAGACAGGAGAGAGGTGATGTTCTGTGCTCTTGCTGTGAACCAGGAAACTGAAGGAAAGACAATAGGCTGGAACAAAGAGACCCAGGAACCATAGTGGTATTTGTGAGCCCTGCTAAAGGACCTCTGAGAACATCCTCATGCACCTGCTTCCCTGCTTGTTTTACAAAACAACAGAAGTAGACTCGCTGCTAATTTTCTGTTGAAAGGACCTTCTTTGGTTGTGGTCCTTAAAGGTGTTGATGCTTTGTTCAAATGCCAGCCAAAACAGCTGAATCTGGCTTTTCCCAAACACCCTCACAAGTGCCAGCATGCGTGTTCAAGCTGATAGGGATTGTGTAAACTTCATTTTTCTGCTTGTTTGAATGAGCCAAATGAGTGATGTTTCTCTGTGATACTTACTCACACCTGTATCATCCCACTGATCTTTGTGTTGCATGTGGACTCCTATGAGCCTATGAAGGTGCCGTGTTAAATGCACTCTCCATTTTGCACAATCTCAGCTCTAGCACTACGTAAACAGTACCTCGTCCACTCTCCCTTTTCTTGTGAGTGACAGGCAGATACTTTATACAGCTAGAACACGGAAGGCAGTAATCTAAACATCGGTAACCACCATACACCAGTCTCATTACTTCTCAGGGAAAGGGATTTCAACAGGCCTGAACTAACTTTTCACTCTGTGTGTTGGGAGGAACTACTCCAACACTAAATGTCTCAGTTCTCCCCTTTCTATCTACATGTGACTTCTACTGATAAGGGTGGGAATGACATGAACTTTCCTAAATACATCCCCAGAGCTACATTTGGCATCTTGCTGAACGATGTCTCTCAGGAAACATGATCTACTTTTGTGAAAGCTGTCTCGGTTGTATTAGATAGCTTCCCCCAAAAAAAGGCATGAAGAAAAAACCTAGAAATACAGAACAAATCCCAGAAAATCCCCAGGAAGAAAAAAGTCTCAAATCATATTCTACTATGTTCCATCAGTAGTTTCCACCCTGGAGCTCAGAGGAAAACTCATCTCTGTCTTTAAAGATGATAGTTTGTACCCCAGAACAAGAAGATGAACTACTTCAAGTAGAATAAGCTCAAAACACCCAAGTTCCTTCACTGCCTGGTTTATAGCATTTAGCATATTTAAAAAACCCAGAGGTAACCTGCTTTCAGAAGAGGAGCAAGGGCTAAGCAATTTGCTCAAACTCTCACCAGAGGTCTTTGGCAGGACTGGATGGAGATCAGGACAGTGTTCCAGGCTCTGTCCTCCCACCAGGAGGAGATGGGACCATGAAAAGATGCCCACATGTATTTGCATCTGTCAGATGTGCGACACATGCCTGCATTTGGTGGGTACACAGTTCATATTACGCAGCCTCTTGTCTCTGGGAGGCATCCATTCAACACTTGTGCTTTTAAACTTTGTCATTTAAGAGGCTGCTGTTTTGGTACAAAGGGCAGCCTCAGCATGTGGGGACAGATGGTTCTTTACCTCAGTAGAGCCCTTGTAACTCATATGAAGCCAGAGCCACAAGAGGCTGTGATTTGAAAGCACCTTTCCACCCCCAGCTCCCTCTGTGACTTCGCCATAACAACAGGAATTTGTTAGATGAAGGCTGTCTGCCACAGTACAGATGCAGGCTGGCAAGGGGCTCCTCTCGTGTGCTCAAGGCAGGACCAGAAACCTGAAAGGTCCCCTTGAGAGAGATAATTAATGGAAGAGAAGATGCTTACACAGGGACTGAAGGGAGTGCTTCTTGCTTCAGAATGCTGCTTTGCCTGAGTAACATGCTTTTAAAGTCAATCCTGCAGCTGCGTAAACCTACAAGGAGGCTTTCAATTTCAGCTTTTGTTTTGTTACAGAAGATCATGTTGCCTTTACATTTATGTATTTTGAAAACTGTCTACAGCACTACATTTATCCATCTGATCTTCTATCTGAAAAAGGTAACATACAGATATTGCATCCCAGACACTTACACATGAAAGGGAGCAAAGTGAAGAAAGACTGAGATAACCTTTAGAGTGGTTTTATTTGTTCTAGTGCTGCAGGTGACACAGCAAGGTAATCGCTACTGTAGCTTTTCACTGTGCATAAACAGCTGTCATGTTTATTAGAAATAAATCCACACCCTAAAAGTAGCATCCTCACATAAACAGCTGCATTTTCTTTATTGGTGTACAAAGTTCTGCTTAAAAGGCTGTGTTTAATTGCATAGCATAATGACTTAGGCATACAGCTACAATGACAAATTTTATACCAGTAATAAAAACAGCACACAACCCCTACAGGTTGTCTGAATGTTTTCATAACTTTTGCTTGAGTTGTGGTTGACTGATCTAAAATCAATATAAAATGTAGCAATTTACACCTTTGAAATTTTCCTCAATTTGCACATCTGCCATGAATCCTTCCAGATTTTTTAGTCATTTTCTTTGGCATTATTCTGCTCTTATGCTTTTTTCTCTTTAAACTTATAAGGCTGTAAGTCTTTATTCTACACGTTAATTGCCTCCATATAATATGAGTACAAATGAGAAATCTCAGTTCTGTAAGTGTGTTATATATTCCTAAACTCTAGAACTCTCCATCAGTCTCCAAAAAGATTGGATAGTAAACTCTTCCCCCGCCCCCCCATTTTTTAAAAATTATCATTATTATTTTTAAGGTTAGTATGTGGGCTAATTATCAAACTGATGCTATTCAGCTGAATCTGTTCTAATCAGCTATTTAAAACACCTGGTAGAAGACTTGCCATAAGAGGTTAACAAAAGCTAAGTGAGACACATAGCAAGTACACTAAAAAACAAGGTAAGCTTGCTGGAAATAAATTAATTTAGTCTTTCTGTGAATTATATCTTCACATGGCTTGAATTTTTGAAGTGCTGAACAATCCACTGCTGAAACAGGATGCTATTAACTAAATTCCTACAAGGTTAAATTTAATGTGTCAGACTGAACAGATTGGTTTCACAAAATTGCAAAAAGAAAGAAAATATTCTACATCATAAATAATTATTTTAAAATCTCAGTTATTTATACAGTGTGCATTGCAAGTGAAGTTTATCAGTTTAATGATGGCTTCCACAGACAGAACCTTATAATTCTAATTAGCCAGCTGCTCGTTAGTTTACATGGCGCTTTGTTTTCAACCATAATTTCACATTTATTGAAAGAATACAGTAGCTTGCTGTTACTGAAAACATAGCAAAAATATAAATCAAACATTAAAAAAAACCAAAATCCAAAACTGAGTCTCCAAGAAGTTAAAGATACCTGGTAACTTAACAATAATAATGATACCAAGAGGAAATCCTGACCAATCCCCTGTGTCTACTTAGCTCCCTCACTTGGCACACACAGTTTGGGTGCAGATTCTATTCCCCAGTACTAGTCAGCTTTCAAAATATCTAACTTTTAAGCCAGCAGTGCTCCTCTGTTTTTTCTTCTTCACGGATTAATGAAGAATTAGTTCATTCAGCTAAGAATTTGGGGATGCATTTCCTTACGTTTTCTTTGTTTGGTTCGGAGTGTCTGGAGATTTAGTTTTCTGCCCTCTGTTTGCTGGTTCCTTCATTTCCAGAGCAGTGCTGTCATGGGGAGCTATGATTGCAGAGAATAAAACTGACTAAAGTCCCTTGGAGAAGGGAGAAAGACCTAATAGAGATGGAGTGCAGAAAGCGTGCTAGGGAATGTACATTCAACACTGACTGCTGAGCAGGTAGGATGTTGCATTTTTAGACAGGATAGAGTTTTATTCATGGATAGAGTGAATTCTGCAGCAATACCTGTGCAGTATTGGTCTGACCAGTTTGCCAAACCCTTTTAGACAAAAAGCACTTTCACTGCAAATGATTTTCAGGACCATGTATATTAACCCTGACACCTATGTGATGCTAAGCATGCTTGTGGGAGTTATCTGAGCCTTCTTGCCTCCACGTTGAGCGGATCAGTTCTTGGTGTGGCTATGCTGGGCTGTCCTTTTTGCATAGAAAGACTGGACAGTCTGGACTTGATACAGGGGATCAAAAAGCAACATGAAGTCAGCATGTTTCATTTCTCAGGTTTCAGTTTTTCCATTTCTCATTTCAGAGAAACTCAGCTGGTCTTTCCATTCATCAAAAGGATCACAGCAAATAAGTGGCCCATTTAGGTAAACTATTCTGCAAATTGTCTTGCTTTCATTTGTTTTATTTCTTTCTTTTCCTGCCATTTCTCTCAGTTGACTGTAATGTATAGACACCTTCCTTTATCTTTTTTCCATTCCCTGATTAGCATTTTCTTTCTCACAGATGGACTCCTTTCTCTGAAAGCTTGAGGAAGCTAGCAGGAGTTGTGGCTATGAGCAGATTTCACTTGCTGGCAGAGGAGGCTGTTGTCTTCCAGAGGTGCTGCACCTCCACGTTGCCTTCTTACACTTGTGTTTGGGGCTCAGCTCCTTGTGCCATTTTAGAGATTGTGTGGGGCTGGTTTGAAATTGCATGCAAAATATACTTCACTCAGCACAGCTCCAGAAAGGCACTTTTGGGGAGAAAGCTGTTGTGACCTCTCCTCAAATCCAAAACCACTGGGTTTAGCATCCACATGGTCAGCCCAATAATGTATTTTCCCACCTGCATGTATTTGCCATTAAGGCAACATCTAGTCAATATTCAGCACTCTCAAACCTTAAGGTCTGACCTTCATGCTCACCATAGCTGTTGCCCAGCAGGAGCCCATACCGATAGCTCTCCATGCTCTCGGCCGGTTTGGGCTTTGTGGGTATGGAGTCATGCTGGTAGAGCAATGCTGACTTTACCATCCCAAAGTCTTCCTGAATCTTCATCCCCGAATAGATAGCACCAGAGACGTTTTCTGCCACGTGGGTGTAGCTCTGGAGGTTTTTCATGTCGCAGAGGTTGTCACTGTATTTCAGTGCAGGGGGCTTGTATGCCTGGTAGGACACCTTGGTGGTGGTGGTGATGACTGTCTGCAACGGTGGGGCTATGGGAGCGGGGCTGGGACTGTACCTGCAGGGATAGTCCCCACTGCAATAAGCATGGTTAGCACTTGTTTGCATCTGTCCATAGTCACCCTGGTCTCCGCTGCCAGTTTTCCCCCAAGCTGGTTTCAGTCCGTAATGTCTGCCAGGGTTATCAAAGCTCTTATCATGGGTAGTCACAGTGCTGTAGTGAGACCCATTCAGTCCGAGGGGGTCTGTGTCAATGGCAGCAGGGCTGGTCAGGTCTTTGTAAAATGTTGGGTAAGGGCTGGAGCTTATAAAGGCAGGAACTCCAAAGTCATAGCTGCATGGCCTGGGCATGTAGATCCTTGGATTTGGGCACTTGGGGTATGATGATAGCTGGTCCTCTTGGAAGCTGGCTGAGTCATAAGGTGCTTTGTAGAGGTCTGTGTTCTGCAGTGAAGGATAAGACTGGGCTGGAACTGAAAAATTGGTGTCGGTGATTATACCAGCTCTTTCCTGGCCATCCATGCAGGGAAAGTTCTGTAGGTTATTGGTGTAACCACTGCTGTCATGGTACCTTCCTCCCTGACAAGGAAAAGTAGATACTTGAGATTAGGGAATCAATACCACCCACACACATATATATCTCAGTACTTGTGCTATTGCTCATTTCTGCCCAGAATTACCAGATGTAGAATGGTGTAAATCTTTTTTGCTCTGGGATCTCCAGTACATGCTTATGACACCTTTCTAACTTAGAAAAAAAATAAATTAAAAAACCCCCAACTTCATTTGTGTCACCCTTTCAATTGACTAACGACTTTGACTTACCTCTGAGTTTAGAGGTCTCTTTTTCTGGGAATGGTGATAAGAGGACATTTGCTTCTTTATTGCACTTCGTCTTGCCTCTGCCTCTAATTTACTCTCTGGCCTGGGGTGGTCATGGACACCCTTAGCCTATTTAGGATTAACAAAGAATTAGATGTCAATGGGAGGGGGGTGAGACAAGAGAAAGTGCAGTAAGTAGTATAAGAGATAGCCATAGCATGGTCTGTGGTTTGGCACAAGAGGGAGGGAAAACTAAACAACAAGGAGGGATTCAATGTAAAAATAAATAAATAGAATGAATCATGCTTTGGAGGTAGATAGAAGGAAAAAGTGAGGGAGAAGTCAATGAGGACTGCAGAGCTGATGGAGGAGTGAAAGTATTACCTATGTTTGTGACATTCAGGAGTAGTTAATTAGAACCAAGGGGAAAAACATATATATTTAGTTTTGTTGTTTTTCTGCAATCCAGTATCTCAGTTCTGCTTTATAAATGTATATATATATATAATCTGTATACATAGGCTTTAAAGAGGTTTTATGCCACAAGATGATAAATATTCTCCTAAAACAATACACGTTCTTGAACAGGACTGAAAATTATATCCTGGAAAACCATCCAAAGATGCTCTGCTATTGAAACACCTGTGGATATGCAGATCTATATAACCAAAACTATACTGGTATCTGATGAAGTAATATATTCTGCATGTCCTTACTCATTACATTTTTCTGAATGCACCAACATATAGTCGCTAATACAAACTAGGGAGCTTAAAACTGGTTTTAAAACACTGTCGTTTCTCAAGCAGAAATTAAATTGTTAGCACGGATTTATCAACTATTTTGATGGTTAAAGTCTTCTGGTTTTGCATGTCTGTAACAGAACATCTGAATAAGAATAATACATGTGGGAATATGGCCAATTTTCTTCCATTTACTGACTAGAGAACAGAATTCACTGTCTGTGGGTCAGGGAAAAAATTCATCTGGCAGAGAACGTAATCTCACGGAACAGAAACCTTCTGTTACATTTTTGTTCTAATGTTTCTATAAAAAGAACAAATCAACAGGAAATTTCAGGTTTTAGCTTTCTAAATTTCCTTTTTTTTTCTGGCAAGATTTTAAATCCTGAAAATTAAAAGGCTAGTTTCATATGCAGTAGAATTTTCGTGTTTCAACTCCTGCAATTTAAGAAAGATTTTTTTTTTCTATGTATTTTAACAGGAAATATGTATTAGGTCCTTGGGAAAATTCAGTTGTCAGATGTGCCAGGGTTCAAGACAACCTTTTTGTTTGTATTTGTGTTCTGTAAACAGGACGATTTTAGGCATCAATTATGATGTTATAGTGAAAATTGAATATTGTCAACTCTCAAACGCTGTTTTTAAAAAGATAGCCAAGTGTTATTGTTTCATTTGGTTTTGCCACGTTTGTACGAAAAAGAAATTCTGTCATGGACCAGAATGCCACTGTGCTCACCATGTTCAGTGTTACACACAAAAAAAATAAAGCTTGGTGGTAGGAAGAAATCTCTCGCCAGATATTATTTTATATACAGACATAATTTATACATATATGCACAAGTAAATATGCCTGATTTTTACCTGGAAGAATATTGCTTTGCCATCAAGCCTCCAGAAGTTTGTGACTGGATAGCCACTGTGTCCTCGGCAAGGAATCAACTCAAGAGCTGAGTTGCAGTTTGGGCAGGCTTTCTCTGTGAATAGAGATAAAGAAACTACTGGAGAGATTGGTTAAAGGCAAGGATGTTTCCTGAGAGAAAACAGAGCTCAAGAGCAGTATGATCAAACTTCACTGAAATTCATTCAAGATTCAAGATTAAAATACATTGTTCAAGAAGACACAACATAGACTACCAAGCATAACTGAGTGGTATGAACTAGAGCTGCATACTTAATATACATGCTAAAAATGTAAAGGATTTCAGATCCATTCCCCCTTAAATATTTACAAATAGACATTGATGAAATTTGTAAATAAATCAGTCTTGGCAATTATGGTTTAGTCTGCCTGCAAGTTAAGAGTGATTCCAGTTTACAAGTCAAGCCCAGATGAAAGAAATGGCATCCCTCAGTCATCCCAGCTCTCTTTGGGTGTCTCTCACTTTGTTGCTTCTGCCGAGCCTTGTCACATATGGCGGGGCGAAGCTGCAGCCTGGCTCCGCCGGGCAGAGCACAGCTCCTGGCACACACCACCACTCCCAGACAGGACTTCTTGAGGATCTGGCAGTTGTGGTTGTTGGTGTTGCGCATGGCCCAGCCACTGAGGTGCCTCTGCGCATTCTTCTCCTCGCTGGAGTAGATGAGCCGCACGTAGCCATCGGGCCATTCCTGGAAGGCATCAAAGTGCTTGGGCTCCTGCGGCCGGGCAAGGGGGGTAGGGGGGCAAGGCAGCAAGGAGAAGAGCAAGAGAATAGTATCAGTATATCACAACCTGATATTCTTGCCCTGTTATAAAACATACAACAAGGAAAAAAGGCTTTTTCCATGACCATCCAAGCAGTAGGAAAAGAAATATTGAAAGAATAACTTATTCAGAAATGCTCTAGAAAGGGAAAAGGCAGTCTGAGCTTCCGTGTCTCAAGAGTCAGCATCCTTTCCTCCTTTGCACCACAATCCGTAATAACAGTCTGTTGTCACAGGTGCTGCTTTACAGTGGGGTTATCCAGCTGTAAGACATCAGGCTGATTACCAAAACTCACTAACTGGTCTGCCACCAGTGTGCCCAGACATGACACAAACCACCCGGATCATGACTGCTGTTAAATTCTCCTTGTTGTGGGACATGTGCCTGCAGGCAGGAAACTAGAGGATTTAGCTATAGAGTGGTTTCTTAGATTGTGTCTCAGTTGAATAAAGCTTTTGCTAAAAAACAGAAATAAAAAAACCTGCTATTGCAAATATAGTTCCAATACACACATAGTGGCTCAAAGAAAGAACATTTCGATTTCTGATTTCACTGGCTATCTGGAGCTCATTATTAAAATGTAATTACTAGAACAATGAAAGAACAATTGAGATTTTAAACTGCAAATATTTACAGCGCAAGTAAAGAGTTCCTGAAATGCTTATTTAACATATGTATGTACCACATGTGAGCAATGCCAGTGAATGCAAGTAAACTACCAGCATTTACTGCATTAAGACATTCTATAGACTATTAAATTAAAATTTTAATTAAAATTAAAATGAATTAAAAACTATTAAAATAAATACACTTGAAGAAGAAAAAAGGTCGAAGTTAAAAAGAGACATTTAAAGCTCACAAGTAGACAGAAGTTGGAGTGCTTGTTGGCATTAAAGTATGACATCAATAAATGAAGGAAATATTTAGATAACTTGGATTATAGTGGTGAAAAACAGTCAATTCAGGCTTCTAGTCAACATTTCTTGAACAAGAAAGAGGGAAAAGGAAACTGGCCAAACTGAGCCACAGATTATATTAGGACTTAGTACACAGCTGGCCAAAGCTGTGCATCAAATCCATATTTTTATTGCAAGTCATTTCATAAGGACTGGAAAAAACCATGAAAAGGTGCAGGAGAAATAAAGCAGACATAAAACAAAACTTTCCTCAGAGGAAAGGTTGCTCCCCCGTTCCCCTGACAGCCCAGCTCCAAGTTCGAGCTGGACAAAGACTTTGTCACCCTCTCCCCCACCCATTACCTGTGGCAATTTGGGGTCGTTGATGTCCCAAGTGAGCTTCATGGCAAGAAGCAACAACGGGCGGTGACTCACGCTTTTTTATGCCGTCGGGGCGTCGCCGACTTGGGGGTTGTTTTCAGCCGGCCCCGCAGGCGGAGCAGCGGCACAATTGTCACCCACCGCGGCACCTGGGCGGGTAGGGGTTGTGCTCCCCCTCCGCCCCACAGGCGGGTTTCGCTACCCTTACCTGGAGGTGTGTGACGGGGGACAGCAGTGGGTATTTGGCGCGAATCCATCCCCCAGTACTGGGGGCCGTGAAATGGGCAAACTTGAACAGGGTCTGGAAGTCTTAACTCGGCAGCGCCGAATCAAGGCCGTTCGCTCCCGCAGCGGCTGGGACGGGAGGGGTTAGGGGGAGATGGGGATCCGTCTCCACCCGGCCGGGACGCCCCTGATCTTGGATTCCGAGCGCGGAATCAAGGTTCCGAGCAGCCCGAACCTTGAAAAGCCTCAGGAAGGCGCTGAATAACCTGCTCTTTAGATGCAGATGTAAACGAATTCAACATTAGTTGGCAGGTTTCCCCTTCGCGCCGCGCTCTATAACACCTGGTGTAAAATGCAAAGCTCGTGCCGGTGCTATCAGCACGCTTTAACTTTTTAATAAGTTATAAGCTTTTTGCTACCTTTTTCTTTTTGGAAGAAATAGCCGATGGGTTGTGGTGTTTGTGTTTGGTTTGTTGGTTTTGCGGGTTTGTTTGGGGTACTCTGGTTTGGGGTTTTTGTATGTTTTGGTTGGTTTATTTTCCTTTTTTGGGGGGGGAGAGGGGCTTCAGGAGGGGGGTGGAGGGTCGTTGATTTTTGGTCTGAGAAACAGAAAAAAGACGGCTTACGCACAATAGCATAGAGAGGAAGCTGTTGAACGCCAAGAGCTGCTACCATCCTTCAAACGATCCCACCTGTTCGGAATGATTTTCTCATTCGCTTCCATTCCCTCTGGTCCAAAATTTACTGGCCTTTAGCCTTAGCTATGCACAATAAACCCCAACCGGTAGCAGCAGATGCCGGCTGTGTTACCCCTCGGCAGACAACAGCCCCCACCCCGAGGCTCCCAGCTCCCCTTTTGCACCCTTCGGATCGAGTAGGGGCGTCTGTCAGTGCCGCAAAGCCGATCCCCCGAAGCGGGACACCGGTCCCAGGTTCCGCACACGTGCGGCTTCTCAATGCGGATTAGAGAGCGGCTTTTTCCCCCCCTCCCCCTTTCCCCGCCCCCGCTGGGGTCTGGCGGGAAAAGAAGAGCTCTCGGAGCCGCGTGGAACGCTGTCGAGGCTCTCTCTCTCCTCCCAGCGTTGGTGTATCCAGCAGCAGCCGCGGGTTACGGTCGTGCGAGGGCCGTGGGGAGAGCGTGAAGCAGCCCCTGCACCTTCTCCCGTGCGCCATGGCCCAGGTAAGCCCTGCTTCCCGCGCGGGAGAGCCGGCAGCGGGCGCGGAGGGACGCACCTTGTGGTGCGCTCGGGGAATGCCCGCGGAGCTCCCCTGCGGGTTCCAGAAACCTTCAGTTTGGACGCGTGGGGTGGTTTTCCAACTTAGGAAGTAAGGAAGGGAAATCAGTCTTTTGGGAGAGGTGGGTTGAGTAAGTGGACTTAAGCTTTTGGGCCGAATAAGTGTTTGGGTCTTTTTAAGAGGTGAAGATTTTTTTTTTTCTGTGTTTTTCTCTTCTTTTTGAAGGAAGAAAAAGGTGAAGAACCGAATAGAGATACGAGTGGCAATATGGCAGACAGAGCAGAAGATGATGTAAGGATCTTCTAAATGCATCCTTAGCTTTATCTTACAAATAGTTATATATGTATATTTAAAGGTGCATTTCTTAAATGGATGTGGCATGACCTAGAATTTTTATTAATTTAGTATGGGAACTCTAGCAGACTCCTTCATCTTTTTCCCTTGTAAGTGGGAAGAAATTACTGTAAGAGTTTTGAGACATGGAAAAATTACAAACGGAGCATACCACAGGAATTTCTTGTTCAGTATATTCTTAAGATTACTCGGTTTTAAGGGTTCTGTCTATTCTGGAGATTAGATGTAACAATAAATAAAAGTAGAGAAATAAAGTTAAACAAGTAAACAAAAAGTCTGCAACTTTTAAAATTGCATTACAAGTATTTTCTCATAATTAGTGCTGCAATAATCTTAATATTTCTTTTACTTGCTGTTTGTTTCCTTCCCTTCCCTCTGCAGCTCGAATCACTTCTCACGGATGCCTTTCAGGGTAAAGGATTTGAGAAAATAAGTGAACTGCTTCAAGAGAGAGAAGTAAAGCCTTTCCAGACATATAGTAAATCTCTTTTTAGCCAACTAGACAAAGCACTGAGAAAGGTGAGTATCATGAATAATTTCAATCATCCTGACACCCAAGGGTATCACACTAATGATGCATAGCACTCTGCGTTTCTGTAGGAGCTGGACAAGAATGAATTCCAGAATGTTTCGCTGCTGCTGAAATGTATTCAGTTCTACTTCAGAAATGATTTTGAAGAAGAGAAGAGTTTGTTTATTGAGCAAGGACTGGTAGCAAAGATGAGTATAATATTATATGGAACTTACTAATGTGATTTAAAGTTGCTTGCATCAGAAAAAGAACTCCAAAGAAGGGAAAACTAGAGAATGGCTTGTTGGCCATGCAGAAACATATATATTTTTGAAATATGTTGCATGGACTCAATGGGGGGAAAAAATACTGTTTTTCATTGCTCTTGGTGCAGCAGCCAATATTATGGTTTCACACTGGCTTAGTGGGTTGTGGGTGCTGACAGTGGAAGGAGAGGAGGAGTTTTGATGAATCCCACTTCTGAAATGATATAAAATTTCTAAGTACAGTTTTAGTTATAGAACTGATGAGCAGTTTGTGCTTTTATGATTTTAAGACCTGACATACTCTTTATGAAGATCCCTTTTTAGATATGTAGCAAACCAGATGCATTTAATCGACAATTGCATTTTATCCTCTGTCAGAATGGCACAACATTGATTTCAGCTAGTAGGACTTATAGTGGCAGATATGCACTTGTGCTGAAGATGAGTAATACCTGGATCTAGCATAACTAGTGGGGAACAGTTAACATGAGCTCTCCATTACCGGAGTTCTATCAAGGAGTCCTCAGTTCAAAATACTGTAATCCTGCCTTGAATTATGTTTTTTAGGGATACAGTTTCTCAAAGTTCCTCTGTGGAGATACATTAATGAAGTTTCTCCAATCTGAGCTCTGTACATCCAGTGAAGCATTTTTATTTTGCCACATGTGTGATGCTATGCTAATTTAAAACCATGAACTATTAAAATATTTACCTTGAAAAAATTTTAAAATGTTATTATGCTGTGAATTGATGTTCTGTAGAAATTTCTATAGGAGTTACCGTGCTACTAGCAGCACGCATTGTGTCTAAACAACAAGAGTGAGTGCCTTGGACAAGAAAAGAGGATAAAAGGGCGGTTGGGGAGGGAAGAGGGGAATGTCACTTTTCATGTCTTCCTAGCAAAATGTGAGCTCCGTAATGCCATGTAGCTTTTGACAGAGTATATAACTCAAGTTTTAAGATTAAAAAAACTGTAAAGTTTCCTGCAGACATATGTAGTTTAAGGATTATTAACTCCTCTTCCCAGATTTTAACTGATGCTCTTAACTTTTACATGGTATCTTGGTTCGAAAGAGCAAGAGCATTTGTGACCCTCATCGACCCAAATGAGAATAAATTTTTCATGTTACTTCTTGAAGACTTCTTTGACACTGCATTGGTACGTATGTGCATTAAGGGGACAGAAGGGTTGCCTATATTGGATAGGAAAGCCATTGTTCATAAACAATTTCCAGTTAAAAAATGAATAGTTGCATGGACCTGGTGCCCTAGGGGTGAGCCTGGGATGCAGCCCAGATGGTGCCGGTGGGGAGTGCCCAGGAGTGTGCTCTGGGCTGGCATCAGGCTGAGATTTGACACAACGTGGGAGAAGCTGCTAAAGGGCTGCATTTTTTTCTGCATTTCTAACATGAAGCCAAGTGTTTGTTTTTGCAGAAAAATGTTCAAGAGGTTCTGATGCATTTTGTAAATAAAGGCTTTTGTGCTGAAACTCTCTTTAAAAATCACAAGTTACTAACACTAAGCTGCACTTTACGTGCAAATGTGTTTTACCCAAGCTCTTCCTCCCAGTCTTGTTGTCTGTAGCTTACTGGAACTGTGTCATTTTGTGCATCAGGATTCATATCAATACTTATGACTCCTTTAAGGAGTTCTGATAGAAGATATTTAAGCAGAATCAAAGTTCCTTCTTTCTCTGCTAACCATACTGACATTGTATGACATACCTGATACTTTTTTTTTTCCAAAATTTTATTTATTTTTTTTTCCCAATACATTTCCTTCATATGCTTTTGCTGTGGAGAATGAAGTGTTTTGATTTGTGGAGACTTGGGTGTTTTTGTTTGTTTGTTATTTGGAGGGTTTTTAATTTTTATTTTTCCTCAAGGGACTTCAACACCTTCAGATATACATTGTGACATCTAGTACTGTAGTGTGGAAACATAAAATGGGCATTTACATAAGCCCATAAGTGTAATAAAATAAGGGAACAACGTCACAATGTGGGTTTTCCAGGGAACCTGTGGGCACTGCACTCTCAAGTGCTGCTGAAATCCCTGGGGAAGGTGGGTGCTTTGCTACCTTTACCCTCCCTGCATAATGCCAACCTGTATGATTAGGGTCATCATATGTGACATACCTGTATCAGGTGGCCCTGCTTTTCCTGATGTGGGTACACTGGTGTTTTATGTTATTTAGCCTCTGAAAGTTGTGGTGGTTGGGGCATAAACACCTTGGCACTTTGCGTACTGCTGTTCTTAGGTGACCGTGTGTTAATGAAAGCTTCTTTTACTGTTTCCCTCAGCTGGTTTGCTCATGCAGTAATGAAGGTTAGTGGTTTTTTTCCTTCCATGCTTTGATATCCTGTATATTTAGTCTCGGGAGTGTGTTTCTTAATTCTGCTTAAACTCTGTCCCCTTTCTCTTTTCCCTTCCACTTCCTACCTCTGTGCAATATTTTTTTCTTTTAATCCTTCTTCTGATTTCTCTTCAGTAAATTTTTGTTAACATTTACATCAGAGCATAAAACCATTTTCCGTTTCTCTTTGCTTCCTTGTTTTGTACAAGTTAAAAAAAAAAATCTATCTGTGGTATCTTGCTTAAATGCTCAGCATCAAATAATTCACTTGATCAGACAAGTGGTGCTTCTGAAAAGGGTTCAGGCTTAGATAGTCTATTCTCACCACATCTGTTTGTACTGGCTTCAGAAGTTCTTTCCTTGCTGAAGGCAACCACCTCCACAGAAAACTATGGTAACTCCTTCAGCTTTCTGAACTAGGCAGAGGAATGTCTATCATTCATTTCCGCAGCAAAACTTTGTCTGTGGTTGCAGCTGCTTTCCATTAGGGCAGGGGAGCAGGTGCTTTCAGAAAGTATCTGTGTGCCCAAATATCCAGTCTCACAAGTCATGTAAAAATCAAGTGTTACACTGTGGGCCAGGTAGTGTGTGCTTATTTTTCTTGGGAGCAGGGTATGTGTGAGCATCTTCTGGTTAGTACTTTATTGGTTTACTCTGTTGACTTTGACAACAATTCTAATTTTCTCTTATGGTTAGGCCTCTTAATTACTCAGGTCAGCAGTTAATGTATTTGCAACCTTTTTTTTTTTTTT
>VYXB01003880.1:31679-48898 GCA_013397135.1 Pachyramphus minor
TTTTTTTTTTACATAGAAGTTACCAGTTCCCCTTCTGTCTAGAATTAGATGGTTAGAAGCTTTGTTTCAAGATGAACTTACAAGTGGGATATTTTCACTTCAACATAACAAAACTGTAGTTGCTTCAGCTGTCTTTTATATGGAGACCAGCCCATTTCTAGCTGTAACCTTTCAAAATATTTTTCTAGGGAAGAAAGATCTGGTAAACTTGTTTTTACCTGAACTAGGGCATCTAGTGACAGAAGTAAATCTTTGCTGCCATCTGCGTCTGGAGGTAAGATTCCTACTAGGAAGAGAAAATTAGATACATTTGCACACAGGTGTGTGTAATTAGGTAGAAAATGTGAAAAAATGGATAACACTGAATTATTTTCCTTCGTTTTCTATCCCTTCTTTTATTGGGGAAAGGGTTTGCGGACCCTCAACTCTATACTCGACAATATCCCACGGGAAGAGAGAAAGAAATTCCCTCTGTCTGAGAAAATGTGCTCACTCACGTAAGTGGTTTTCGTTCTAGCTCCTGTAGCTAAATGCCATCTTCCCTGCAATAGGAGTTAGTTATTTTCACTTTTAACTTGTGACATTATGTTGTTTCAGGAAAGACCTTGCCAAAACTATGATGGAAGTTGGTGGTAAGAAATATTTTGTGGTTATTCTTGTGAATTTCTCCAGCTTTACCTTATCTGCTTATTTATTGTATGTGAATTATAATTTAAATTATTTACTTGTCGATTTGATTTTTAGGGAGGAAAATCAGGTAGTACTTTGAGAAAATACTAATAAAAAACTGGTAAATGCAGCAATGCCTTAGTTGTTTCTGGTTGGTATTAGTAATGTGTATTAACCAATAAGACAAGCTAAATAGATGTATGTAGAAAAGTAATTAGATCAGCTTTACATACATGTTTACAAGATATGCTGGCTGTTAGTCTTAAAAATAAACTTGAATTGCTTTGCCACAATGTGGACAAACTTCAGTTAGCAAGGTTTATAGCCTCTTGAGTGAAATATTTTTCGTTTTCTCCTAATAATAACACTCCCTTGAGTTTTGCCATGATATATGGAATATAACTTAATGAGTTAGTGACAAGTCTTTGCTCTCATCCCCTTCCTGAACCCCAAGAACGTCTCCCAGTGCGCTTGTGTGTGTTGTGGTTTGCAGCGCTCCATACTTGACCTCACTGAGTCGGGGGAGCTGAGTATGCCTGGAGCTAATGCTTGGCTGTTACCCTCCACAGTTCTCCTAGGTGGACCTGAAGCTAGATGATGAATATGACTGTGTGGTATATAAGTACAAGAGTAGCAATGCTGTAACACGCTCTCATGCCAGAGGGATGATATTTATCCTCTGCTTATGTTTATTGTGTAGATTATGACCTCCAGATTGCCCTTTCAGAAGCACTTTGTAGGTTAATGATAAAAAAATGGAGAGATGACCTTGTTCACCACTGGTTTGAAGATAAGTATCTTGCTGAAGCTTTCAAAGAGATCAAGGATAGAGAATTTGAGACGGTGAGGGTCCTTATTTTGAAAACAGCACACTTGACAGGTCTGCTGTATAGGGGCTAGTTTTGGTTGAGTTCAGTCAGGATGTCCTTGTAAGAAGTTCCTACAAAACTGGCTTTATAAATACACAAAGTTATTTAGTTATTTAATTATTTGTGGATGGTGTGTTTTGTTTGTTTCTATTATAGGGCAAATATTAAATGACACATAGTTAAAATAGCTCTTAATTCTAAGTTATTTTAAATTCTAAGTTATTTTATTTACAAAAAAAGTAAAATAAAATTATAATAAAACATAAATATGTTTATGTTTGAAGGCTTGCTGGTAGCAAGTTGTGTCCAACCATTTGTAGCAACTGGAGTGTTTCTTCTTCAGGGGCTTTTGGCCTCAGTGACTAGTTAAAAGTTTTAAACTGGAAAAGGTTACACAGGCCAATAGAATAAATACTTGCAAAGGAAGTGTAGTCTGAGTTTTTAATAATATGTAATTTGTCTTGAAGGACTGTAGAAAGTTTCTTAACCTGCTGAATGAAAGGCTTGGGAATGAAAGAAGGTAAGCTGGAGACCAACAGAATAAACTGGTGCCCTCGCTACTGCAGAAGGCAATAAACAGAATTGTAAACTGGGTTGGGTGATATGAGAAGGAAAAAAATTATTTACATCATATGTGAAGAATTAAGTGGTTCTTAAGAAGGACATTTTAGTCATTTTTATGGCGGTTCTTTTGAAAGTAAAATCAATGAAGATAATGCATAACTACTAAAATACTGTGGCCTCTTAAGCTTCTCCAATTTTAATTTGCTTTTAGAAATATTTCTTGAACAATAAGATTGGTTATACTAATCTTATGAAAAATAAAATTGTTTAAGTCAAACTCTGATGCTGAATGTGTCATGTGAAGTCTGCTTTTCTTCCAGAGTATATTCGTTTCCGTGCATATCTGCTTTTGCTGACATGAAGGAGGTAATAGCCCCTAAAACTCTGACACTGTTACCATTGCTAAAGTGTTGTGTTTTTTGTTGTTGGTTTTTTTTTTTTGTGGTTTTTTTGCAATTCCCCCCCCCCTTTTTCATTGAAGAGATCATTTTCTTAAAGTGTAGAGTGTAACCTTCTATTCTGGTTGGAAAGTTTGCTTGTTTGTCACTTAACCCCCAATTTACAGCTGCTGACTTTGCTTTTGTATCAGCCAAAAAGCAGTGCTTCTCTTCATGGTGATGACAGAAGAGAAAGCTCTAAAAAGAAACAGGAGGACAGGACAACGCTGATTCCTCCAGCAGAGTTGTTCTCAGAGTGCCAGAAAACAAGATTAGCCTGATGCCCATGTAGGAGAGATCACAGTTGCTGATCCTGCAGATTGCTGTAATGGTCTTTAGTTACATGCACTGTGGCACCATTCCTGGCAGTCATATCGAATCAACAGCATGTAAATGGAAGCCAGTTCCACTGTTTCTGGTTGTTTCAACTGCTCAGAAACAGAACTCCTGTACCTCTTCTTGGTGCAAACGTTTGTGTATTGCCTTTCCTTTGACTGATAACAGAGCCATGTCTGACATGGGAGTGGTTGGGTGAGCAGTAGGCTGGCAGCTCACAGGTTGATCTGAACTCTTATTTCTCCAAGATGTGCATATGTGTACACAGATATGTAGGGCAACACTTTCCAATTTTGTCTCTTTAAAGAAAACTGAAACTGATACAGCAGTTTTGGGGCTTTTCTGGGAACAACAGTATCATCCTTCTTCCCCAGGTGAAGAAGCCATCAGATGAAAAACTGGAGAAGTTCTGGATTGACTTCAACACTGGCAGCCACAGTGTGACTTTCTATGTGGACAATAATGAGGTAACAGCAAGGCCCAAGTGGCTTTGGGCTTGTCTCTAGGCACTTTTCTGACATGTTGGCTTTGGTTTTCAAAGGGCTCTTTTTGGGACTCTGTGAGGCTGTCAAAAGAAGCTATCAGCAGTTACAGCCTGGAGGGTAAGATTTTCCAACTGACTGTTATCCTCTCTCTGGCTGTGGGTTCATGAGACACATGGAGTCAGCCTAAAATCTTACCATCACCAAAGAGCGTTCCCATGTCTTCTCTTCCCTCCTTGCCTTGCCCTTTGATAGTCATCTTGCAGTAGCTCTGCTTGTTGGACTGTGTGTGGGCCCATTGAGCACAATAACTTACCCTCCCCTACCCAAGCAGAACAGGGTAAGGTGTCAGTTTATAGATGTCCTAGGGAACAGCATAATCCTCAAGATCCAGTGGGAAAGAAATGGGTGACCAGAGTAACTGGAAATGGATAGGCAAGGTGTAAAAGCGATTGTTCTAAAAATTCCAGACACTTACTCAGTTATTTTGGGGTTGACAGAAGTATGTCTTGATCTAAATCAGATTGAATTGCCTTTATTTTTTTTTTTCAGAGGATGGTGGACAACAGATTGTTAAAATTTTTATGAAGATACCAGCTGTTCTTACCAAAATAGAAGCAACAAAAATCAAACTGTTTTTCAGTGCTGAGTTTGAAATCTTAAGTGTACTTAAAAAAGTCCTGGGAGATGAAAAAATTATGGTAAGCTCTCAATATGAGGGTTTGTTTTTGTTTTTTTTCTAAACTATATTTTGCACTGGGCAAAACCATTCAGGTTTCTGGGCTTTGTTTGTGTGGTTTCTTTGGTTATTTTCTCCATAACTCCTTATTATGTAACTGTCTTCCCATTGTGGATTTATGGCGCTCTATATAGGTGTTCTTAGCTATGGCCTGCAAGAGAAATTAGGCATCTTGGCAAAGAAGTTTCAAAGGACTCAAAGTTATGGTTTAGAAGCTGGAAGGTTAAACTGATTGGTTAATGGATTTTGTGTTATTACTTTTGCTGAGCTTCTAAAGTAGGAAATAAAGCCAGTGGCATTTAATTGTGTCACTTAAAGTCTAAACATGCTCTTACATATAGCTCCAAGTGTTACATTGCACAGGATGAGCAAATTGTTGTAAGAACCTGGAGAAGAGAACAGGTGTGCTGCAAGATGCGAATCTTAGATTGACTTTGTAGCTAGTACTTCTAGATGAGGAGCAGACTACTTCTAAAACCTCAAGTTTTTTTCTAAGCTAATGTAAAAACATGGGTGATATTTGTGACTCTTTTTCCTCAAATGTTAATATAGTTAATTTTTTACTCAGAATTGATCAACAGACTATGGAGATTGCAGAAAACATATGGTGACAGTAAATAACCTTGATATGATGGCTGTCATTTGCTCTTGCAGGAGCCAAGACCTTTCCAAATGATCAGCTCAATTAGCATCCCATTATTTGGTGCTCTCAATTTCCAACTGTTAATTTTGTTACTAAGTAGCTGACTTTACTAGATAAAGACTACTTTTTTAAGATCTCTTTCACATGACGTTAATTCACACCAACAGATAAAGGAGACTGAAAAGAAGTCTGTCCATACTGGGAAGCAAGCCAAGGAGAATGAAGCAGGTGATTTTTTATTTTTTTTAAGTTATTATGTTATTTCATTAAATTAAAATATCTCAGTTTTCAAATTATTGTTTTCACTTGCAGTCCACAGTTTGCAGTTAACCTCATTTAAAAAGGAAAACAAATAAACGAAAAAAACCCCAAACCCGAAAGAAGCAATGCTCAAGCTCAATCTTCCATTGTTCCTTGTCTTGTGAGCTTGGTAACTGGTGCTTGTGGCAGATGCTGAGTCCCTCTAGCCCAGGCAGTGAGGATTGGGCACCATGGGCCATGTGCTGCTGGGATTGCATGGGGAGGGGAACTGCTCAGCAATACAGGATCTGTATCTGGTGGGCAGCCTTGCGAGGCACATCTTGGCTGCTGGCTGCCCACTGGTGTGCAAAGAGTGAGCAGCGGTGTTTCTCTATCTGTAGGTGCGGTGGAATGCATCCTTCTGTCCACCTTTCTTTCTTGCTCAATGTCTGGTTTCTGGTTTGGCTGTGTTGTGTAGGTGCCTGTGGGAATTGCCTGCAGGAGGGAACAGTGTGCTCATGAAAGCACAGGTTCTCTGATGGATGAGTTCTTGCACCTTGGCATTTAACAAGCTCTCCTCTGTTTAATGAGGTGCATGTGGTAGGGTAGCCTCTACCAAAGCTTCCTGCGGGGTGGTGACTTCTGTGTATTGTAGACAAGGTCATATGCTAGAAAGTGGTGTGCTCCAGTCCCTTTACCTCACCTGGAGGGGATCATGCCCTGGAGATGCCTGGTGGTGTTGTGTAAGAGCAGCTGGGAGAGCAGAAATGCTCACCTGTATTTCCTGTTTGTAGGTGAAGCAGCTCCTCTCTGCAGAAGGTGTCCTGCTGCTGTGTGCAGGGTCATTGTGAGTGCTGCTGTGAATACCTTGTGCTGCAGGGCTGTCTTTGTGTGTGCCCCAGCTACAAATGTATCTGTGTGCCTTAAAGAAGGAAAGGCTCTTAGCTGGACCAGGAATAGCCATTATTTGCTTATTCTCATCAGCCTGTAGCCAATGCTTTGTATTTCTTTGAACTGGGCACATTAGGTTTTCCATCATTGGTGATCACCCCGTGGTGTGCTGCCAGTGAACATCTGCAAGGCATCTTCTTCCAGGATCATTTTGCTGAGTTTAATAACATTCCAAATATGGTGGATGTTGAGGGAACTCAGAGCCTGAAGTACAGATGTGATGTTTGGGTGGCTGACCCAAAGGAGCGTCTATGGCCTATACTTGTACAAGAACAAGAGAAAGTAATTCCTTTCTTTCCTTTTATCCGTCTCTGAAATTCTTCTGTAAATCCCCACCGTGGCTGTGACCCACCGTTTAAGGAAAAGCTACTTTCAGCAAAAAAAGCAAGAGGTGTCCATGATCAAAATTGGTCTTAAACAGGAAGTGTTTTCTCCGCTCAATTTCAGTATCAAATTATTTGGAAGGTGACACTTTTTTTTCCTTATAGTGATCTTTTATCTTTGAAGGTTGGGATTTTTTCTTGCTGCAAAACTGGCAGTATTTCAGGTTTTAGAGTGTTTACTTTTTGTGTGGTGATCACCCCGTGGTGTGAATTGCTTGACAGATATTTCCTCATCTCCTAAAGCTGTGAACTCACAGCCCTTTCTACTGCTACCACCCACTGTCTCAGAAAGAAATCAAGTTTGAAGACCTCTTAAGATAGGGTAGCATTGTTTCTGTGACGATATTAAAAACAAATTTTTACTTCCATCTAAGTTACTGTGCATTTCAGGTTTTTACAGGTGAATACTTGAAAGAACTACTTCCAGCTCTAAATATCTAAGGCATTAACTTCTTCAGTAGGCTTTCCCATCTTCCTGTAGTTACAACCTAAAATGAGCCAGAATGGTAGTCCTCCAGATTCTGGAGGTGCAGGTGAGCTAGGAGTTCCTTCGTCAGTGTCCACTGTAAAGCACACAGAGATACAAGGTGGGCACTGCTACTTGAAGCAGTCAAGGAGTACAAAGGGCAGAAGGTAGTTAATCTGTAGTGAAAAAGTTTGCAGTGCCTCGGAGAGATTCAATGAAGGGCAACAGAGATGGTGGAAGATCCCACTGCTTTGGTCAGACACAAACTTCCATGTCTTCCAGAGCTTGGGAGTTAAGGTAGCAATAAGATGATAAACTTGAATGTATTCATACAGTATGAGGGACTTAGATGGGGTAGGCTCAAAGTGCTGTTTATTTAGGATTGCAATTCTGAACTGGGTAATTTGGAGATGTTTGGTTTTGTTCTATTAAACATGATCTTGAGATGTTTGTTCCTAGTAAGTTGTACTGTTACAACTTATGTGTGAGTGTAATAATGGAAAAGGCAGGTAGTGAGTGTGTTCAGTTACTGCAATGACATTCTCACCCCGGTTGCTGTTCTGCAGAGATACCTGAGTCTTCTAATGCACAAAGGAGAACAGATCCCTCAAATTCTGAAAATGCGGAGACTTTGTCAGACAACTTAACCTCTGAGAATAGCCAGCAGGTAACACACACCGTAGCAGTAAGTCTTTGGTGCATGGTGAAACGGTTTTTGTGCCTCTTTTCCCCCTTATCCAGTCTGCTTTTTTATAGGTGGGGCTAAAACCTTCTTTCAGGCAAAACTGGTTTTTATCCAGTCAGCCCAAACATATGCCTCCAGAGCTGCAATTTCGTCAAAAACTGCTTTAAAAAGAAAAAAAGGAAATTTTACTTCCTCTTGTAAGGGGATGGTAGGATGTCCTTTGTGAGAAACCCATGATACCACTTATATGCAGCCTAAAATGTTTTTATGTGTGGACAATGATGAACCTGTCATCCAGCTGTTGTCACAGACTGGCACTGAAAATCTATTTCTAAAATACCCCACTTTTTTTAATTGATGATATGTACATTCTGTTCACTATTTCATGTCTCTGAGCAGAAAATGGTGAACTCTGGTGTTGCCGTGGTTACAGTGACCCAGCAGACTAACCCGGAAGATGCTAAACAAGGCTCAGGTCAGGCTTCAGTTCCTAAAGACTGACCCAGTTCACTGTCACCCAGATGACATGTTGAAGGCTCTGCTTTTGTGGGCCTTACAGCAAAAGTAGATAAAGATTTCATAGTACTGCAGAGACTAAAGCTATAGTTTCTTTGCCTTCTTCAGCAAAAAAGTCCAAAACTCCATCTCCAGGAATGAAAGCTAAGCCTAGGTGAGTGTCTTGCAGACAAAAAGTTGCAAAAGTGTTTTTTGTGGGGGGATTTGTTCCCCCCACCTTGTCCTGGGGTTTTAATGCGTAATTTTGAGGCTTAGTCCATCACTTACTAAATTAGAAAAAGATTCTGGTTTTCAACCTGGATAGTAAGGCTGGATGCCCAGAGTTACAGTACTTTGGAGATGCTGAACAGTGATGCTGAGTTACTAGTTTGGCAGCTACTTTGGTATGACTTTTTTCTCATCATGGATTTAATCCAAATGCAAGGTGACCACACAGCTGACTTAGTTTAACTTCAGCTATGTAACTGGAGCTCACCAAACATGGGGATGCATGACTTTTGTCAAAGGTCACATGAATTTGAATTCTCCTTGGTATCAGTAATACCTTTTTTCCAGAGCTTCGCAGGACAGAATTCCCTGTAATTAAGGAGCTGGACTTCTGTAGAGCTACTGACTAACTTTCTTCCCTACACATCTAAACCATCACTTTCATGCTAATTGGTGCAAGTTTTTCTTAGTACTTCACAGACCTTTTGGTCTTTAAACGAACAGCTCCCTTATGTGTGTTCTTGTGTCCCCAGTGAGGAGCCCCTAGAAGAAGAACCCGAGGAGGAGGCAACACCAAAGGTATGTTTGCCTTGGGGCTCAACTGAATGAAGAGTTACGGGGCAGGGAAGAGATGTTCTGGTGGAGTTGCAGAAGAAAGCTGGGATGGGTTGACCAACTGATGCCGTTGAGCAGTATACTGAGCCCATGCAGTGTCATACCTGATGTGATGTGCTGTTTTAGCATCAGGAGTGAGCTGCAGAGGCAACAGCTACCAACCTCAGTCTTGAGTGGCCCAACCAATTAATTCAAGCTCACTGGAGTGTATTCAGCACGTGACCACCCCACAGCAGTGTGTTGTGCTTGTGTCGAGGCATACAGTGGTGTGTGGGCATCCAGACCGACTGCATGTGGGACAAACTCACATGATAAGACTTGCACACTGTCTGCAAGAGCAAATGTTTGCTTCCTGAATTGAACCAAGTCTTGGAAGCGTACAGACAGGTTTATTCAGTTTTGTCTGAGCTCTAATGACCCTCCCATGACAACTCTAGTGCTGGTTTCAGATTTTTAAATAAAATTCATTATTTTTTTTTTACTACCAGTTCAAATGCTTTGTAACACTTGCCCGCTCTGCAATGAATTCAAAGCTTTTGAACTAGGTTTTGTAACCCCACGCTCTCAGCCCCCCCCAGCTCTGAGAGTTGGTATACTTTGGTAGGAAAGAACTGCAGGCAACAGTTGTGCCTGGATACTAGTTGCAGTAGGAGGCGCGAAGTTTCCTGGCACACCTTATCTGTGCCTTTAGCAGGCTCTTGGATAAAGACATGACTTTGGATATTGTCGTTTTAGCTCCTGGAACTCCCTTTTCCGGAGGATGTTGCCTCGAAAAAGAGAAACAGGAGAACAAACTTGGCCAAGCAAAGGGTTGAAGGCAGGTATGACACGAGGGCCCTGTGCCCGTGCAGACGGTGGTGTACCAGGTGACTTTAGACCATTTCTAGTACTTGTGGGTGGAGGGTGTCTCCGTGGGGTGGACTGGCTGAACAGAACAGATAGCAAAACAAGCAGGAGGCTATGAAGGGTCACAACTTGTCTCAGTAGGACCCTTTGGGTCCCCAAAGTGATAAACACTTCAGAAGTGTTTATCCCTAGTCTGCCAAAAATGCCCTCTATCTCTGTGATACTGTGTCACATTGGCTTTTTCATTTTTCCTCACCCAACTGTAATCCTCCCATCCTCCAATGAGTTGAGGCATGAGTGTCAACCACTTTCACAAATACCTAAGCTTTCTTGGATACTGTCCCAATATCCAGCATTATGTGTGCTAGGGTTCTGGGACAGTCTTTCTCCATTTGTCTCCTCTCACATCCAAAGCTAGTGGCAGTATGAGCAGAAGCACTTGAGGATTTGGGTGATGTATGCAGTCTGTGGCACTGAAAGTCTGACATGTTGCACCCTCCTCTTGTGCTCTCTGCCAAATGTTGTGTTCGACTTAATGCCTGCTGCTGGGTGGAAGAGCAAATGAACTGTGTGTGAGGATCTCTCTTGCTGTTCTAGAGCTTCCTTGGGGCTTCCTGCTTCAACCTACTGACTCTTAGCTCAAAAAAACACCCATGAGATAATTTGGATGCTTAGATAACTTTTTGATTGATTGTATGTAAGAATAGCAAAACTTGACGCAGGACTTCATCAGGACAAGTTGTGTGTTTTAAGACAAAATAACTTGGTGCCACAAGTACTGGTTTTAAAACAGGAGTAGCTTTGAAGCTAGACGTGAAGAACAACTTAGTTCGGTCATTCTGCTCCCTCTAGCGTTTTGTCTGGATATGAGCATTTCCTTGCCTCGGGAGGCTTTAACGGCAAGCTCAGTTCTTTGGTTTTCCCGTTCTTTTACTGGTAAAGAGAAGGTGTACTGTTTGTTCAGCAATAGTTCTAGAATTTTTTTGAATAGATACAATTTGGAGAAAGCAGTAAAGGTACAGTTTAAATGTTGGAAGACATTACACCGAAATCTAGATGTACATAGAGAAGTAATTAGAGAACAAACATTAAATATTGGGATTTTTGAAAGGGAATTAAATGGATTTTAAAAAAATGCTTCTGATATTATATTTCCATTAATTTTTTCTTCCTATCATGTACTCTTACTGATGATGTGGCGAGAAAATGTCCGCTATGTAAACAGGGATAGACTAATTTGTATCTTTTGAATATTTCACTTACGAGTTGAAATTGAAAGAATGAAAATCAAGGCAGAGAACAAGAGAAACTAGGTAGGAATGGGAAAGTATTTTTTTAGAAGCTGTGAAGACAGTCTTTTTAGTCATATAAAGTATTTGAGCCTACAGTGGGAGAGTGGGACAGAAACAAACCACATTATCACCCCCGTAATCTTAGTGAAGTTCTGTAAGGTGATTCTTCATGATTGCATGTCACTTCCACATATATGTTGTCTTGCAGGAAGGGAGTCTTTGACTTTGCAAACTCAGACTCTTCAAGTCATGAAAAGGTAAAGTTGATAACAGAAGTTGTTAAGACCTGTGTTTTCCCAGTTCAACACTTAACAGAGTAGTAACTTGCAATAGGGGACATAGTTTGCTGCAAAAATGCTGTAAGGATGGACGCAGTGTTGCAGTAAAACAGACAATTGGGAATGTGAGACTTTTTTTTGTTTTTCTCTGTATGGTGGAAACATTTTTTTTTTTTTTTTTTTTTTTTTTTTCAGTAGAGGGAATTCTCATCACTGGTTGAATTTTGTGGTGGGTAATGTATGATATCAACAGAAATCTGAGCTGTTGTTTGAGTGAGACCGTGGGATATCTCTGTGATTGAAGGCCGACCTTCATTTGTGTTTTGCTGAATATCAAAAGGAGATTGCTGAGCATCCACTTTGTGCTCCTAGGCTAGACAGAAGAGACTGAAATCCATTTCAAGCCATGCTTTGCAAATTGGGAATCCCTGGTTAAATGCCAATCTTCACAAAACTTTTTTTGGAAGTTCTGCTGGACTTCTATTTTGCAGACCCTTAAAATGGAAAAAAAAAAAAAGTCGCTTTGCTTGCTTTGAAACTTTGATCTGTGTGGGTCTTCCTAGGAAGTGTAAACGTGCTCCTGATGGCTTCCACCAAGGTGACTCTGCTGCAGACACCCTTTGATGTTCAGCCTCTTCCCTAGTGTGAGGGATGTCACTGCCACCGGCTGCTAATTCTGTGGCAATGGGTGATGAATGGGACACCCCAATTTTTTCTTCTAAGCTTGACATTGCCCAGTCCTTGCTACTGCCACGAGGTGTCAGCATAAATCCCTGTTCCATGGCACCCTGCCCTGGTATCCCTGCAGCCCTGTCCCAAGGCTGTCTAGGGACTGTGTTCCGTGTTCACACATGCTACTAGCAGTGGCATTATTGATTAAAATGATGTTTCTTACGACGTTAGTCCTTAAAATGAGCACTATTCATAAAGCAAGGAAAGGAGAAAGTAACTCTGTTTAAGAACAAGTGTTTGTCTATTATAATTTATGATACTGTTTCAGTTAACAAATCCCACTCCATGCAAAAGTGAAATTTGCATGCTGGACTCCTGAGTTTGATAGATATAACTATGTAGATTATTTTATGGGGTAACTGGACTCAAAGACAAATATCTGCTGCTTTTTCAGGTTGCTGAAGCCAAAGGAAAGATTCTTGGTCAGAAGGCTTCTTCACAAAATCAGAGGTATGGGATCGTACTTGCATAATTTATGGAGTTTTTGCTACATGAAATATAGTTCATAGCTTTTGTTAAGATTTTTAAGTTAGGATCAAAAAGGCTGTGTGATTTTTCTAATAGTTCCTTGCTAAGGTACCACAATATCTGTGGATGTTATTGGTACTAATTTTTAAATAGTAACTGAGAAAATAAAGGTTATGGGAAAGAATAGAGACTCCTGTCTACTTTGACTATAATAAGATTTTAACATGACTCTTAACTCTTAAATATCGTCCTTCCCTGATCGTATGTGTAAACTACTGACTTAATTTTTGAAAAATGCTCAAAGTCCCTGCCTCGCTTTGGCTGCCTCCCAGTTATAGCAAGCTGCCAGGAGCTTGCACCTCCAAGGATGTAGGTTAACTTCTGTTTTAATAAATGCTGATTTCTAAATATCCCTGAATTGCTACTTTCAAAAACCAAGCAAAGAAAAATTTGGCTAGTGACTGCACTTTAAGAGTTTAATGCTTGTGCTGATCTCTCAAGGAGCCTTCCTGACGTTTCTATTTGACTGTGCCTCTTCTGTGCTGTGCTACCCTTTAGTGTTCGCTTGTCTAATTTGAGTCTTTATGTGCTACTTGGCAGGACTCATGAAGCAGAAAACAAGAACAAGGAATCAGAAAAGCCCAAGAGAAGGCAGGTAGGTTTTCTGTGCTTTTTTCATCCCTAGAGTCTTTGATTGCTGTGTTTGTCCATCTGTACAAATCTGTTGCCCCCTTAAGGAGGCTGAGGTTTAAACCTTACACAGGGCAGAGGAGGAATATGAGCCTGGTATCCTCTAAGTAGCCTGTTTGTTGCTACTGAAAGCAGCGCTCAGGATGCACCATCGCTGCCAGCAAGTGACTTGTCTGTAATTTCCTCCCCCCACCCCGATGTGCTGTTGTCTGCAGCTCAGGCACACTGAGGTTTTCATTCTTGCAAGAACACTTTTAAACAGAGGAAAGAGGGGAAGATGAGAAAGGAGGATGCTGTAAAAACCTCATATTGGCAAAGGGCAATCATCTGTCTCTGTGTTTTTATTCTGGTGATTTGACAGCTAACTGTGACTGTTTTGGCAGATTTCACAACTTAAAATACTTTACATGTTGCACTGTGGGGAGGAAGAAGTAGAGTAACTTAATGGTAGTTAAGGGGAATGGCTGAGAGGTCCTCTCAGTGAGCTGATTAAGCAGAACTCACTCTTAGGAGTGTGTCTTTAGTCCAGTTACAGGAAACATCTTTTCTCTGAAAGCAACAATGAAAATACAAGCTCTGGTCAAAGTGAAAAAAGCTGGATCCTTGACTCTCAGATACAGTCGGTGCCAAAATCTGTTGACTATACCCGAAAAAGAACAAGGGTGAGAAGTACATTGAAAGGTAAGTGTAGTCACCTATTGACACTTAGCTATGCATAATGCACTGTGCTGCAGGAAAGCAGATGGCTGGTGATGGTTTGAGAGTGTTCAACTGAATCCTGATCCTTCTGAGTGGGAGGGAGCAGGCTTGAGGCTGGCAGCAAGGCATGCCCTGTGGAGGAGGTGCATTGTGCATTCTTGTGCTTGAACTGGGCTCTGGTTCCCTTCCCAGAGTGGGACTGAGATGTCTGGGTGGAAATCTGGCACTTAAACATCTGTGTAGGTGCAACCTTCTGTGTATTGATGGTCCTGAGGTCTGTGTGTTTAGGGCCCCTGAGTCCTGAGCTGATGGCTGTTGGTGCTCTTGAACACAACAGGAGGAAGATCTCTCTAAAACTACCTCACCTCCTCCCTATAACTTTCCTCATTTTCGCAGAAACATCGTTGACTTGGCAAAGTAAACCTTGAAAAACCTCACAGTTTGCAGACCATGGCAGTTTGCTCTGCTTTTTATACGCTGCCAGACCAATTGTCCTCTTAGTGATTTGCAAAATCAAATGAGATTATCTCTGGTAGCATTCTCTGCTCAGACTGACCAAGAGCAGACCTCCCCTGCAGCCTGCTCCATGGCCATAAACTGCTATGACCTCAAAATGGAAACTAAATTGCCCTGAATGAGATGGAATATTTCTGTCCTGTTTGTGGAGAATGATACTTTCTCCAATAGCTGTTGGATTCTGTGCAGATGAAAAAGCAAAAGAAAGTTGAGGTTGAAATTATTCTTTTATACTGTGTTTTCTTGGGAGTTGTTCTCACTCCAGTGTCAGCCCAAACATCGTGCCTAGGACTTAGGGACCATCAGGCAAGATGCTGAGCCTGCCTTCTGTTTTGGCTGCTCTGGATGCAGTGAGTTGTGTATGTTTGCATCAATGTAACTCTCTTTGTTAGAGAAAGGGCTTTGTTAGTCAAAGGGTGTTTTTTGAAGCTTAATATAAGTTTTGTGTTATTTTAATCTTCCAAATGCCCAGAAAACCAAACTCAAAAGGTTTGCATCATGGCTAACTCAGGTAACAGGGTAAAGTACACACTTAACGTTGTAGCCAGGTAAGCTTTTTTTCCTTGCAGTGCTTCCAGTGTCTTCCACAAGTAGTGGCAGTGACTACAAGACAAAGAAGGTAAGGTGGTGTCATGCTTAGGTGTCTCAGATTTAAAAACATATATGTAAAATGTGTACAAGTTGGGTGAGAATTAAATAAATTGGTGCTATCTTTCTTCGCAAATGCTCTGATGGACAGATTTGTCTAAGTGTTGCTGAGACTGTATTGGTCTACTAGAGGAGGTCTTAAGAAAACATAGGAAATGTTGTAGAAACAACTGTGCCTGAGTCCTGAGCATGTTGTCCTGGAATGATATTTACCTTTGACAAGTGAAAAATTGGACAGGAATTGCTTGGTGTGACACTTGCCTTGGATGATGCAAGTGCCACTCCACAGCTGCCTATCCTGCAGGAATCCCATCTGGGCCCTACAAGGCTATGTCCCCATGCTGTCCTCTGCCCTGTATTGTGCAGTGCCTTGGGAAAGCTCACATTCACTTCTTCTTTGCTGGCAATTTTCAGAGCTTTTATTCTAAGTCCTGGTTCATGCACCATCCTTCTCTACTTTCAGTTATAGCTCTGATAAAACTAATAGTGGATTATGTAGCAATGAAGGAGTTGGTGGACCAGGCATACATCAAGCAAATAAAATATAATTTAGCTGTGTCAGGCTTTTCCAGTGCCTAGCTGTTAAATGCCACATATCAAATATTTTGATTAAGATATATGTTTGAAATACAGAAAGTTTTGGAAAAAACTCTCCAGAATGGGTAGTTGCATTAAAAGCTTCTATTTTCCTCTGGAAAAATTTTCTTTACTCTCTTGACTATAATGCTTCTATTCTGCTTATTAAAAACATCAAATGTACAACTCTGATGGCTAAAGGGAAGAGTGATGCGTGCGTTGAACTTCAGGGCCAGATCTCCTTCAGTGTTGGAGAGAGCCATCAGTATGTTAGGCATATTTCAAGTGTATCTCTGCTCTTAGTGTGTTTAAAAAAACCAAACCAACCAACCAAAGCTCTCCCTCCAAAACAACAGCCCAAGCCCCTAGTTCTGTAGTGATGTTTAAATAAAATAAATGCTTAGACTTTGTTTTGTTTCAGAGGGGAAAATCAAAGCCAAGAACTAAAAAGGAGACGCTAAAGAAAGAAAGCACATTTAGCGCCAAGGGAGGTGATTCACCTACAGTGGATCCTGCTGGTATCTCATTTTAGTCTACTTCAACGCGTTAGAAAAGCTGTTTTGATATGTATGGGGGTCTGTACTTTTTGGGTTGGTTTTCCTTTTTGATTTTGCTGTTTGCATTCACATTTTCTCCATAAGCGTTTGCCTGGTCATATTTTTTGTAAGGGCTATGAGGGCTGGATATTGTTTGCATAGACACTCTTATGCATGGAGAAAGAACATTAGGTGGTGCTAGTGAGAGATGATGGAAGAGTTTGACAGCCACAAAGAAAACAGCCTTTGGACTGAGTTTGAGTCACCATCTGTTCCCTGTATGAAGAGATAAAGGAGAAGGTGGAGACTTTTTTTTTTGGTCGTTAAATTAAGGTTCCTAGTCAATGTAGGATTCAACCGCTGTTGCCTGTGTCATTTGACTGATCTCTCACACAGATGAAACACTCTCAAAAGAGCCCAAAGAGGATGCGCTATCACCTGGTGTGTCTGCCAGGGGCTATTCCAGTGATGTGGAGAAGGCCACGCAGGTGCAGTATGCTTAACCTCCTTACAGTCTGCTGTCAGGCTACTTCTCATCTAAAACCATCATGTTCTTCGTTTCCTATAACTAGGCAAGTCCTTCACAGCTTGCCTGTAGTATAGGGTGGATAGCTTCTTACTTTTTCTTTTTCTCCTTAGAAGATACAAGAAGCACCTGAAAATTTGACAAGAGAAGAAGAAAGTACTAAGCGGAAGGCCTCAGGTTTGTTATTCTTGATAACGTGGAAGGGTTGTTAAAAAGCAAAAAGGGGCGTTGCCAAAGCATTATTGCTTTCAAAGACAAAATAGCACTGACTTTTCTTGAGATAGTCCTTTGCTAAGTTCTGTTTCTCTGATTTGTATATTATGACAGAGTATGGTGAGATTTTGTACATGTGCCTGAATTCATTGCTAACTCCTAAATCCTGTTCTTGATCACAGGGGAACTTGTAGAGTAACTATTAAGGGCTGGGGATTTGCAAACTAGTGACTCAAGGCACGCAGAACATAATTTTTAATGATTTGTAAGTGCACTGCAACTTCAGTTTAAAAAGAACAAGTGTTTCTTAAAGTTGTTGACTTTCTTTCTACCTGAGAGCAGAGACATAGACCATTGCTATAAGCATTTGGTAAATGATGACTTGGGTAATGCTTAT